>JBBBDQ010000622.1:602500-1037500 GCA_037127315.1 Ascarosepion bandense | reverse complement strand
GAAGTAAAATATGACACAGCTTCTTGTTACCTCTTTTCTTTTTGATGCCTTAAGTAAGGATTTTTAATGAACCAAACTTTGATGTCTGCCACCCCCTGCAATAACTTCCATCTTTTACAGGTGAGAAACATGATCTCTGAACATATAATTGTATGATTATATACTCAATATTTTTATCATGTTCAAGTATTTCTTGAAAGACCTATTTATACTGATTTTACCAAATAAAGCACTTGGCTATAACCAAAAATATCTTGGGAACAAGTTCTTGATTCTGCCAATCAACCCAAATCCCTAAAATATATCAAACTTGTTATTTAGGATGCCAGACAGACATGTTCCTTTTTCTGTCTTTTAAACCAAATCTGTGAATGTATTTCTACTCTATCAGCTTCTTTGCTCACATTTCCCACCTGTGGAACTCCCTTCTGTATACTTGCTTCCCTGACAGCTATAATCTTGAAGAATTTAAATGCAATGTCAATTGCCATCTCTTATCTCCTTGACTCACAACCTTTCCCTGAAAACTCCTGTATCTTGTTCATCTCCCTTTCCACTCTACTCTTTCACAGCTCTCTTCACACCAGTGTTCTCATCCTTCTCATACCCATTCTCTGACACTCTGATCTGTACCTCTTTCCTCTTATGTACCCCACCACGCACCAGTGGCAGTACTGCCTTGCTTGCAGTGAAATAATTATAAAAGAAATATAAAAACAATTGAAAATAAAGAAAAAGAGAAAATAAACTGATCTTGAACTTGTCTTTTTGTTTTTTAACTGCATTTGTCTTCAGTTTAAATGATTCTTCACAATTTAAGCATTTAATGATGGGACTCTTAAATAAATGTCATAATATTAATCAAATTAACCATACTTTCTTATTAATTTCATACTATTTGAATACCAGTATATTTTCAAAATGATTTATATTTTGAATAGATTTAAAAAACTTTTTACTTATTTTTGTAATCCAACAATTATGTGTTGTTTTAAACATTTTTTTAATTTTATAACTTTAAATTCTTGAAATTGTCTTTTGAGTGGAGAGGTCAGAGTGCTCTCAGAAGGCTATTCTTGGGATTGGTTGGAAAAGTAAAGTTATTAGTTAAATGCATAGGAGGGATGCTGAAAGAGATTAAGTTATATTTGCACTGATCTTTTGTACATTTCTGCCAGTCTACTTTTCTCTCTCTTACTATTTCTCAGTATCTCTACTAATTTATATAGTAATATTAAGCTACCAATCTATTTTTTTTCTGGTAAATTGTTAAGTCTTCATTTAAGGCAACTATGACATGCTAAGCAAAATACAAGGTTTTATTTGAGATCACTTTGGTTTACTGGATGAAATATTCATATGAGAAAACCTGGATAGTATATAAATTGAAACACCAAAGATGTGAATATTAGACTTAAATGTGTTAAATCAGGTTGATTTTAATGTCTAGTAAAATACAATGCCAGTTAGCCTTTCTATGGTTCAGAGTACTTATTGTTTTATTTACATGTAAAATGGATAAAAGAAGTGAGGTTGAAAAAAAGGATCAGATTTCTTTAATTCAAATTGTCAGACCGTGAAATATCAAAAGAGACTTGAATGTGAATTTCTACTTACTAGTCTCTTCATATTATACATTCCATAGGTTATGATATATACTTTGATCATATTATTAATGACATAATATTTACCTTTAATAACACCTTGTTATTGAATATAAAAGAATTGTTCTTTGATCACACCAGTTAGTTAAGCTATGTTGCTCAATATATTACAAAAAGAACTTTGGGTGTTTAATTTTTATTTTTCTCAGAAATATTATATATAAAAAGTTTTTACATTTTTTTTTTGTTACTTTTAAAATGTGGGAAGCAACATCTGAAGTTTACATTCAAGATATAAAATGTACCAAAATCAGCAAGTCCCATTATGTTTATTATCTATCTTCAGTGGTTGGTTATTTGGTATAGTTATATTGCTGATAGTTGAAGTTGTTTTAAGATTTATTTCAAATACTCCAGTCCAGAGTAAGGATAAAATATAATATCTTCATATTTGTTTTCATTTTAGAACAATTATCCTTAATTATATTATTTTACTTAATATACAATTAATATAATCTTTAATTGATTTTACTGCCCCTATCAGTACCATCAGTACCACCATTAACAGTTGTTTCATTTTCTTTTCATAGATCTAATAGTTTCTTTCAAAAGAAACAAACACCTTGAGAAAATTTAAAAATAACTCTAAACATAAGTAGATATGAGAGTCAGATCCTTGATGGATGGAACAGCTGTATAAATGAAAATAGACATTTATTAGCAATATGCCTTTTAAAAAACATTTGCAACCACTGCTTTCCACTTTGTACTTACTGATTTTCTCTTACAGGTTTAGGTGCTCACAAGTTAATTGTTAGTATATATTCAAAAGTACTGTCTATTTATGAAGAATCTAGTCTAAAAGATCTTAAGCACAAAATAGATAAACAATTTGCTGCTTTCAACAATTTAAGCAAAGACCAAGAAAATAATGCAAGGATGAATTTCACTAAGCATCTTTGAAAATATTCCAGAGAAGTTACTTTGCTCATTTTCAATTTGAGCATATAATAAAATTCCTCAACTCTATAATAGTCATAACATATAAGCATATAGACTCGGCATAATGTGAAGTATTATTTAAAAGTATATTTTTTAAGCATTCAATTATTTAATAAATATTTTCATATCTGTTTTCCTTCTTATTTATTACTTCTTGATTCTGCTCACTTTTGTGGCTTCCCATTGAATTTACTGCTGAGATTCCATATATCTAAGATGACTCTCAGAAAGAATTCTCCTTCAAAATTTCCCTCTACCAAATTTTCCTTTATCTCTAATCTGTTTTCCCACTTAAAAAACATATCGTTCCAAGTAAATTTACATGTGTTTG
Source organism: Ascarosepion bandense (assembly GCA_037127315.1). Taxonomy (NCBI): domain Eukaryota; kingdom Metazoa; phylum Mollusca; class Cephalopoda; order Sepiida; family Sepiidae; genus Ascarosepion; species Ascarosepion bandense. The sequence goes on along the minus strand of JBBBDQ010000622.1, from coordinate 1,034,563 downwards.
AAATCAGTCAATTTGAATAAATAATTCTGCATTTTTAGGTCAAACTAACCTTATTTCCTATTTCACATTTCCCTTTCTCCAAATTTCTTTCAAGTTTTTTTTTATGTATGGGTCAGAGACACCAATATTTCAACTCATCTTTCCTACAGTTAAATGCTTCTTATAAATTTTCATTTTAGGCCTTCATCTGACTTTTCCTTAATCTGATCTCAAAAATCCTATTTTACTTTTCCTTACTTTTAATTTTCTTTTTCCAACTCTTTCTTCTATTCTTTTTTTTACTTTTAGTCTTAAAAGTTCTTGTGAGTTCTTGGCTTGATGGTCCCAATTCAACTTTGATCTTTTTCTTACTTTAAACAAGATCTCATCTATCCTTTCATTTCCCTTTCTCTGCTTCTTTCTTTGCTTGACTTGTCTCTTCACACCCAGCTGTATTAGAGTCACTTGTATGTGACAAGGACAAGATAACATTATGCTAACATTGGCACACTTCATCGAAGCAATCTTGAAAAATATTCTTGTAATGACTGATCCTATTTTCCTTATGGCTGGCACCATTGTTGGTAATTGTCATTTAATCAGGTTAGACATTTCATTAACTGAGCAAACCACCTTCCATCACCCCAATCCATAATTAGATTAGTGACCATGGATGTATTCATATTGCTAACAGGATTACTGTTCTCATCTTACAAAAGTCTCTTTTTTCAGAGCTACTGTTATTCAATTGCTTATTATAGAATAAACCATTTTTCTTTGTCTCTTATTTTTCTTCCACATCTTTTTTCTTCCTTCTTTCATGTTTTGTTGTTCTCCTTCCATTAAGATCCATTCTTATTCACTTATTTTTCTTTTCTATATCTTTTCACACAATTTTTGCCTCCTCCTATTCTTTTCTGCAAATTCATATTTTTATTTTCCTTCTCTTCTACTTTATTTCTTCTCTTAAATCTTTTTCTTTTTTTAACTATTCCTTTACTTTTTTGAGTCTTTAATTTTATCTGCTTTTGTTTCATTTACCATTTCCAATTTTTCTTTTATCTGCTTGGGAAGTATCTCTTATATTGGCTAAAGAAAGGAATAATGTGAAATTTATTTCACATTATTCCTTTCTTTGGTTTCTGCTTCTTTCTATTCACAAATCTTTAACACTTTTTTTTATTCTTTTGCTGTTCCTTCTTCATGTGCTGTGTTCCTTCAAGATGTAGGCCATCATGGACTTCCACTTGGCTCTGTCTCTTGTCGCTCTCAAAATTCTTTCTCTTGGATCTCTCCCAAACCTCGCTCTGCCATCCATTTGCTCAGGCCTATCAAGTAGGTCTCACACTGCTTTACTCTGTCTCTCTTTTTCTCTATCCATCTTGTGAGTATTAAATTTTCCAGGCCCTCCTCATTACATGTCCCAGAAACCTCATCTGTCTCTTCCTTATATTAAGTATGTTTTTTCCTTGTTTCTATCCTTTCCAACACCTCATCGTTAGTCACATGCTCAGTCTATGGTATACACAGCATCCTTCTGTAGAACTACATTTCTGCTGTCTCAAGCCTCTCCTTCATCCTTGAGGAGATCGTCCAACATTCACTGCCATACAGTAGAACTGTGTGTATTTGCATATTCTCTTAGTGTAGTTGGTAGACAAATTAATGACCACTTGGATCCGTTCTCCCAGCTGCTCCACGTAGAACCCAGAACACTGCTTTACTCAGGACTCCATTTCTTGTGCACCGTAAACAAAACGCTGTCTCCCGAACACCGGTGTAGCCTTCACAAATCACCAATACCAAACTGACCCCGAAACTGAAGTTGGCTCTTTTTATGTGTTTTTGGTCTCGAGCAAGAAACCGTAATGCCTCGCTTTCACCAATGGCACATGCGCCATGTCATTCCAAAAACTGCATGAGCTCGCCTCACAGTTCCATGACGTCTATGAATGCATGTGCAGACAAACTGCCTTCTCTTTCTTGCTTCAGCGAGGTAAGTCTCCACCATACTCAACCCTGATTTCATCATCACAAAAAGTGCATTCAGGAGTGGGTCTCTTTTGGTGGGTGCTCCTTCGCAGGGGTACAACACAAGGTTTGTCTTCAGACAGGCTGTCATTTGAGGTTTCGTTATGCACGTCAGCATCTGCTGTTAGTAGACTATCGGAACCATCACTTGGTTAACCTGACCCCAAGTAAATAAACCGCTCACTCTCTTCTGTGTCGGTTTCATCTCCTGACAATGTATATGATCTTGAAAATGGCCACAGGTCTTTGACATGGTGTGGTACCCCATCAATTTGCACTATCTGCGGGCTGACAATTTTGGTTACCCGCCCGGTCCTGAACTTGGTTGTGCATTTGCCGTGCGGAGTTTTGACCCAGACAACATCACCTTCGTCATATCCCTCTCCAATCATCTGTGGTTCTGGTGGGGGTTTGGCTTCAATGCCTTTTACACTGATGTGGTAATTATGCAATGCATCAGCCAGTGCTGTGGAAGGCGAGATGTTGTCCTTTGGTGTGACATTATACCAATAAATGGCCTCCAACACAGAATAACCTTTCCTTGCTGCGATGATATGAATGCTTCTGTGGCTGCGTTCTACAATTCTATTACCAGCCGGTGAATATGTTCACAAACTCCTTGAAGTGTCTGCAAGTGAAGGCAGGGTCATTGTCAGTAAATATTTCGGTTGGTGGGCCCCATTTGAAAAAATCATCTTCAACTGGTGAATGACACTATGTGCATCTTGCCAACACAATGTTCGCCAAATTGCAAACCTGGAGGGACCGCAATCATGAGCGTTAGAAAATGCTCGCCATTGTAAAGGGTTATGTCCATTGCTACTCTACTCCAGTTGTTTTCCACGCTCAATTTTCCTTTTTTCCAATGAACTGGCGCTGGCAGGCTTCGCAGGCTTTGACAACCAATTACAAGATTTCTTTCGACACTAGTGGGTTGATAAGTCTGGCGAAGTATAATGTTCGTTTCACGCCTGCATGAACACTTTCTTGGTGGACGTCAACCCCTGACTTTTATTCAGTCAGCTCCCCATTGCAGTGCAACTTTTCGGAACTGGCTCTTTTCTCTCCTTGTGTAGATCCAACCACTTGTGTGGCACTCTGGTGAGGCAATCTGCGCAGTTTTGACAGGATTTTACCAGTGTGACATCCATGGTCAATCCATATTCTTCCCAAGCACTGTCTCACTAGCATTTTACCAGCTGCCTTCATGTTTACACATGCCTTCCCAGTCAAGGTGTCGGATATCCATCGATGTACGCATGCTGAATCAGTGACCAGATGCAACCCTGTGGCCTGCCATTGAAGGGCTAGGTTGATGCCTTTGACTGCTGCATCTAGTTCAGCCAGATTGATATGCCTGGCATCATTGGTCAGGCGCAACCAACAAGCATCCTCGAAGATGCTTCCATTCACCTCTAACGCCACCCCTGTGGCCACAGAACTTGCATCTCATTGCTATTCATGCACCAGTCTCCTCCAACAGGGTCCATTACACGCACCCTGGTCATTGTCTCTTCCAGCATACAACATAGATTGGCATCTCTGATTTCATCCTCCCATCTCTTGGACACCGCACTTGCTCGGTGCTTAATAAATGCACTTTGCCACCCTCAGCCAGCCACACATGAGGAAGTGGCCCATGAGTTTCCCACAAATGGAAAATACACGTCGACAAGTTACCATGTCGGGAATTTCCAGGATCTGTCCACCCCGCTTCCATTGGAGAGTACTGTTCTCTCCCCACATCTGCAGACTGATGACCCTAGTTCCGTCTCTTAGCCGTTTTGGGTCTTTACAGACTAGGCCATAATCTGAAAAGTGCTGTCAAACTCATGCTGCAGAAACCAGGCTCTCATTGATAAAAATGTCATGAACGTAAGCCAATGTGGCACTTTTGATTACACGATCTTTGGACATTATAGCATCAACGACAGATTTTATGATGAGTGGTGGCACATTTAGGCCAAAACCCAGTCATGTAAGGCAGAACTGCTTGCACTTAAAAATGTCCACAGCTCCTTGTCAATGTGGATTTGTAGGTAGGTATGTCGCAGATCTAAAAGCAACACATCAACTCCTTGTTGTTGCCATTCTCTGAGCTTTTGCATGCACATTTCGGCGTCGGCAGTGAATGCTTCTACAAATCCGTTCAATTCTTGGTAGTCGAGTACCGGCCAGACCTTTTGCTTGTGTTCCTGCACGACTGCCATCAAGGGAATTAGACCCTTGGGTGGACCAAATTCCTCCTTGGGATATGGCAGCAACCATCCGTTATGCTGCCATGGCAAGAGTTCTTTCTCGTACGCATCCCGGGCATGGTCTGGCAGAGTGTACTCTTGTACGTTATTCGTCAGCTTGCCCATTTCCATGTTGCAGTCCACACTTTTTACCTTTCATTGAATGTCACACTGAAATCAGGCTCATCAATAGAAATGACAGCACATCCATCCAGGTCTCCAAAGTATGCTTTACCCGATTCAGTTAGGTGAACAACTACTAGCTGTTTGATCGTGTCGATGCCTAGAAGGAGGTCAAAACCCAACAATCATCCATCCACAACTAGGACCTCAATGTTCATGGGCTGAGCCTGCCCAACTTCCAATTTTATTCTGCCATGCCCCCGGCACTTCAAAGTCTTTCCGTCGGCTGTCAGCACTCCTACTTCCTTCTGTCTCCAATGGCGACACACAGCTTTGCTCACCAGCATCTGCGAGCAGCTGGAATCCACCAGAGCTGTGCACTCTCGCTCATCCACGAGTACTTTTATGGTGGGCAATTTCTTGGTTTTCACTTGCTCAGGGAGGAGACTGGTGCTGACATCTCCTCCCCTCGGGTTTTTCCCTGGCATCTTGATGTTAAATGTCCAAGTTAATTGCATCTAAAGCATTGGGTTTCACAGCGAGACTTCTGTACTCAACCGTCTGACCTCACTTGGCGTCCTTGCATACAATCCTTCACCATGTGGTTGGGCCCAGAACACTTATAGCAAAGAAAGGTCTCACTGCATGAGTTATCAGGGAGCAACTCTGCATCCGAATGTGTTTTGCCAGTGGATGCAGTGACCGATTCTTTACAGCTTCCGTTGTCGGTCATGATAGCCCGTGCTCAAGTCAGAAGCTGCTCCAATGTCATGGTCTCCATTCTGGACGAGGCACGAAGAAGTTGCCTAACATATTGTGGCAACCCCAAAACAAACGCACATATCACCCACCATTAGGGCAACAATCCCTCAACCAGCCAAGATAAACAAAGTAGTTCAGCCAGAAACTTGTCTACCGTTTCACCCGAGCAAAGTTGCCGAATAACGAATTGATCATATGCATCGAATGCATCTGTTGCATACATGGTCATGAGGGCCCATTTAATCTGCTCCGCGTCTGCTTTCTGCTCCTTGCTGAGCTGCCTGTATACAGCAAGAGCACCGCCTTGAAGTTGTCACAGTAGAATCCACTCAATTTTATCCATAGCACAGAGTTTGCAGACCAACTCTGCATTTTCGATCAACTCAATGATTGGCATATCAGCTGCAGCACCACTAAACTTGGGAATCAACCAGACATCAAAGACTTTGCCGTCCATAATGAAAATCATAATATCTGCCAAAATAGCTTGTGTGTATATGTATCTTCTCAGAGTGTAGTTGGTAGACGAATTAATGACCGCTTGGATCCGTTCTTGTCATTCCAAAAACTGCCTTGCATGAGCTCGCTTCACAGTTCCATGACATCTATGAACGCATGTGCAGACAATCCAGCACTCTCTTCTTTGTTTCCAATGAGATTTTCCAATGAGATTTTCCAATGAGATTTTCCTGTCTTGATTAGCTTTTGAAATGGTTCCTTGGCTATGCCAATGCATCTTTAGATCTCAACATTGCATTTTCCATCTTCTGTCAGTATGCTTCCCAGGTATTTAAATTTCTTTACTTGTTTTATTTTAGTTTCTTCAATTTGTAGTTGGCATTTTGGGATCTTCTTTTTGCTGATTCCCATACATTCAGTTTTCTTGAAGTTTATACTTAGTCCTTCTCAACTGTCTATGAGCCTGTCTATACCAAATCTTCTGAAGGCATCAACATCTCTATTACAATCCCATCAAGTCCTGCTGCTTTATTTCTGTTCAATTTGGCCATTGCCACTTCCTCTTCAGTTTTTAATATTTCTGGTCCATCTGTATTTTTGTGCATTGCTGGTTGCTCTCTCTTGTCATGGAAGAGATCAGCAGTATACTCATCCCATCTCTGAAGTATTTTTTCTTTTTCTAGTATGAGTGTACCATCTTTTCCTTTTATACATCCTGTTGCTGAGCAGGTCTTTTGTCCTGTTATTTCTTTATTTTTTTATACATATCACCATTATTTGTCATGCTCAGTCTCTCTACTTCAGCACATTTGTCATTGAGCCATCTTTCTTTAGCCTATCTGCATTTTATCCTTATTTTCTTGTGTCTTTTCTTGTATTCTGTTCCATCGCTTGGCATTGCTTTTTGTCTTTTTTGCATCAGATCAAAAATCTCTTCAGTGATCCACTCATTTTTCTTCTGATGTGCTTTTTCCTTTGGGATGATGTTGTTTTACTGTGTCACTAGAGCCTCTCTTATTGTGCCCCATTTTGTGCTTCTATTTCCAATTTGTTCTTCATATTTCATTTTCACACTGTCCATATACATTTCCTGCAGGTTTGGGTCATTCACGACTCGACTGTACTGCAGTCTTAGGGCTGTGTTAGGTTTCTTTAATTTCCTTAGTTTTATCCTTAGTTTGCATAAAACTGGTATGTGGTCACTTCTGCAGTTAGCACCTAGGTAGGCTTTGCCATGAAGGAATGGGTTTCTGAATCTTGTTGATAGTAACAAAATCAATTTGGTCCTTAATTTCTCCTCTTGGACTCCTCCATGTCCATAGTCTTCTTGTGTGCTCTTGGAACCAAGTGTTAGTTATTATCTGGTTTTTCGCTGTGCACCATTAGCCCCATTTCTCACTACGGCCATTGCAATGTCCTAGTCTGAAATTGCCAACCATTTCACCTTCTCTCCCTTGGCCGACTTTGACATTGAAATTGCCCATGATGATTCTGATTTCTTGTGATTTGCATTGTACCTTGGCATAAACAAGCATGAAGTAGAAGGACTCGATTTCTTCTTTTGTACTTTCTGTTGTTGGCGCATATACCATTATTACCGATAATTTGAGAGATTTCCCTTTCAGTTCAACTAGAATTCTTTCAGATATCTGGCAGTACCCCTTAACACATTTCCTTGTGTCTTTATCCAGTATAATGCTGACTCCTTTTTCATTATTTTCACCTCCTGCATATATAATTCTGTGGTAGTCCCTGATAAAGTTTTCATTGTTTGGCCATCTCATTTCACATATGCCTAAAATGTTTATGTGTAATCTAGTCATCTCTTACTTCATGTTAACAGTTGTTTATGGTTCTGACATTCCCCACCCCAAGAGTTATTTTTTGTTTGTTGTGAACAGTCACAGGTTGACACATGTCACTCATGTCCTTCCATTCAGGGCAAGGGATAAATTCTGAGGAAATTTGTCTCCTTTATGCCATTAATGCTAACAGTTGCAGGATGATGGTCTGGTGATACCTATAGCACATATTGTTCCTTACCAGGCAAGGAGTCAATGTCCTTAGGCTTAACCCACTTTCCACCATTAGAGTTTGTCATATTGTTGTGCAAGTTCATGAATTTATGTAGGAGAAATAGTGGAGTGGGTTCCCATTGCCTTCTCTACACTGTTTTATGGAGACACCACTTCTAGTTAGCTGGCCATTGACTCCTGAAGAGTTCATCTGCCCTTTGTAGTCTTAATCTTTTGTGCTACCAGGTTACTAACATCCTGTGAGACAGGATGTTAGCAACTAATCTTAAACAAAAAAAGGACCCATATATATATATATATATATATATATATATACACACACACTCACACAGACAAGGATCCATACAATAGAGAGAGAAACAGACAGCAACAGGGAGGTGGGTGGAAATACTAGTCTATGCAAAATTTTACGTGAACAATTCAATATTAAAATTTTAAATTCAAAATATATTCATTTCAGCTAGAAACTATTGGGGAAAAAATTCTGAAAGGGAAAGATTAGATAAGACAAAAAATAGAACATGGCTGAAATGAAAAAAAACAATTTAACTAGTTTAAACTAGCAAAAGACAAAACACTGTCTGCAAAACCAAAGATTAGTATTTCATTGCCAGTAGACCAAAACAAACTTACAATTAAAATTTTCTTTGATTTTTCAGAAATATTTCAAAGGCAATATTAATATACCCTTTTTTTTTCTCTTTTGGCAACTCGGCAGCAACTTTTGTTTATAGCCTTTTAATTCTGTCATAGTAAACAGAATATTGTATTTTCTTGATTGTTTGAAGTGAATCATTTTCCCACTTTCTTTAAATCATTTTTCTTTTGTCATTCCTCACTACATTTCAGATTTCTTTGTCTTTCACACTCTTTGTCTCTCTTCTCTATTGCTATAGTCATCAAATGTGACTCACTTTTTCTCCAGTTTAACTTTATTCCCAAAATTCCCTCTCTCTCTCATTCCTTTGATAAATGAGAAATTTCATTAACCAGCCACAATATAGTCACCTGTCAAAGTATAGGATGACTTGAAGAGTGACTAAGATGAGAAAGAACAACAAAACTGCTAGCAGCCAAGAAACAGTTGGCTGTGGTTAAATCTGATGCAATTTATAAGATGACACACATCTGGCTTCCGATGTGCTAGAAAGTAGAGAAAAACAAAACAGAAACCTGTTTGTTTGGTTTAGGGTGATTTTAAGTGGGGCAAGTCTTTACAGATCTACAGTTAAAAGATGATCCTATAAGGTTCCAGTTTGGAAAAAATTATCCATGACTGGGATTTTGGCTGTTTGATAATTTTAGGAAATAGCACATTAACATTTTTTCTTGTAATATGATGGGACCCTTTGTGTATGTCTATTACTTATGTATCAATGTAGCATTTGGTAGTAAATTAAAAACTTTTCATATGAGTGTACAATAACTTCCTTTTTCTTTCTAATAAATAAAATATTTCTTCCTTTGTTTTAAGAGTGAGGATGTTGAATTGCCAAAAGTTAGACATGATATTCCAATAGCTCCTCTAGTAAAGGGGAGAATGTTAAGGAGATCTATTTTTTATTTTGCTTTATCTAAGACTTCTAGAAACAATTTCATAGCTTCAAATTAATAGGATTAATACTTTCTTCATGAACATGAATTGGCAATTAGTTGAAAATCATAAAAAAAGTCACGGTAAGCACTTATGACCCAAGTAATCTTCATATCTGAATAAATACAAAATGTTCATAAAGCTTTTCTGATTTTCAGAAGTCATTCCCATTCCAAGATTTATTTGGATTACTGGACTCATTCTTTGTTTTATCACTTATGGGTTGTGCACTTAAAGAAAGTTAAAAACAAAAACCACAAAAAGCAACTATAAAAATAGGATAAAACCAAACAACTTTTGTGGGGAAAAATTGAGTTTATAAATATCTCTCTCTCTCTCTCTCTCTCTCTCTCTCTCTCTCTCTCTCTCTCTCACACACACACACACATACAAACACACACACACACACACACACACACACTGATGGTTGCAAGTCTTATTTGGAACAATACCATTGCTGCTTAATCCATCCTTAAGTATGGGTAATAAGAATGTGTCTCTTCAGTTCTGCTAGTGTCTAAATTCTTTGACACAGATGTGGCAATGTTGGGTATTTTTTGCAGTAGTTGTTGCACAAATGTCATATAATGTATGATGAATCACTTCAGTGTGTGGGTGAGACATCTTACAAATTTTAAGATCTACCCTATTTAGACACAGCCACATTCGTTACAAATTACATCAAATTTTGTGGCAGCATATTCAGGGAATTTAACATCAAGACCATTATGAACATCTCTCTTGAGTTTTCATGCTCACACAATTGCTTTCAGGCTTTCTTGTTATTGTGCATTGCCTTCTTCCAGGATGAATGATCTAGAGCCAGGTTTTCCCATGATGTTGGCCTTGTTCACTATGTTCTTGATGCAATCATTATAGAACAATTTTAACTTGTACGTTGGTCTTTTTCCTTTATCCAATTCACAGTATAGAAACTGCTTAAAGATCTCTTCATCATGATTGCATGATCACTCCATTGCAACCAGCACTGTAATACCAAAGACTTTAGTCAATGAGATAAATCATAATTGACAAGAAAGCATTGATGTAGTAAAATGAAAATGTAACACAAAATGTGTGTATGTGTATAATATGTTTATACTTATATATATATATATATATATATATATATACATATTCATTTTTACTAGGTGTTAAGTCATGACAAGAAAACTGTTTCTTTCATGTAGTATATTTGTGAATTCAGTACCAGACTACAATGATATACCCTAGTGATCATAATTCAAAATTCCTAGCACCTGAAGAAGGCATGAGCATACAACGGCAAAAAAAAAATCACAATAAAGATAAGGACAAATTCCAAATAAAATAAATAGTGTAAATACTACTTAATCTCAGAAGTATATACAAATCATTAGAGAAGTATTGCCTATTTGCATTTATGTCTCTGATGGTCCGTTTTTACAGATAATCTTTCTTCAAACTTCCTTATAAAATATTTTAACATCTTCTTGTATAGCCTTAACTAATTATTTTAAAATGTCGTTAAATGGGTTCAGATTGTATAAAACAGACAACTTGATTGGTACAAAAATTCTTAATGTATTTCTTTTAGTGTTCATAGTCATAAAACCCGGTTCTTTCTGAATATGTATAAAGTTCTGTCTTTACATATCATTTCAAATCATTTGCATAAATAATTTCAAAACTTGGTTTGTATTTTATGAAAGTAAAGTATGCAGAGATACTAAAGATAGCAAAGAAGAAAAGAGAAGAAACCTATTTTGATATTGATTAAATATAAAAGTTGTCAGATTTGAATGGAATCAAGAGCAAATAATTAACTCTCATAAAAATATGCTAGGTATTTTTATGAATAAGTTTACAAATTACATAGAAATAAATCTATCAGAAAAACAAGAATGTACTCATAAACACAAGTAAACATAATAATAACAATTAACAACAAATGATAATGTAGTCAATAATAAATAATCAGTAAAACAATTTAACAAACAGCACTATAAAATAGCCACAAAACTGCAATTCAGTTCTACAATTTCTACTCAGCAGCCCCTAGAATAATTTGAAACATAGCTGTTATCACCCTGCCAATAACCATTAGAACAATGCAATAGACCCTCCCCACAAAAAAAAAAAAAAAAAAAAACGCCATTGACCAGCATATTTAAATAGTCAACCTAAAAAACAACACACATGACCTGAAAATTGCATTTAAGCATGAAATACTGTCACCACTGGGTATTAACCTCAATGTCCACTTTTATATTTACACACGGTCTATCACTGATATTGAACACTTTAACCCTTAAATATAGCATACTTTAAGACTATATTTTTACCATATGTGTCTCTGTGTGTGCGTGTGTGTGTGTGTGTGTGTGTGTGTGTGTGTGTGTGTGTGTGTGTGTGCAGGTTTAATTGAAAATGAGAGATAAGATATTATCATTGTTTTTTATAATTTTTCATGAGTTTGTGTGATTTTTTTCTTTTCAGAATTTAAATTATATAGGAATTGTCTAAATGTTTTGTTGTTCCAAGCACTTTCAGCTATACTTTAAGCTATTATCAAAGGTGGATTTTACTTTCGTGTAACTGAATATTCTGTTACATGTAATTTCATTTTATTTAATACCACACACACACACACACAACGCATGTCTTGTTTATATGTGTATGAGAGAAAATGTTAGATTAAAAATGTATATATTTTACTTATACATACACACACAATAATAATAAGAAGAAGAAGAAGAAGAAGAAGAAGAAGAAGAAGAAGAAGAATAACAATAATTATTAATGTGCGTTTTTCTGTCTTTTATATGTGTATGTGTTGAATCAGTTAAAAGACACATTTTTATGCTTGTATCTTGTGTTCCAGACTCTCACTGTCAATACTTCCTATGTGTCACCATTTCCCTGTAAAAAAGTTTTCCGCATTGCACATCAGTGACACCATCTCCTTCAATGTCAGCAATTCAGAATAAAAATTAGTTTAGATATCAGTAAAATTAATGGAAGAATTCTTCAAATGAAGGAACAATACAGTGGCAGGAGGAGGTTGTTGCAAATAAATACCTCCCTTCCACAGGAGACAGAATCATTGCCACCTCCCTAACCCATTAAACTACTGACTGATTCTTCATACAAGGGTAAGGGAATGAAAGACACTCTGCTTAATACCACAAGACCAATGAGAGCAGAATTTGAAGGGAATTCTCAGAGTCTGTACACATCCTGTAGTTCCTACTTGTAGCACAAGTGTATTTTTCAGCAGAAGAAATTTTCTCTGTTGCAATTTTTGTTTTCATATAACAAAACAAAACTCATTGTCTGCAGCCAAACTTGCTTCCTTTCTTTTCATTTTATCCATTGAAGTTTTTCATTTATATTTTCATTTTTCTCGCTTTCTTTAATTAATTACTTCTACTTCCTCATTATTTTACTTACTTCCTCATTTGAAAAAGTAAAGAAAAAACTGTAAGAAATGATGGGAAAAGATTATCTATCATGGAAAACATGTAAGTGAATATGGATTTTTGTCTTTGTTTACTTTCTTTTTTTTAATTTTGTACATGAAGAATTTTGTTATTCAGTTATTGATTCTTATTCTATCATTGTAAAAATCATTTTGCTTTCAAACTGTATTATTTAATTCTATTTGAAGGATCTATTTTTAATTTTTTCTACTGAATTTTTACTTTCACATTTCAGCATTTTACTTCAGTGAAATATATAAACAAATACATTTTCAAAGAAACTTTTTCAAAATGAATCATTAAAACTCAATTAAAATTAATAATGATAATTTAGTAATATGAACTGATAAACATTAAGTAAAATTTAAGTTATTATAATTTTGTAATAAATGAGTAAACTATACTCAATGATGTTAATTATGCAATAATATATTGTTAATATTTCATTAATAATAATAATTATCAGTAATTTCAATTCTACAATAATAATGCTCTAATGAATTTTAATAATTCAATATTAATTTAATGATAATGATTATTTTAAAATACAAGGAGATGCTGAAAAGTCTTTAATTTGACTCACTTCACAAAATGTGACTAAATGACCAAACATCAGATATTTTTTCTTGGTTGTGCAATAACTTTTCAGCACTCCTCAAAATTGACCATAATATTTAAGATTAATCTACATAGTAATAAGAAGTAATTAATCAAATCTTACAAATAATTAATGTCCTTTAAAATATCAATTATAAATAATTTAAAAAATAAAATTTGTATAATTAATCAAATATGTGAAATTTAGGATTACTCAATTTGAAATCCTATTATACATGGCGATAAATCAAATGTAATAATTATAATATTCCTATGCATTAAAATAACTTAGAAATAATTACATTTAAAATTTACATAAAGTCAGTGATAAAAATAATTGACAATATTAATCCAGTAACAATAAATACAAGTGCATTTTTAATATGAAAAATACTAAAAAGTGTATTTTGTAATAATTTGCTAGTCACATAGAAAACAAAATTGCTTAGTATATTTTTTCTGAATTTTACTTAAATTTCCTGTAATTTACACAATCTATATTTCCTGAATTCTTAAATGATTATTCTATGTTAAAACATATTAAGTATGTTTATTCATGATTACTCACTAAGAGAAATTGAATTGATTGAAATTGATGGTGAAAATTAACAGAAGTAAAACATTAACTGTTTCTTATTTTTTTTATGTAGTAGTGTTTTTACACTAGTAAGTTACATTCTTTGTAATTTTTGGTGTAAAGAGAAAAGATTATTCAAGTTTTTATAATAAATCTTATCTTCTTCCAAATACATTTTACTTTTGCTTCTTTTAGCTTTCTATTTAAAATTATTGTTTAATTTTTAGTAGATTTTTTGAACTTCAGTTTTACCAACCTCATACACATACACACACACACACACACATATATATATATAAGGGTGATAGTTTTAAATTGAAAATTTAATTTTCAGACAATATGAGTGAAAATTCATAAATGTATTTGATTTATTTCTAAACATAATAAGTGACTCACTGAAGCAATCTATAAAAGAAAGTAATTTAAATGTTTAACTTAGGATGTTAGTTTAGGAAGAACTCGACTACAGTTGAATCAATATTTCCATTCTACAAAAAGAAAAACATTAATAAAATATATAACAAAACTAAATCCACATTGTTACATAATTCTACCCCAGTGAGAAATGGCCAGGAAAAATTTTATGAGTATAATTTTTTCTCAAAAGTCAAGTAAAAATTAATTTGCATTCAACTGAAAATTATCAGCTATTATAACTTAGATTTTTGTCACTTATTTCCACGGGTAAAGGTTTGAATAAAAGTTGGAATACTAACAACTTCTCTCCCTTTAACCTTTATGCAATTAGTCTATCAAGTTTTTTTGTTTTTTTTTAATCTATTTATATTTATTTTTATAAATTTTCAATAACAAGCTGTATTTTATGAATAATTATCATATAACATTGCTGAAAATCTATTACTGATAATGAAGAACAATGTATTTCATATTCTTATTTTATATATACAGCTATAGGAAAATATTTAAAAATATTTGAAAAACAATTTTAATTTGGATAAATAAATTAAACTCTTGGTTTCTTTTTAAAATTTTATAAGGACACAAAAATTATTTTCTTTCTCCATAAATGCAATAAAGGGTATTGTAGAATTCAATTTGACTATAACATTATTAGATTAGCAACCAAAGAGAAGTTGATTTTAAGAAATGGGTTTGTAATTTAAGGAGTTTTGAAAGGAAACAAATAGGAAAACCTGGGACACTTTAGTGTATTAAGAAACCTCTATCAATAAAATGGTCCGACAAAAAAGAATCAGTAACTGATACACACTTTTAGTTTTTGATTTCTATTTCAAGTTGTTCAATTGCTGTTTATCTAAAAATTAACTGCTTGTCTTTTTCTTTCTCTACAATTCTTTTTCCTTATTTTTCTCATTCCTGCTTTTACCATTTTTTTCTTCATAATCTTGCATTTTCTCTTTTCTATGTCCTGCTAGTTGCATGCTCCTATTCCTTTACATGGTCTAAATTATTGATTTTACAAGCTACTCTTCAATGAGTTATGCTGTTACACACAACCCACCCATTGGTCAAAGGGGTTCCTGGAAGAAACATACAAGAAATTAAAAGTGACATGCATTTTTCTGTCTGTATGCACCAGCATTCCTGTGTATGTCTATATTTGTATGTGTGTGTGTATCTGTATTATCTATACATATCATTGTATCTGTGAAAATGTTTGTGTTCAGCTTTCTCTGCACACATGTGTTTGCCTGCAATCTATGTTTGTGTCCTTTTGTTATATATGTGTGTATGTGATGCCTATATAAATATGTATATTTGCTTTTCATGGCTCTTTGTATCAATGTTTTCAGAGTAAAATTGGTATTAACAAACCAATGTTGGTAAAATGTTCAGGAAATATTTATTCATTTAGATACAATATCATGTGACTTTCAGCATATATAATATCGTATCTAAATTATATAATAAATGATTTTGTGGTGTTAGGTTTTATTAGGCAAGCAAACTATAACATTTTTATTTTAAATTAAATTTGATAGACCATTTAAACATCTATGTGATTAGCACAATATCATAAATACCTGAATAAATTGTCTTTTTTATTTGACATGTTAATATGGTCTCCTTGACATTCTATAAACTTCATCAGTCTTTCAACTATTGATTTTGTTAATTTTTCTAATCTTTTTGAATTAAATGTTACTTGCAAAAAATTTTATTGCTTTCCAGAATTTTTTTTTAGCTTGAATATTATTTTTCTGTTCAAATATGCATCTCTTTTAATGATGGACTATACATATATTAAATTAATATCTGGAGAAACTTTATCATTTCATAAATTTAGTGTCTGAAATATCTTTGATAAAGTGAACAATAAAAATATGCACTGACTTTCATACACTTTAGCTTAATGTTTTTTTGTAATACTAAAAAAGTGTCTTGTGCAGGCACTTAAAACAATTCTCTGCATTTATCTTGACACTATCATCAACTTTGAAGGGACCTAGAACCTTACTGTTTACTATGCATTACACTGAGGATATGTGTTGTGGTCCAGCAGATATCAGCTTGAAACAAGAAATTGGAAAGCCAAGTTCAAATTCCAGTCAAATTCGTTGCATTCTTTCATGCACAAATACCCTTGGAACAGATATTAATCCATCACTTCTCCCTCCAGCTATGGGTTAAATAGCAGAACAGATTTGATTCTAGAGCATTGGTTGGTAAATAGTCTACTGCAGAAAATAATGCATCCAACTGCGGGAAAATCTTTTGCTCAGTCAGTCATATCTCTTTCAAGACATGATTGCCCAAGTGGGTATCACTTAACTGACTGATACATTAGTTTACCTTCTCCTGTTGACAAGGTCCCTTTAATGTAACTCTATATTCATTACTAAAATTACTGTTGAGAAATCAATTTTCATGAACTTCTTTGACTAACTTACATGTCCTGTGTGAATTTTACTTAGTGAGTTTGCTATTTTCATGTCTTTAGCCGACATTCTAAATATTCTGTATATTTTCTCTGTTTACATTTGCAACACCAGCATCTCCAATTTTTTCATTCACACACAATATATATATATATCTATATATATATATACACACACACATGGGGTGTGATTGATAAATTATCACCTAAATTAGCCAAAAATGAAAATAACACTGACATCTCATTTTAACAGATATATTTATCAAAATTACACAAAAATATCTTGAAATACTAAAGAGTAAATTTATTCATTAAAATCTCCATTGGCTATTGGCTTCAAACACAGCCTCCAGATTACTTTGGAATCTCCTGTAGCTTTTCTGAATGGGCTCCTTGTTTAAGTTAGTGAATGCTGTCGTAATCCTTGCCTTCTGTTCATCTTTGGTGTTACAAGGAGTTTTATTTGTCTCTCACTTAACTGCATGCCACACACAATAATCAAGTGGGTACCAGTCTGGTGGGTGGTTAGGTGACCAGATGTAAGGGCCGATATGATCACAAAAATTATCTGATAGCCATGATTGGGTTCTCTTGCTTGTGTGGCATGGTGGAGAGTCCTGTAGCCAGACATATGTTCTTCCAACAGCCACACTCTTGACCAAGGGCTGCACTAACTTCTCAAGGTACTCAATGGAGACCTCCATGCTGAGTTTAAAGCTCTCACTAACAAATTTGGGAATTCTTTTCTACAGACTGAGTTTCCTGAGCTGTCATACTTTCATAATCATTGTTAGACTCATTCAACTCTTTCTGAATCTTCTGCACTGTCACCAAAACATACTGAAATGTTTGTATTAGAGTTTCCAGTATAAATACCAAGCAGTACAGCATATCGTTTCCAAATTTCTGGCAGAGTGAATTATGTCATGGGGTTTTTTTCTCACAGAGGGTTGGTGCCCAACTGACCCTAATATCCTATGCAGTCAACAAAATCAAAAATAAACAATGCACATGGATGAAATTAAAAATATAAAATGGTGACAATATAACCATCGCAGCTTGTGTATGTATGTATGTATATTTGGAAAAAGCCAAAGAACAATAAATACAAAAGCTGGAAGAACTATTTTAATGTTTTATAAACTATTTAAGTGTGTTTGAAAAGGTATGATAAAAGAATTGTTTTTGAACTGATAAGAAAATAATTTATTTAGGAAAGATATTAGAATAATCTACTTAGAGTAAATCACCAACCTATGGACAGAAAATGAAGTAAGTACACAAGCATATAAAGAGGTAGAATCCAGGGATGCATCTTCTCTCTGGGTTGATTTAAACAATATAGTAAGATGATCTTAAGAGAACTAGAATTCCTACCAATATTCATTTCTAGTGACCGCAATCTTAACAAAATGTATACAGATGACACTATATTGAGTGTAGGCTCAGAAAGGAAACAGTGGAAACTCTGTTAATGGATAGGAAAATTGTGAAGTGATTGTTTAAATCCTGAAGAGAAGAGATAAAGCATATAGAAGAAGAATATATAATATAAAATGTATTTGTATTGAGTAGAGAAAGAAATATTTGTTAATATTAATTTATTACATGAAATACATTATTACACCATGGCTAATAACAGATATAGCAGTTATTTTTCTGCTGTTACTTAAGTAATAATTACAGGAAGAAACTTAGAGAAAAGGCCATGATCCAGGGTATGTTGGATTTATATCTTTCATCCATTTTATCAGATGTTTGCTATACAAAACTGTCATTATTTAGTTTTTCATACTTATTTAGTATGGTTAAGTAACAGCAATCAAACATTATTGAAGGATGGCTTTTATACTGATTTTTTATCACAAATGTTGCATAGTTCATTATTTTTATGATTACTAAGTCAGGAAGTGAATTTCCAAAGATGCACAAGCTAAAAATAATTGCATTTTCTCACATAATTACTTTTGTAGTGTTAATAATTGACTATACAAACAAGTTATTTGTATTTTTCAGCTTTTTTTATGGCATGAGGTAGATATTGGATTAATTGTTTTTAAATTCTGAAATGAAGTATATTACATATTCTATTATTCTTTTTGTTGTTTTTATCATATTTATATCATATTAATATCTAACATAACCATAAAATAGTAGAAACTGAAGATCCTAAATTTCTTTATTACACAAATTTATTAAAATATGTATGATAATTAAATTTAGCTGAGCCTAATTGTAATTTTTGCCTATTTGAACAGGTATATTTGATTGTAACATTTTTGGGCAATATATAAATTTGTGAATGAATAAGAATATTTTAAAAAATGAAATTTATTTCCAAATCCTACTTGTAGACAATAAATATTGTATAAAGAAGCATAAGTAACTAAGAAATTGTAGGTGATTTTATCTTCTAAAGTGCTGAAGTGTTTTCATTGTTTCATATATTTTTCAGATAATTTTGTTGCTTTTTAACACTCTTTTGGCTGATGTATATGACCAATGTCTTCATACCATGAAGACTGAAAGTCATATGATGAAAATAATTTTATTATTCATGTAAAATAGCATTTCTGGATGATACTACATCAAATTCATTCTATTTAATGCCTGTTCACTACACTTTCTTTATATATTATTTTGTCAGTTTGGAAGTTGTATAAATTTAAGGCAATGAAAATCTCAGAATGCGCATGTATAGTTTCTTGTTAATATTTCAGTACAACACAGACATTTTTGCAACTGATGATACCTATTTTCATCCAGACAAAATCAGAGGATGTATCAGGAGTCTCAGAAATACTAAACTACTTTAAGTCAAGGTCATAGATATCATTAGTGATCTCTAAATATTATTTGAATTTATTTTATATTGCATCTCAGCAAAAGACATAAATATTAGCACAATCCAAGAGGTTTAATCAATGAAAGAATTTCTGGCTATAATCAATGATGTATGGTAAATACCATATTCTTTATTCAATTAGTATTGACTTTAGTTAGTCCTGCAAAATCCATTTGATCTTTCAAACCATGGCAACAAGAAAATCAGTGACATATTTAGATATGATCATATGTGTTTAGGATTATGTACTGTCATTTTAGTCCAATCTAAAACTATATTTGCTTTAACATTTTTCTTTTGTTAATTATACCTTGTTGAATTTATTATGAGTATGTGTATTTTAACTGGCAGTTACATATTTGCATTCTTTGTTAAATGTGTGCTCACAAATATATTGCCATTATGGTTCCATTTAAAATCTGCAATGATCTGTTTGCATCTGCCCTATTCTTTGTCTGTATACTGTAGGGAGTAGAGTGCTTTGGCATTAGTTGAATCATCTGCAAGCCCTGGAATGTTGAAGGTTGAGTGTCAGTAAAGGGTGGAGAATAAGAATGCCAATTGGGATGGCAGTGAGAGAAATGCTATGAGAGTTAGGCTGGGTTTGGGGCATGAAACTCATTTATTTGGCTTTATTTTGAATAGAAAGAACAGGTTTAAAAGTTGATATATAAAAAAGAAGACCACAAGAATTTTGGTTAGTGGCTTCATTTTGAGCCTCAGTAAATCAGTGGGTTTAGGATAATGTATTTGTTTTGGGTGGAATGGCATCTAATTTTTTGGTGAATTTGTACATTCATTAACCTTTCATTGGCTTCTTCTTCTCATGTCACAATGGTCTTTTAAAATCTGTAATTTTAAATTAATCTCTTATTTTTCCTATTTTTGGAGAATTACACTCAAGCTCTATTGATAAATTTAATGTTATTTTACAAAATCTCAAGTCATAATATTGAATTAATTTGTTCTTATTATGGCAGGCATGTTCTATGTTTAAAATAGACCAACAAGAGCATTTTCAAATATATGTGAACCTTTACTTTGGAAACGAATTTGTTAACATTAACTTATTAATAGTTTTGAATATAAAAACAGATATGAATGCACAAATTAATTAAAATAAAAAAATGACTGTTATTTCAGTTGGAATTTTTGAGATGAAGAATTATTTAATTAATCAGTGAGGAAAGATTGTTTTCCTACTACTATCCATGCTTAGGTTAAAGAGACACCTAGTGGATTAAAGTGTTGGTTAAAACATATTTCATTCTCTAACAGTTATGAGTTCAATCCCTGGGTTTGGTAGTGCACAAAAATCCTATATTCTGGTTGAGTGTATGAAATAGACAAGTATCACAAAGGAGAATAAGACTGGTAAGTATTAACTGATATGAAAATATCTTGTCATGCCTCAATTTAGTTAAAAGTTTAGTCAGGTGTATAATGATGGCTTGTGTGTCATTGAACAACTTAAGTAAATTTTATTTCCAAAGAGAACAGCAAGTGATGACATCAATAGAGACTTTCAAAACTCTGACTCTGCTGTATGTATAAATTTGAAAGTAGAACTTCATCAGTTCACAAAGTTGTATATGTCTGGTGAAGACTTTAATACTGAATCATTTCAAATTTCCTCAGGAATACAAGGAGAAAATGAAAGCCCCAGTCTATTTAATCTTTTCCTAGATTATGTTCCATGCAAATACCTACCACAAATGTGAAGAGATAGACACTGGACATTTAAGCATTCCATATTACATCCCCCACCCACCAAAAAAATGACTAATAAAAAACATTGCTTTGATTCCTGATAACATAAGTATTCATAGTTGGAATATGATCTTAAATGAAAAAATCAAGATCCTTGACCAAGTATTCCAAAAAGCAGCACTTAAGATAAACCTTTCCAAAACAGAAACTATGATCTGGAATTAGAATGAATGCTGTGATTGCACATACCCTGAATCCATCATGAAAATTTAGGATGTTAAATTAATAAAAACTAAACACTTTAAATACCTGAGCATTTTGATCAGTCATAACAAATTTATTGCAGGAAAGAAGGAAATTGAATATCAAATAAATTGCTGTGCTTTTGATAGTTTTGCCCAACACCACATGTTGCTATAAAATCCAAACATTGACCTAAGAACTCAAATCATGATTTTAAATAGCCTTGTCAGATTGAGACTTTTCTATGGAAATATGTAAAATGTCAACTGTATACAACCATTTTCTCAAATTAATGATCAAAATTGGGTTTGAGTGCATGAAGCCTGTGGGTCTTAGCAATGGCCATCCTTCTTTGAACTTTGTGAACTGGTGTTACATTATCACAAAGAACTGTTCAAAATAATAGAAACTTGAGGACTGGATAACTCATAAATGGAAAATATTGACATTCCACATTATTTCCAATGAAAAGTTTTAATGTAAACCTTCATCCATTCTGGAAAGAGTGATAATAGTTATTGCACTTGAGAAACCTATTTTCCTGAAAAATTGTTTTTATAAAAAGATTCTGTAAATTTCAACTGAAAGTAACATTGGCTACTCAGGCAATGAATGTTGAATGTTTTCACATAAGGAAATGACTAATATTATCATTAAGTGTAGAAAAGGAAATGAATTTCTTCTACCCTATGGATCAATAAAGGGTTTCAAAATTCAAGAATGTTATTGAGTATGAATACGAACACATGAAGGAGTCTGGGAATATACAATGACAAAAATGTTAACAACCAAGATGAACATGTTGGTCAAAATAACAAAGCATATACTACTGTTGTTTCTTAAGCTTACTAAATGGTCATCTTTGCATGTTTCATTTGATTAGTGTTGCTAATTTAACTAAAGTCATATATGCAAGACATATGGCAAAAATTAAAATGATTATATATGTATACGTAAATATCTTAGTGGCTCCTGAAGAGGTCAGAACTGCTGCTTGAAATTTTGAAAATATTAAGATTTTGTCTTAACTTGTAATGAAATTGAGGCTAAATTGTTATTTAAATTGAAAATTTATCTAAAAGATTTTTGTGTTCATGCAATCTTTTATCTAAATTCCTATCATGAATTATATGATTTAATTTATTTATCTTTTATTTAAATTTCTGCTTCGAATTACATGAACACAAAAAAGAGATTTAACAAAACGATACACTCAATGCATCAGTTGCTCACAAAAATGAATCTGACCATTAGTTAGATTTTAAAAACCACTGCTTTAATTAAAAGATAAATCATTCTACTGTATAGAAAGTGCTTTGATCATAAGATAATCCATGGTAAATTCACATTCAGGTTTTTACATTTCACCTTTCTTGGCAGACCTTCTAGAATTACAATGTGAGATACTTAATAACAAAAGTAATAAAACATAAGCATAAGGAAACTAAATGAAATTGACTGGACTATATATGCCCAGCAAGAAAAAGAAATATTTTAATTTAAAATTTCAGTGTTTTAACATCTTTAATGTTTTTTATTGGTGCATGATTATAACTGATATGCTTTTTTTTATATCTCTCCTTCCTACACATATATAATTACATGAAGGAAAACATTACTTTAGTCTAATCAAGTTCTTTTAGAGAACTTGAATAGTAGCTTTATTCCATGAGAACTTATACAAGGCATTGTTTTACAATCATTATGTATTCATCTCCACTGTTTATTTATGTGGATATACAATTTGTTACATGCGTGTGTGTGTGTGTGTGTGTGTGTGTGTGTGTGTGTGTGTGTGTGTGTGTGTGTGTGTGTGTGTGAGAGAGAGAGACAGAGAGAGAGAGACAGAGAGAGAGAAAAAATCCTAGTTGTTGTTGATAAGGTTGTGAAAGTTTTCATGATAGATATAGAGCCTATGGAATGATTTATCACTATATATTTGGTTATTTTCTAATGGCTGTAATAATCTCTTGTCTAATCATCAGGGTAGAGTACATTTCTACTTGGGTATTATTGTAACCTTTGCTGTTTATATGAAGTTCTTGAATTTGGCTGGTGTTTTTACAGTTCATACAGATTTAGAAAAAGTGAACTTTGTTGGTTCTGTCCTTTTGTCTGATATAGATCTTGTGATGTTGGAGTTGGTAGTTTTGTTCTTGTCCCTATTTTCATTGAATCAATAGTTTGTGTGGTGTATGGTGCTGAATCAGTAAAATGAACTTTCTTCTTTGCTGTTGGAATTGGTATGGCACACAGGTGGTTACAATTATGGTAGAAATTTCTCATTTGGTATTTTAATGATATAAATTCTTGAGTTTTCATCCTTCTTGATAATGGTTCTAGGATGCTATATATTGTTAAACTTGTTTAGTATCCACATGCATTACCCTGGTTAAAGTGGATATTATATCAGCAGTGTGTCTGATAGCTTTAAAATTCAGTGAATAATGTTACCAATAAAAGAGTAAAAAGTGAACTATGCTAAAAACATTATAAAGTTATTGGCCTAAAACAAGTTTTGTCAAAATGAATTTGCTTTTAATTATTCAGTTCCAGGTTCTATGTATGTGTGTTAGTATACAAAAGAAACTGATTTTATTTTCATAAACTATACCTTTATATTCTATGTAAAAAATTTTTCTCTTTGTGTAATAAGATTTTTATTATATCACAACAATTAATGTTCGATTCATCCTTATATTAACTGATCTATTTAGGATTTTGATATATATACTTATTATTCTTGAGATTGATAAAAATATAGACAGGTATTTTTTTACCTAGACTCAGACAACTGGGGGACTGACCTCCAGATACCACTGCTTCTTTTTATTAAGAAGTTTTAAGACAATTCATACTCTGTGTGATTATGGTGCTTCAAACATATTTTGCAAGTTTCTTCATTGAGAGACCTTATATTGAATTTTATATTGCTAGTATCACATGAAAATCTATCAACAGGTATTTTATCTAGAAAATGTTCATTTGTTTATTTGAGGAAAGAATTTTTACAGTACATTGATACATACAATATTTGTTGTTTTGAACTCTCTTGGATTGATATAAAAAAATCAGTTATTGCACAAAGATGATATAGTTTAATGACATATTTTTGTTACAAGGTTATTTTTTATTTCACTTCTTTTAATTTGTGGATAATAAAGAAATGTATTCTAACTTACTCCTCAAACATCTTTACAAATTGAAAGCAGTAAATAATATTTTATACAGGTATATGTCAGTATTATTGCGATATAATAATGTCTCTATTCATCTTGAAACTAATTTCTGGTAACTCTACTACTCTTCACTTCATCCATATTTA
Source organism: Ascarosepion bandense (assembly GCA_037127315.1). Lineage (NCBI taxonomy): Eukaryota > Metazoa > Mollusca > Cephalopoda > Sepiida > Sepiidae > Ascarosepion > Ascarosepion bandense. The sequence continues at coordinate 1,009,724 of JBBBDQ010000622.1, read as the reverse complement.
TTCTTACTTTATTTTCTTGGTCCCATTCTCTCTTTTTAATCTTTTTCTCTTTTCTCTTAAATTTGCCTTTAAATCTTTATCTTAGATTTATCTGAGATAAAGATTTATTAGATAAAAAACTCAAAAGAAAATTGAATTCTTACAAAATTCAGTCCCTAATTATTTCTTTAAAGATTTTTTCAGTCACTTTGCCATTCATATCACTTCTTCTCAATAAACAGATAGCAAATAATTCATACTAACTTTTCAAATGTGTTTCTTTTAATTTCTTTAATACCTAATCATTTTCTTTTTTGTCTCTTGTTTTGATCTTGCACTCACTATTGAAGCCAAAACTGGCTAACCATTTCTTATATATATATATACGAACTACATCTAAAAGTGAGCCAAAGCTGATGGCGGTTTCACTCGCCAGATCGTCAGGACAAGGCTAACAAATAGACAGAAACAGCAAATTAAATAGACTGATTGGGAGATACCAAACCAAAAACAAGGGTAAAACAAACTTTATTGATGACAACAATAAAAAAATAAAAATAAAAATAAAAAAATAAAAAAAATAAAAAAAATTATAAAAAAATTTAAAGTAAGTAATCTAATAGTTAAAATTAAAGTAAGTGATTTTTGAAATGAATGCACTTATTTAGAATTTCAGTTTTAGAATTGAGTAAATTATGGGAAGGCTCAAATAAAGCTATTGCTAATTTTTCTTCAGCACAAAGCTGGCAAAACTTACTCCCTACTTTATATTTAGGGCATTTTTTTATTATTTCTCATTTTAGAATGGGGTCTTTATTAATCGTATTTTTTTTTTTTTTAAGTTTGTTTTACCCTTGTTTTTGGTTTGGTATCTCTCAATCAATCTATTTAATTTGCTGTTTCTGTCTATTTGTTAGCCTTGTCCTGACGATCCGGAGAGTGAAACTGCGGAATGCTTTGGCTCACTTTTAGATTTAGTTCGTATCTTTGCTCTACTTTCGGACTTTCGTATTGAGCTCTTTACTGTTAAGGTTTTCGTCTTGGAGTTTTTTCTTTCAAACACAGCTTTTGCTTTGTTTGTTTCTTTTTTTGATTCTCCTCTTCCCATTTGGTATTACCTTTTGGGATTGACGACTAAATTTACCATTTTGTTAACTGTAGGACTTAATGATTTTAGTCATTATTAGTGATACTGTTTTCTTGGTACGTTTTACAATAATAATAATTATATATATATATATATATATATATATATATATGGGCAACAATTACTTTTAAGCATGAACAGTGTGTGTAAGTATATAGTCAGTATGATTCTATATTTATCTATAATTTTCATTTACTGTTGCATCTTATACTTTAGTTCAGAACTGAATCCTATTTTTCCAGGACTCAAAACAGACAAAATCAGGTCAAATTGGATTTATTTATTTACTGGGGACATAATATCTAAATAACAAAAGAAAATAAATCTTTCATAATGGTTTTTTAAGCTTCGTGCAATTCCATACTGTTTTACAGATTTTGTTGAGTCTACCTATATAAGTTTAGAAATCATTCAAAGATAAAATATTAAATTTACAATAAAAAAATAATAAATAATTTAAAAATAAATATCACTAAAAACAATGTTTTATCGAAAAGTCATTAATGACTGTTTCACAAACACTTTTAGCAAGTTTTGCAAAAGTAAGCAAAATATTTTTTGTTTTTTTTTAAATTTTTCTCTTCCTTATTCATAATTTTTGGTCATTTACTTTACTTAAGGGAATTTTATACATGAAAATAAGCTTTTTCCTTGAATTTCTCTGCTTTTTTTTTACCTGTGTCTTATACTCTCTTATGATCAATATGCAAATGATTACAGTATATAAATTAGTGTATATAATCATTTTAAATAACTATTTTTGCACATATATAATGATAAATGTCTATAAAAGACATTTCAGTCAAAGGTTACTGAAAATGGCAAGAAAAGTGTCATGTCTCTATGGCTTTATCTTTTCTAACAAACTAGTACTGATTAAGAATATACCTGTATCCATACACAGCAGTATGAAGAGGCATACATATTGTATGTATAAAATAAAATATTGCACCCAAATTAGAGTTACCATATATACAGAACCTCTGAATAATGGTGCCTACACAATACATGATGTTAAAGATCTACATCCATTTCATTAGTATATCTATCAAAGTATATATCAAAATGTTCATAATTGTTTTGTAATTCTTGAATGTTGTTGAAAAGATTTTAATGACTTCCCTAACATGACCCATATATGTTTAACTGGGTTTAAATCTAGTGAAGACAATAGCCAATGGAGTAATTGTGTCAAAAGGTTCTGAAATCAATTTCACAGTCATGTGTCCAAGAGAGGGTGAGTTTATCTTGCTGGCACAAACCACCTGCATCTGGAATTATAGTAAGCACAAAAGGGTACAAATAATCTGTAACAAGATCTATGTATCAATAAAAACTGATGATTTTTTTCATGCCATATTCAAGGCACTAAATAGTTCTTGCAAACTTCAGCATAATGTCACTACACCATTAATGAGCCACTACCAACTTATGCAGCATCTTGCTGGCAGATTAGATGTATAATCTCATGCAGTTTCCTCTGCACAGAAACTCAATAATCTGCTAAAGAGAGCAGAAAACATTCATAGCACCAGTCTTTTATGGTCAATCACAATGTTCTTATGGTCCGATCACAATGTTCTTTGACCTAAGTGAGGTGCAGCAACTGATGTTATGATCGTGATAAGGAGATTCTTTTGTTGGCTGACAACAAAAAGTTGAATGATGTGTTAACCAGCATGAAATTGGTATGTAATTCGACAGACTGTTTCCTTATGTTGACCAGTTACCATATCTCTGTTAGTAACTGGCGTTTTTTATACTTGGATTATCTCTAAGCACCTGTAGTTTTATCATGTTTTTGCTGTTTGTCTGGCATATCCTTTCTGATATTGACTGAGAGAAAGCTAAAATATTTGCCACCTCAAAGATAGTATACCCTATCCTATCTTTCTGAACTTAATAATCATTCTACAGTCAATATTAAATCATGCCTAGAAACCAATTGCTGCCATAACTATTTTACTTCTTTACATATTACACCACAGATATTATCCCCAGACTGAGTCCATTTCTATGAGTACAAAACCACCTAATGTCTGGAAGTTTTGTTACTTCAATTTACACACACATGGTTGGTTTCTATGTCTATTATTATAGTTCCTCAAGATAAACTGGAAGAAGTTGCTTCTTCAGAAATAGGGTATGTAATCTTTTGTGGCCCAACAGTCATTTTGCTGATGAATAGTGTTAAATCCTGTCAACATGCCTTACCAGTCACAACTATACATCAGTACAGCAATATGTATGTTGTCTAATCAGGAAAAAGTGTTTATTTTTCAATAAAATTGTTTTTTTTTTTACTTAATTCAAAAGTAAATATATGTAACATAAATCAAACATTATACAGTGAAAATTTCAGATTGAAATTTGGTTGATAACTGTTAGACTATTGACTGATTGATACATCCATGTATATATTCATACTAGTCAGATAACATATTCAGTTATACAATACTCTTTAAATAAAAGAATTTACAAGATAAATATTAATAGCTGTTAATTTTACATACATAAATAATTATAGATCCAAGTAAACTTTTATTTGCATTGTTCAAAGAAATTATTTATATATATATTATCTCTACAAATAAAAGTAAGGAGTGGAAAGCCCCCAACCACCCATCTTCTAAAGAGACAGGAAAATCACAGAGATAGAAATAATCTCACTAATAAAGTGATTAACTTGATTAAGAGTAGCTCTTCTTAGACAATTTTAAATTCTGTTCTGTCATTTCAATCAGTTGAATTTAAATATAACATTGTTTTTTTTATATTTGTTTAAAATAAAAATATAACAAAAATTAATAATGAAAAGGAATACTTAAACTTGAAATTGAAAAATAAGAATGAAACATACAAAAATTAATTTCATCTTAAAGATAGAAATGGATGAAAAATGTTCATTATTCTGCATTAACTCTATTTTTTTATTCAATTATCCCCCAACCCAATAATTTTCTTGTTTAAATTTCTTGAAATTCTTGAAGATTGCACAGGAACACAATTATTAGTGTGTAGATAACTCAAATTTCTTTTTTTCTAGACAAAGGTTTTTTTCATGCCATATTCAAGGCACAATTATTATCACTCAAAAACAATCCCAGATGTTCTTAACAATACACTCACTTCCTGATATGGGGATGCATAATAAATAAACTTCCTTGAAGCTTTACTGCATTGCATTTGACGTTTCAATCTTAATTAATTGTGCATCATTAAGTGTTGTTAGAATTAGCATTAGATTCAATTTGTTACTTGGATATTGATGTTTTATTAAAAACTACATTTATTTAATCTTTTATTTATTTTTATTGTTTTTAAATGTTGAGATAATTTTGTTTTAGAATTATCAGAAATGAAATGCAGAGAAAGAATTTACCATGATGTTAATAAAATCAATGAATGAGTGAGTTAAAAGTATGCCGAATCAGTGAACAACCAGTTAAAAGTATGCTGTTTTTATTTCAAGAATAAAGTTACTGAAAATTCATTAAAAATTAATTTAGCTATTTTTCTTGATGTCTTTCGTCTCTTATAGAAACTTACCAAGATTAACTCAACTGGGAGTATTGGTTGACAAAACTAGTCTGGTTGACTATTACTACTGAGTAATGATTTTGATCCTCACTGAGTACCTCATACAAAAATTCAACATAAAATAACCCAACACAAGTTGACACGTCATAAAATAAACTAACCAGCCTATCCTGCTTCCTTTTCTGTTTAATAATATTTGTAGAATTAAATTAAGTTTTATATAAGGAAATATTTACAGAACCAGCTCTCACAGAGGATTCTAATCAATATCAATGATATGCCACAACAATTTTAGATATTTTTAGACCAAAATCTTATACTAACATTCGTGGTAGATTATATGCATTGAGGGTTCTTTTCTGAGTGTTTTGAACAAGTAGTTCATTTTGTTTTCTTTTGGTTTCTTGAAGAGATCTTGAATAAATGCAAGAAATATATGATAAACCTTATCTGAAGTGAATATTTCTAAGGCTTTTCTATTTTTGCAAATGCAACAGTGAGGATCATTCAAAGAAGACTTTTGATGAAAGAAAAAAAAGGTAAATCTAAATTTTTCTTCTTTGAAAATACATTTAAGAGCATGAGTAATAATTTCAGTTTTATTTATCAACTCATAGAAGACTTACATGTTTAGATTTTATTTGCTGGATTTCATGTATTGATTCTATGTAATGTTTGTTTTCTTAAGTCATTCTTTCTTAAGTTCTTTATTCTAAAAAATAATATATAAACAGGTCATATACAGAAATATGACAAGTTATTAGTGAGCATTATTTTTCTCAAACTTGGCATTAAGTAATATATATTCATTGATAGTGATTTCCTAAGTGAATTAGAATTATGGTGCACCCATTGAGGATCAAACTCACTATTCAGTCATAATTGCTCTAGTGAAACAAGCTTGCTAATCATTATACCATTTTGAAGTTCCCTATACTTACTGATAATTACTGAATTTATCATGAAAACATCACAATTTGTAATCATATCATAATGCCTTGAACTCCATCAACATAGAAATTAAAACTGGGCCTATTGTTATATAAAAGAACATTGAATCAGTATCAGTTACCATAAAAATTTGGAATTCCACCTTCAACTAAATACTAAATTTAGACATATGATACAATACACTAATAAAAGAAAAGAAACGCATACTAACTTTTTTCAACTTGGACCATCAGAAATATGTTAGATGGTCACACACAGATCATGTAACTATTTGACAAAAAAATATCTGGATTCTTCGATCTTAAAGAACCCCATTGCTCTCAGCAAAAAGAATTTACTTGGAAGTGTTTATTTGACCATAACAGCATTATATTTATTGAAAAACCAATACTATACAAGAAATGACTTCATAATAACAAATCCAAAAAAAGCTATAATGGCCAACTTAGTTGAAGCATATTTAATTATATTTGTTATTCTTAAGAGACAATATTGGCTTACAATGAAAAATACCTACTGAAATTGTTTTCAACACAACCACAAGAAAATATTTCAGATCTTTAGAAATTTAAGCCCTGACAAAGAAAAAATTTATGGCAAGTCTAACAGATTTTAGTTTATATGATAAAATATATTTTTATTTGTTTAAATTGTTGAATAAACGCTCATTTTACTTTTCATATCTCTATATAAAAGTGATAATCATAAATTTATTACACCAATAAAAAAAAAATGTTTCTGTTTTATTCAGCATTGTGATTTTTTTTGTGAAACAAGTTTTCAAATTTTCCATAATTTAACAGTATTTTAAATTTTGTAAAACATTTATAAAATGTCCAACTTTAGTATCTCATCTTTGTGTTCAATTTTTCAATAAGAAACTTTTAACTTTAAAATATTCAAATAAAAAGTAGTTTCCATTCTTATAATGTATATTTCTTTTAGTTGTTCATATTGTTGATACATTAACAGAAATTACTAATTATGGCACTAGCATTTAATTTAAAGATTTATTTTTCAAAATTAGTATCATCTTTGTTGCTTTTGCAAAGTTCTTGTCAGTTTAGTTTCTGATTTTCTGCAGCTGTATTTCATATCTAGGCATTTGAATAGACTTTCATTTTACTTTGTTATATATATATATATGAGGAAAAAGATATATATTGTTTTTCATACTAGAACAATGTCAAGAAAATCAATGACAAAGTGCCAAAGTTTTTGATGTCTTTGTGCATTTCATCCTTGAGGAATTCATTGGGCTAAAGTGGTTTACATTGATCTTAAATAGACATGCACATGAAGGAAAATGAATGCTGAAATTTTAAACTTTTAAGTTAGAATTTTTTTTATTTCTTTAAATATGTGTTTGGGAATATAGTTTAGCCAATTTAATTTAGTTTCCTTTTCTTTTGTATATGGCTTTATCACTTTTGTTATTAAATATCCCATATTGTTATAGATCTACCAAGAAAGTTGTAATGTAAAAACTGGGCACAAATGTACTGTGAATGATATAGCAATTAAAGCACTTTCTATAAACTTTTGTTTGAGTAAATTGTTTTCTCTTTTGATTTTTTAAAATCAAAATGATATAACGCAATCCACTCTGCCAGAAATTTGAAAATGACATGCTGTACTGCTTGCCATTTGCATTGAAAGCTCCAACACAAATATTTCAGTGTGTTTGAGTATCAATCTGAAGACAGTGCAGAGGATTTAGAAAGAGTTGAATGATATATCCAATCAACATCATGATGTTTAGAGTGATTACTAGAGATAACAAAGTTATGCCTTCATTCATCTTCCCACAGGGTTTTAGACTCAACATGGAGGCCTACATCATATGCCTTGATGAGTTAGTGCTGCTTTGGTCAAGTGGGTGGCTATTGGAAGAACATATGTCTAGCAACAGAACTCTACACCATGCCATACAAATGGGAGAACCCAGTCATGGCTGTCAGACAATTTCTGTAACCTCATAACCTCTTACATCTGGCCACCTAACTCCCCAGACTGCAACCTTTTTAATTATTATATGTAAGGCACTGTTAAGCAAGATACAAACCTCGTTGTAATCCCAAAGATGAACTGAAAGCAAGGATCATAGCAGCTTTCACCAACTTAAACAAGGAGACTGTATAGAAAAGATGCAAAATATTCCAAAGTCTTCTAGAGGCTCTGGTTGGAGTTAATGACAATTTTATTGAATAAATTTATTCCTTAATATTTCAAGATATTTTTTTATAAATATATCTGTTAAAATTAGATGGCAGTATTTTTATTTTTGTGTAATTTAGGCGACAATTTATCCATCGCACCCTGTGTGTGTGTGTGTGTGTGTGTGTATATATATATATATATATATATATATATATACTGATTGACACAACTAAGAGCAATTTTTTCTTCTTTTTTTAACAATAATGAAACTTTGTACAAGTCACTTGAGGTAGAGGGTTACAGAGTTTATATGGATAGAAGGGGAAGGTAATAGTTGACTCTAGACTTAAACAGGCTAAGATTGTAGTGATTAGGAAAGCATACTCTTGGGATTCGGTTCCACAAACCAGTGGTTCAAGAGAAGAAGCTGCTTGAGTGGAATTTACTTCTCACCAATGAAATATGACAGGAATGAGGGTGGTTTGCTACAAAAAGCAAGCCTTGGAGACATGATTTGATCACTTGGTCCTCAGAGGATTAGCTGTTAACTACCTTCAGGGTGCTACTTATTAGAAAGGATTTCATAACTAAGAAAACTTTCCAGTGATTTGCCATGAACAGTTTTGAAACATTACTATTTCTAATAAAATAAATAATATTAAATATAGTGGATTAATTTTATTCTCTTTTTTAAATTTATATCTCTAATGACACAAATATGGAAAAAATTCTGTTCTTTTAATCCTATTTATCATCATGTATTTTTTATACATTTCAAAATTTCTTTTGAAATGACATTTTGTTTAAAGAATATTTTAGAAAAAGCATTTGTTGCATTTTATTTCTTTGATCAAGTCCCTTGTTTTTTATTGCTTTATTTTTTCCTTATTTAATCTGTGAATTTGCAAACTTTAGTAAAATTATATTGATACATTCAGTCAGTTAGTTAAGTGCCATACGTGTTACACGCTTGGGCGATCATGTCTCGAAAGAGACATGACTGACTGGGCAGAAGATTATCCCGCAGTAGGTTGCCATTGCTTTCTGCGGTAGACTGGTTGCCGACCAAGGCTATAGAACCCAATCTGTCCTGCTATTTAACCCATAACTGGTAGGAAGAGACAGATTAATACAATGGATTCAACTGGAATTCGAACTTGGCTCGCTGGTTTCTCGTTCCGAGCCGATATCCACTGTACCACAACGCACATTACATGCATCAATTTATTAAATCATTGATTTAATGTTAATTTAGAAAAGTCAAGCCCGGTTTTTATATTTCTTCACAAAAATAAGGCTTACAGCCATATCACATTGAACAGCAGTTATTGTATGATTATTGAAGTTAAACAATGTTGAGACTAAACAATAGCTAGATGGGTGACTCCTTGGGAATACCAGGTGCTGTAAGATTGGCTGTGCAGGTGAGGAAATGGATAATGGCTCAGAATTTGAAATCAGTGAGACATATTCCAATTTCAGTTGAGTTTGTTATATTCATTTGTGCACAAATATTCTTGGTAAAAGTATGAATCCACCTATTGCCTCCAGTTATGGGTTAATTAGTAGGACTTGTAACAGTAAATAATTATTACCTCCAAAATTTTCTTACAATCTAAAAATATTTTATGGCTTTAAATAACCTGCCAAAAGTTATTAAGGTGTAAAAAAAACAAATCAATCAATGCACAAAACAAGAGAAAAATATTTAGAAATTACAAATGAGTTACACATTCTTTATTAATTTTCTACTTGATCACACATTCATGTTGCTTATGAAACATTTCTTTTTACCAAATTTATTAATTTGCATTATTAATCTGTTTTCATTCTTTCATTCTTTTCACTTTTGTTTTTTTCTTTTAAAAATAATTTACTAAATCATTCAATTTTTTCAGTCCTAATATTTTTTTTTATCATATACACATTTGTGTTTCCACTTTCTTTAATTCTGCATTCATTCATCTTCATCTTTCAGTTTTTGTCATGCAATATTTTCTTTAATTTTTCATTTACTTTTTCATTTCACCTAATGTAGTCAGTATTTTTTTTTATTAATCCTTACTTTTTCTTTACATTTTTTTCTCTATTTTTCCATTAATCTTTTTCTTTTTTTTCTTCACTGGTTTTATTACATATTCATTTAATACTTTTCTTTTCTTTTTTTTTTGTAATTTAAATGTTGATATTTATTTCTTTTTGCTAAATTTCACCTAAACATTATTCTAATTGATTATTTTATCTTTTTCAATTTTATTTATTCTTTAGCCCAAAGTGGGTATCACGGTTCTTCCATGATACCCACTTTAATCATTGTGCTTTCTCAGGCATGAAAGAAAAAGCTCCTAACAAATGATTAACTGAATTTTAAAAAAATAAAAAATTTTAATTTCAAATATATCATTGCTTGCTTTATCTCTCTCACTCTCACTTTCTATCATTTACTTTTATTTTTAAACTCTTATTTTTATTCTATTTCATTTGAAATTTGTTTCATGATTTTCATTAATTTCTTTCTTTACAGTGTAGTTTTATTGGCAAGGTTACCAGCATCTTTCAAGACTTAAATAAACAATCCTAAATCAGATGATCCCTTCTTTCTCATAAGGAGAATTTATAGGAGATATTCCAATCTAATTTAATTTTAGAATGAGCCATTTTAGTCAATATTCTTTAAAATTCTGTAAGATTTCTTATTTTTATTTGTATCTTAATTTTAATCAAGTTATTTTTTTATCCATACTGCATATAAATTTCTAAAGCTTTTTCAAACATGAACATAATTTTCTTCTCCTTCACTATTATTTATTTTTTTAATTATCAGTGAGAAAAATAAATTCAATTGAAAAAATAAAGCAGAAACTCAAATGTCAATTACAAGCAAACATTTTTATTTTAGATTTTGCTAAATTTGTAAAATTTTGTGGGGAATATTTTTAAGAATGTTTTTTTCATATAAAAGAAGATAGAAAACTACATTCCTCAAGAATGGAAACATTTTATGGTTAACTTGATTTAATTTTATTCATTTTGTAATTATTAGCATGATTTCATGTTATAATATCAAGTAATTAAGATCATTAGATGAGACAATAAAAGAGGTTTATGTAATTCTTTTTAATGTAATTTGAAATGAAAATTACTTGTGCATAATAACCATACTCTTATCCACCTACTGCACATTTCAGAAAAAAATACAAAATACTTGAAGTAAAGGAGGTGATTAGTGTATATAATAAGTGCAAATTACTGAATGTATTAATAAAAAGTTACAGTAAAAGAAATTGACGTAGTTACTCTCACAGCTCCAAACATCATCATCCTGAAACTGTCTTGAATTTCACTCTCTTCTGATTCATGTGGTTCATTATTTGTTTATTAAAAAATAAACATTAACTCTTACAGAAAGCTGCATTCTGGAAATAAATATGTACATCTTTATTTCTTGTAACAATTCTTTGATATATTCTTATGCATTAGAATGTAGTTCTGTTTTGTTTTCATTACTAAATATTAATGTTATGCTTTTTTCATTATACCTTAGCTCAAGGCTTCTATATAGCTGTCATGCATGCTGTCACATCTAAAATGTCAGGTGCATACAACTGCTTCCTAAGGTCAGTGGTGAAAAAAAGCTTTGAGCAAGTAAAGCTTGAGAGCTTAAACAATGATCATCCTTCTTTGAACATTGTGGACTGGTGTTAGAGGGTCACAGACAAAGAACTGTACAAAATAGCAAAAACCATTCCCCTAAAATGGATACCGATTGTAATTTGAAAAGAAAATAAGAATATAATCAAGGTGTTAACATTACACATAACTTCAAGTAGAAAATTAAGAAAGAAACTCCCATTGATACTGGAAAGAGCAATAACAGATACTGGACTTGAGAAACCTTCTTCTTCTTTTTCTTCTTCTTGTGCCCTGTCTCTTCAGGACGTAGGCGATCATGGCCCTCCACAGCTCTCTATCCCTTGTGGCCCTCAGCATGTTTGTTCCCGTTACTCCTGGCAACCCCCGTTCCGTCATCCACCTGACCAGGCCCTGCAAATATGTTATCCGTTGCCTTCCTCTATCTCTCTTTCCCTCTACCTGGCTAGTCAGTATCAGGTTCTCCAAACTCTCCTTCCTCATTGCGTGTCTCAGGAACTTCAGTTGTCTCTTCCTGATGCTCGGTATTAATTTCCTTTTGGTTGCCATTCTTTCCAACACCTCATCGCTGCTTGCATGTTCAGTCCACAATATCCGCAGCATCCTTCTGTAGAACCACATTTCTGCTGCTTCCAGTTTTGTCCTCATTTTCAATGATATTGTCCAGCACTCACTACCGTATTGAAGAACTGACATCACATAGCAATTCAGCACTCTTTTCTTTGTTTCTAGTGAAATTTTCCTGTTTGTTAGTACTTTGCTCAGCTTCTGGAACGTGCCCTTTGCCATGTCAATTTGCCTTCTGATCTCTGTGTCACACTTTCCATCTCCTGTTAGAACACTTCCTAGATATTTAAATTTTTGCACCTGCTTTATTCTGGTATCCCCCACCTGTATTTGGCATTTTGGGTTGCACCTTTTGCTGATGACCATGCATTCAGTTTTCTTAAAGTTTATTTGTAGTTCTTTTTTGTCACTCTCCACTGCTACCTTCTGTAGGAGGTCCTGCAGTTTCCTTTCTGTGTCTGCAATCAGCACTGTATCATCTGCATACCTTATGTTGTTCAAGTTGTGGCCTCCAATAGCAAATCCTGGCGTGTCGTCTAGGGTCCTCAAAATATTCTCACTGTACAGGTTGAACAAATCCAGTGAAAAGACACATCCTTGTCTTATTGTCTTACGCCTCTTTCTATCTTTGTAAATCTACTGAGATTGTTACCTGTCCGTATGCAGGCCGTTTGCTGTCAGTAGAGATTCTTAATTACTCTTATGTCTTTCCCAAAAATGTTTAGGCTGCCGAGCATCTCCTTTATTTCTTTGTGTCGTATCTTGTCGAATGCCTTCACATAGTCAATGAAACATAGGTATAAGTCTTCCTTCATTTGTATTGCTCTTTCGGAGAGCATCCTAATCATGAATATGGCGTTCCTTGTTCCAGTGTCTTTAATGAACCCGCACTGTTCCTGCCCTATCTCTGGCCTGATTCTGCTTCTCGCTCTATTCATCAGGATTCTGACAATCAGTTTTGTGATGTGACTCATTAAGCTGATAGTTCTGTGTAGTTCACACTCGTTTGCACCTGGTTTCTTCGGCAGTGCTATAAATATCGACTTGCATAGGTCGTCTGGTATTATTCCACTGCTATAAATTTTGTTTATTATGTCGGTAATTTTTTCTATGCCATATTCTTCTAAGGCTATCACCGGCTCTATCACTATGCCGTCTGGACAAGCTGCTTTGTTTCTGTTCATTTTGGCCATTGCAGCTTCCACTTTGGATTTTAGTATTTTCAGTCCATCCATCTCCATGTGTATTCTCGGTTGTTCTCTCCTGTTGCAAAAAAGATTCTTTATATACTCTTCCCATCGCTGGAGTATTTCCTCTTTCTCCAATATGATTGTTCTATCCTGGGATTTTTATGCATCCTGTTGAGAAGCCGGTTTTTTGTCCTGTCAGTTCTCTTATCTCTTTATACATCTCTGCTTTATTGGTCCTGCTCATTCTCTCTACTTCTGCGCATTTGTTGTTAAGCCATTCCTCTTTAGCTTGTCTGCATTTGTTCCTTATCTCCCTGTGAAGTTTCTTGTAGTCTGCTCCATGTCTTGGCATTATTTTTTGTCTCCTTTGCATCATGTGGAGAATTTCTTTGGTCATCCACTCATTTTTTCTTCTGCGTCTGATTTCCTTTGGGGCTATGTTATTCACTGAGGTCACCATCACTTCCTTTAGTGAATGCCATTTTGAGTGCCCTTTTCCAATTTGTTCTTCATATTTCTTTCTCACGCTGTCATTGTAGTCTTTCTGCAGGGTGAGGTCATTCACGAGCATGTTGTATTGCAGCCTTGGTGATGTGCTGGGTTTCTTTAGTCTTCGGAGTTTCACCCTTAGTTTGCAAATGACTGGGACGTGGTTGCTTTCACAGTCGGCACCTGGATATGTTTTGCATTGGACCACTGCGTTCCTGAATCTCTTGTTTATAGTTATGTAGTCTATTTGGTTCGTCGTGTCTTCTCCTGGGCTTCTCCATGTCCATAGTCGTCGTGGGTGCTCCTGAAACCAAGTGTTAGTAATTACCTGGTCATTGGCTGAGCACCATTGGACCCATTTTTCTCCTCGTTCGTTGCGGTCCCCTAGTCCAAAGGGGTCGGTCGCGTTTCCTTCCCTATCTTTACCTACTCTGGCATTAAAAAAGTGTTTTAAGGGAAAAGTTTTATGAAATTCAACTGAAAAAAATGCTGGCTGCTCTGTTAATGAATACCAAATGTTTCCTTGCAAGGAAATGGTTAATATTACCACTACCATATATGCTTTTGTCTGTTATTTTTTACATGATTTAACATACATTGTGTGCAGTCTTACAGATAAAGACATTATAGTATGATAAAAATCAACCTGTCCAAAGTCTTGATCTCCATGCCACATTGACTTGATACTCTAGTTTGTATCAATGGAAGCCATATTATAATCACTGATTATAATATTTATATCCCTAAATATATAAAGTTAATGCTACATTTCCTTATAACTTTTACATGTCCTATTTCCAGTATCATCATAGACTCAAATTGGTATCTCTCTACAGTGTACCAATGTGAATGTAACAACTTGCACTAAATTCCTCTTTTACCACAAATGTTACTCTTGAAAGTGCATTATTGAATCTTAGTAAAATCATCATTTTATGTATCCGGGTGGATGACTTTTGCTAACCAATGTATTATTAACACTTATTTGAAAACAAGTTGATATAACAATATTACGATATCCATTATGAGAGAGTTTGTTCCTTAGTAGATGTTCATGATCATAAACCAATGTTGGCTTTATTCATCAAATTAATCCTGACAAAATTTTGAGATGCAGCTTTCTAGTTAATTGCTATGATAATTTAGTCAAGTTATTAGAAAAAGATGTTATTTTGTTATTGAGTGGTTAGTTTGGGGATTAAATTATATTGATAAAATGATGTTACTCAGGATTACATTTATCTTTATAATATGAAATGAGTTGACAAGTTTTCATTAGTGCTAACAAAGGCAAGGAACAATGCTTTCCTTATAAAAAGTATTTGAAATAACTGACAATATTTATTTATTGCAATATAAAAATACATTAACTCAAGTGTAATTATTAAGAAAAAAAACATATAAAAGTTTATGTTTACTTCTTAAAAAACAATGAACAAGACTATACATAAAAAACAGAAGAGTGAAATGCAAAAGGGTTTGGGGATGATGGTAATGATGTTTGGAGCTGTGAAATCAAAACCTAACAAATACTGAAAAATTCAGTGGTGGAAATTTGATCGTTGAAGGTTACATGAAAATCAGTGATATAAGAAGATTCATAAATATTGATAGAATAGTGAAAATAATATATTTTGTTAAGGTCATGCTATTATCAGATAGAACAGAAGGTGAAATATTCCTAAATAATGTAGCACCTTCCCCCCACTCATTGTGAGTGGGGGGAAGGTGCTACAAGTTTCTCAAAAATGAAGCCATTACAAGACTGACCTTGCCTGAAGCCCTGACCTCCACACAATGTACACTTTAATAATTAGTATGTTTTTCTTTGATTGAAATAGCTCCTACTAAGCTAGAAGAATGAAACTATGTAACCCATTAATGCATGGGGATTTTAGAGAGAGGGGAGTAATTAAAATTTCAAATCCATCAGCCCTAAGATTACCATTAGCTAGCTTCATAGATTCAGCGAACAGTGTCACAATTTTAAGGGAACTTTTGTTGCTAAAGCCCTTTAAGGAAGACAAGGTCCTTCTGACCTGAAGTGAGCTAGTAATTTTTCCTTTTTTTATTTTTTAGTTTAACTTTGAGGTAATTCTTCAAAGCCCAGAGTGTGGCCCAAACATTTGGCTTATAGTTTTTTTCTTCAAATTATGTCAATGTAAATACAAATAGTGCTATAGTTCTGAATGAATGCAAATACTATTCTTGAAAGTATATTGTCAAACACATTACATCTAGAAGGATATTTTAGTTCAATATATAATGAAAAAAAGAAAGAATAGATTGTGTTTTTGTTTATAAAATCTGACATTGACAGATATGACAGAAAAATAAAATTGTAACTAATACACTAATGCTAACAAATATTATTCTAGCTTTCTCCTTAAATTTTAAGTTATTGGATTACATAGATAATAATTCATAATTTATGAATTTTTGTTTAACAAATTCTATCAGCAGGACCAGTATATATTGGGTTAGTATAAAAAATGTTTTATGGTGTTGGTATACATTGCATAAGTGTTATGATTCTCTTGTAACTCTTGTATTTAATTGTTTCATTTCATCATTGTTTCTAAAAATATTTACAATGCTTATTGTTTTTGAGGTGATCTAAATACAGCTTGACATGATATAACACAATGATTGTTAAAATGGGAACTTTACAAAATTGCTTTTATCTTCTTAGGAACACTCATCTACAAATCATTGTTATAAAAACCATATGGAATCTCAACCCACTTAAGTAGGTTTCATACCAGCTAGATATTTTTTAGTTTAATTTTGGTTTTTTTCTCTCACTCTGTGTACATTATTACAAATTCTGATGTGTATTTATCATGCAATTTTACAAATAAACTTATCAAGATATGTTTGAAATAAACGTTTTTCTTATTTCAACTTGAACATTTAAATGTTCAATTTGTTTCAGATTTTGTTTATATCCTTACACACACACACACACACACACACACACACACACACACACACACACACACACATATATTTATGTATATGTAAGCAGTGTTAAATAGTTCTTAGGCTCAACTCACTTCAACTTCTGACCAAATGATTGAATATACAATTTTTTAATATCTCTTCTTGGTCAGGCCAAAAGCTTTTCACAGCACCTCCTTACATATGCACACATAAACACAAACATATATAAATTTACTTATGTAGCATGCAGACATTAGCATGCACACATGCATGCTTTATGCTTTTAAATTCCAGTGTTTCATGTATATAGATATGAACTGTGGGATTAGCTAAGAATTTATTGAATAAATTTTTTCTTCTCTTGACTTCTTTTTTTGCCCACAAAACTTTTGGTAAATGAATGATTTTTCAAATGCTCAATTTTATAAGTCATCATAAATATGTTTAGAGATTAGTTATTAATAGTATATTTAAAGATTTTAACTTATTTTTCCTTAAAATATATGTACAGAAGTAATATGCAAATGACAGAGAAATTTTTCCAGATGTATACAATTTGTTTTTCATCAGTAGAAACTAAATGAGGATAAAGTGAAAATGAAAAAAAAAATCAATAAAAGTTGGATTCTTGACTACTTATTTTTCTACTTTTCTCTCTCATTCTCCTCTAATTGATTTTTATTGTTTGACATGAGAGACTGGAGTCTAGCAAGAGCTTTTTCTGATTGTCCATTGAGAACAAATATCTAAAAATGAAACCAAAAACCAATCAGATATTTGTCTAATTATCAGCAAGTTGAAGTTTCAGTTATCATCTAAATTAGTCATTTTTATACTCATGCATTTGACTTTCTTTGGAAATAAATTTTTATTTTTTGATTCACGATTATGACAAAAGGTAACAATCCACCAAAACTTTGCATTTTACTGTTTTTCTGTTACGTGAAAATTGAATCCATCTGTAATATTTTCATTAAAGTAACCAGAAAGTCCATTAAAATAAAGCTGTTTTTGGAAGACACTCTCTCTCTCTTACACACACACACATACATATATATATATATATATATATATATATATATATATAGAGAGAGAGAGAGAGAGAGAGAGAGAGAAAGAGGAATCTACCTAATAATATTTAGTTCTTCCTTTTGTTGAAAGAGTAGCAACTGTGATGAGGCATTGACTTTACCAGATGTTAGAGTTCTTGCATGGATATATCTATTTAAGTATATTCCAGGGCTGTCTATAACTGAATTGTGATCACTGAGTATGGTTGTGTGGAATTTTCATATATAGAGTTCAATAGAGTAAAAATTATCTGAGTTTCTTTTATGCAATGAAGAGGTATTTGTATTGCTAGAACAAACAGCCACCAACAAGAAACATGGGGAGCATAAAGAGGTGCAAATTTTCTGCCATATAATCACACCTGTTAAAACCAACTAAAGTTTTATAAGTCAATCTTGGGAACTTTGAGATTACATCCTATCTAACACCATTACAGAGATTGCACATCAACTCTGTTGACAGGCTAAATCCAGAACCTCATGCAGTTTCCTCTCTACACAAACTTGTCAATCTGCCAAAATGAGCTGGAAGCATGATTTAGCTGGCCAGGTGAAAGAAAGCCAAGCTTCTATGCTCCATTGGCATAGATTCAGGTGAAGTGCAGCAACTGATTCCATGATGTCATTGATACACTTGATCACTAGTAAAACACACTTTGTGGAATGCAATGTGCACTGTACAGCGTGTCAAATGATGCATTGAGTGGTAGCAGTATTGAATTGAAATGTAATTTGACACAGTGTTTCCTTTGCTTTTGTGGTTACCATCTTTGTTAGTAATTGGCAGACAATTTAATTCTTGCATTACCTGCAGTTTTATCATGACTTTACTGTTTGTCTAGAATTCACATATTCCAGAAAAACCTAAAAAGCAGTTGTCACTACAAAGACAGCATACACTATCCTATCTTTCTGAACTTTGAGATTCAATACAAACATTTCAGAGTGATTGGGTGTTAATCTGAGAACATTGCAGAGAATTTACAAAAAGTTGGATGCGTTTAATGAGGATTATGAAGGTATTTGGAGTGATCGCTAGTAATGATGTTATGCCTCTAGTCATCTTCTCAGAGGGCCTCAGACTCAACACAGAGACCTAGATCAAGTGCTCTGAGGAGGTATTTCTACCTTGAGTCAAAAGGGTAACTGCTGGAAGACCATATATTTAGCAACTGGACACTGCAACATGCCAAAGAAGTAGGATAACCCAGAGAATTTATGTCAGACATTTTCTGTGACCACATCACCTCTTACATCAACTTTTACCTAACTCTTCAGACTACAATTCCCTTGATTATTATGTGTAGAGTACAGTTGATCAAGAGAGCAGGAAAAATTCATATAACAACAAAGATAAACTGAAGGCAAGGATTATGGCAACATTCACCAATTTAAACAAGGAGACTGTCCAGAAGATTTACAGGAGATTCCAAAGTCATATGGAGGCCATAGTTGAAGCCAATGGCAATTTGATTGAATAAACTTATGCTTTTTTTGTATATTTTTTGTATATTATAAAGATATTTTTGTATAATTTTGGTAAATATATCTGTTCAAATGAGATGTCAGTCTTATTTTCATTTATCTCATTCTGTGAACATTATATGAATATACATATTATCCTACATCTATGGCAAGACTGAGTTTCATGCATTATGCAATCATCATGTGCATATTTCAAACTGACAGTTTAATAGATTTGAATTTGTTTGTAATGGTGTATTCTAAACTAGTGTTGAGTTTACTTTTTTCTAAAGCATTAATGTATTTTATTTTAGAATTGTTAAAAATGTCCTTATGGCTAGAGTTATTAAAAACAAGATAAGCAGAAATTATTTAAACATAATATTACTTGGTTTAACCCACCCTTCAGTCATAATGTCCAAACTAACATTGGTAAACTATACCTTAACTTAATTCATAAACATTTCTACCATTCACTCACACTAAAAAAAATCTTCAACAAAAACAATGTCAAATTTAGTTATAGTTGCAGTAAAAACATAAATAAATACATTTCACAACATAATGCTATGATATCAAATAAATATTTGGCCCGCATAAACAATATCCATGACCCAACTAATAGCAAAAATGACTCTTCTGAAAATAATTGCAACTGCTGAAAATATAAAACCTCCCCATTGAATGGACAGTGTATATAGAAAGTATTGTTTATAGAGCTTGAATTCATTCAGATGATAATGATGTTAAGTTTTACTTTGGAAGTACTTCTAACAGGTGGAAGATAAGGTTTGACAACCGCATGTTATCTTTAAACAACAGTAAATACAGCAAAAGTACTGCTTTATCCTTACATCATTGAAAAGTAAAAAACAACAGTAAGAACCCAACCTGGAATAGCATAGCTAAATCCAAACATTACAATGGAAAAGGAGATAAATGTTATCTATGCCTTTTAGAAAAACTTGTCATCTTAAACCATATCAAGAATCCAAATTTACTTAATAAAAAAAGTGATTTAATAACCACATGCTGTCAAAGAAAAAATACTTACTTAAATTTCTAGACCCAGATTGATGTAGATCCCTCTTTACATTTGCCTATTTCTTTCTTTCTTTCTTTCTTTATTTCTTTCTTTCTTTCTTTCTTTATTTCTTTCTTTCTTTCTCCTGCAATATTACTTTTAGCAATTATGAATCAAACTCCTTTATTTTTGCTCCTTACATTTTTAATTCTAAATTCTAAATCTTACCTCTTAATTTTTTTCTTTTCATTTAAAATTTTAAAATGTTATAATTTTAAAATTTTAATTTTCTCTACACTTTTGTGTACATGTAATATTTGAATACTTAAATTTATGCCCCTTTGATTTTTTCTCCCTGCATTTTTTAATTTTAATTTTATATTTTTATCCACATGTAACCATAGAATATTTAAATTTTGAATCTTGTTATTAAAAAAGCAGTAACTTAACTTTATAAGATTTAATTCCTATGAATATTAAATGAACTTAAATTCAAATCTAATTCAGCTCTGGACTAATCTGTGAACTCTCTCCTCTCTCTGGCAATCATAATGTCACTATTATTACTAATAGGAAATATGCTTTCAATCCAACTCTGACTCCAAGCTGAACCACCTTTGATGGACTTTTTTTAAACAGTTCATCCTAAGGAAGAGAGTGATAGATTATGAGAAAAAAAAAGTAAGTATTATTAAGGAGAGAGAACAATAAAAGAACAGGAATTCAGGAAACAGAAGATAACGGTTGACATTGAATTTTATATATATAGCTTGTCTAGTTTCCTGAGCTTCCATTGCAATATCAACTTGTCTTATTAAATGATGGGCACACCAGCACCGCATCTCCACTTGATACTTCCAGCTAGTCTTTAAAACCTTGTTTTTTGCTTTTTCATTTGGTGGCTTATTGGAAATTTGATTCATAGGATGTTTTTTTTTTTAAAAATGTAGCTTTTGCAGATTAAGTATAATTAAATAAGATGCTTTTTAGTAACTTTTATGGTACAAGTCTGCAAGTACACATTTTCCAGTCCAGCCACAACCTAGAATGAGTAGGGCCACACCCTTCAGTAGATGCAACATGTACTCCTTTTCTCTTACAAAATTTCTATTCTCATTACAACTAACATGGAATATATTTCAACTGTTCGTTATCTATCTATCTATCTATCTATATATATATATATATATATATATATATATATATATAGATTGAGCACTCTGGAAGAATGGTAGACTTTGAAAAACAGTAGCTACTCTGGCATGTACACATTGCTCATTCCGTAATGAATTAGAGCACTCTGGCTATTGGGCATGTATAATGATAATGTATATGCTAAAAAGTCTGCTTTCTTCTACCAAGTGCTCATAGCCCAGAGGTAGAATCGCCGACTGATGCCAATTCAGTTGGGTTTCAATCCTGGGTTAAAAGCAATCGGAGTCTAACTGTACTGATGAGCTGTGATACAGCGAAACAGATCTGTCTGTGGATGACTATATATATATATAAAATATATATATATATATAATAAAGACTAAGAACACAAATAAAAACCATTGTAAAAGTGAAACTAAGTTCTATACAATAAGCAATCTTCAAGACAAATATATAAACTTGGTAAACAAAGTAAACAATTTTTTATACAACTTGTATTAAAAGCCAGTAA
Source organism: Ascarosepion bandense (assembly GCA_037127315.1). NCBI lineage: Eukaryota > Metazoa > Mollusca > Cephalopoda > Sepiida > Sepiidae > Ascarosepion > Ascarosepion bandense. The sequence continues at coordinate 987,883 of JBBBDQ010000622.1, read as the reverse complement.
AGATTCTTTCTCAAGTATTTTAACTTTGGTCTTTAACTGATATCAGGATTGGGATTGCACAGATATTGTTTCAATTCTAGAAGTCATTTGCAAAGTAAGATTATATTTGGTTTACTGAAAACACTTTTAGACAGATTAATTTTATTTGTGCTAGTTTCAGGAACTGACCGACATGTTGCTTATTTTATTATTTAAACATATTTCATGTGTTTATTCTGAATATGAATGAAATTTTGTGAATGTTGGATTTTTATGATTAATGTTTTTAGTATTTTTAGATATTTGTATGATATAAAATCTTTGTAATATCTATAAGTATCTAAAAAATTCCAACAAAAACTATGTTTGTTGGAAACTCATTCTTAAATTGTCATAATTCTGTACCATGCAAATTCCTTTTATGATCCCTTAAATAACACACATCCAAACAGATTGGGTTATTATGAGTTCACCTATTACTTCAACAATATAAGAATTTTATTTGTAACGTTTAGAAAATTAAATCTTTAAAAATTCCCTAAACCAATAATTTACACCCACTACATTTATGACATATTGACAAAATCTGAAAAATGCAAGAGAAATCTTAGAAAAGCATTAAATACATGAATTCATATATGAACTTAAAATCAATAATTTCCCTTTTTATAAAAACTTTAATGCTTTCATTTTAATCCATTAACAAAATCAAAACTTCAGCAAACTCTTATTGTTTATGAACTTTCTTGCCGATGTGGAAAATGCTTCTTTGATAATAATAATTTAAATAACTTTTAAATAAGTTACACAATTACTACATTATGTAGACTAAATAATCATTTATTTGCGATTACATGAATTGAACATCCCCAACCAACAAAAGAAATCATTTAGAGATTTTTAGTAAATATAAAAAAAAACAAATACAAAAATGAGAAGCATAAAAATCTACCTCATATTAATAAGATATCATTTAATTTAAGAACAAACATGAAATGGAGTTAATAAATAAATGAAATATCATAATGTGACATTGAAACAAATGTATAAACTTAAAAGCTCTAAACATAGTTTTAGCTAAAATATGATATTTCTTTGAAAATGGGTCATGAAAACTTCAAGCACATATAATCTAGACAATATTTGTAATTTATAAAGTTTTATATTTGTTCATCTATCATTGCATAATATAGAATTATGGCCACCAAATTTTCTGTGATTATTAATGGGAACCCAATGCTTATTTTTAATATATTAGTTTTTCAAAAATAGATCATATAGTTAAACTGTGATCTATTGTTGTGGCCAAAACTTCTTTTTTGTCCTTTTGCAAGAACAGGATTAAATTCCTACTTGATAAGGTTTTCAAATTGTAAATTTATCACTTTTACAAACAATCCTTAAAAAGTAAACATACAATAAAAATCTAAGTAAATTTTAAAGGTTTTCTTAACTTGTGCATAAGATAATCAAAAGAATCTATCTTTTTATATATCTGCTATAACTTGCTACTAATAGTTATAATATGTTTTGACTGACTCCAATAGTATTCTAATGAACACTATCAGAACTCTCTTGGAAATCTATCCCTGAACCCTTTTTCAGTTCTTTATTTAAGGCGTCTTGCCTAGTTCATCCGTGTTACTTTCCTCTTTTGAGAGTTTTATTTTCTTAAATGTTTTATTTCTTAGTATTCTCTTTCTGGTGAGTTTGCCACATACTGAACTTTATATTTCTTTTGTTTTAAATCAAACACTAATTTTTCTATACATTTCCTTTTACTAGTACTCATATGGTGTTGGTATGTGAAAGATATTATGCCTAGAATTTGTATAGGTTCTTCCTTTCTTGTGGTCCTTTCTTCAGTCAATCTTTTCCTGAACTGATTCCAGTGCCTTTTGTGTTCCCATTTTTTCCTTTACACCATATAAATCATTTTTCCAATTTGTGATCATGTTATGCCATCTTCCCACATTTCTTTTTTAATTTTATATACCCTGAAAAACTTTTTCACTAATTTTGAAAAGTTTTTTGTTCTTTTTGTAACTGATTCTTATTCTTTTTTTTACTTATTAACAACTTGTCGAACATCAGTTTAATTTTTCTGGCAAGCATCAACTCTGGCAGTGTATTAGGATTTAGCATTATCCAGTATACACTCAAGAATTTTTGTAGTACTTCTTCACTTTTTCCTTACTTACTTATTTCAAAGCTCTCTTAAAAGTACCCACAAACTGTTCAGCTTCTACATTTGACCTTGAGTGATATGGTGGGGGTATCAATCAAGAACATTTTACAAAATTCTTTAAATTCACAAGCAATGAACTGTGTACTGTTATTCAAGACTATAACATCTCAAATGCCATATCTTGCAAGCAGTTCATGTAAAAAATTCACTGTAACCATATAAGTTGGTTTTTTACACTTAGAAATTTCAGGCCACTTAGTAAAGCTATTTACTACCACCCGATAATGTGATTCGTTTATTGGATTTGCAAAAATCTATGTGCAGCCTTGACTGCAGAGTATCTGTCTTTGGCCAAGGCTGTAGTTTTGTGGTAGGTGATTATACTGCCTGAGCTTTTACTAATTTTTTAATGTCGTGATTCCTTTTGATTCAGTATACATAATTTCTTAAAAGAAATTTCATCCTTAAAATTCCCAGATGTTCACTATGAAATTCATTTCATATTTGCTTTTGTAATGTAATAGGTATTATTATTCTTTGTGCAAACATCGATACTCTTTCACACAGTAAGTAAGTGTTTAAGTCTGGATTTTGTTCTAAAAATCATTTACCTTTCTTACTTTCTTTTACTTGTATTTTATTTTTTTTAATAAACCTGTCTAGTTTTGCTTTTACTCTTATTTTTTACAGAGTAATTAGTAATTCATATACTACATTGCATAATATATTTTTAATTTCTATTTCACTTTTTAATACTGCAGTAACAGTGTTCTCAAATGGTTCTGAATTTTTTTGGTATCAATCTTAAATCATCCGCATGTCCTAATTTTTTGGATCATTGGTACTCCATCCTAAAATCATAATTTAATAAGATGGTACTAGGGTGTTATAATCTCTTTGCTGTAAGCATAGAAAATCATTTTTACAAACCACAGGTTGATAATAGAGATCTGTGGTTTGTCTCTTAATAAAAATTCCTTCTGTGTATAAATTTGTAAAATTTTTTCACTGCAAATATTATTGCTAATGCACCCTTTTTGATCAGGCTGTTTTTTTTCTGTCACTAGTAGTGAACACGAAGCATATATTATGGCTTTCATGTTACCATAATCATCTTTGTGTAGAATTACCAATCTTATACCTTAGTTACTAGCATCTGAGCTAATACAATTTATGCCTTTGAATTGTAGTGCACTAATGATAAGTCTGATGTTAGTATTTTCTTGATTTCTTCAAATGCCTTATGACAATTTTCAGTCCAGTTTCACTGTAAGCAAATTATTCAGTGGAGCTCTCCAATTCTGCATGATTTGATAATAATTTACTAGTCCTAGAAATGCTTGTTGGAGAAAGCACATTCTTAATTGCAGTTGCCATCGATGGATCTGTTATAATTTTTTTGTGAGAACTTTTCCTGTCCCTATTTTTCTTTACTTGTAGCACATAAAATACTTACTGAGACAGTCATCTCTGAAATGTAACCTTCCACATCTGAAAACTGGATTAGTTTTTTCTTTTCATATTTTCTTTGGCTTGTATATGTGCACATTATTTTTCTTCATTTTCCTTCTTATTGAATCTCAAATTTAGGATTCTCCGACATTCATCTGATATTTCTTGTAATATTAATTTTTGATTCTAGTTTTGTTAGGATTCTAGTAAGTATTTCTGTGTGTTTTTTTACTGTTAACCCTAGAATAAAAATGACTCTTAAACATATTCATAGTTAACTTAATTTGAATCTTTCACACTCTTTATTCATGATTCCAGCAGATGTGACAAAATCTTTATCTTCTCTTATTAAAAAGTTCTGTCAAAATATTTACCATTTCTTCAAAGCAAATTTCTCCTACTTTTCTCAGTAGTACAAAATTACAGTCTTTTTCATGTTCTAGTGGTGCTAACTTTCTCAACAAAAGTCTTGTTTTATTCTTGCTTTCCCACTTGCTACATTCATCTTTGAAAATTTGCTTGTATCTTCTAAAATAATGTGAATTCAGTGATGGCATTTGCCACTGCACTGGGAGTGAAAGAAATTGGATAATTCTTCATTTTTTTCTGAATTATTTCAGTTAATTTGTTGTTTCCGGATGTCTACCAAATTCTATTAATAATTTAAATGTAAAACATTTAAATGTATCTACAATTAAATGCTAGAACATAATCCTTTTCTTTTAGTAAATAGTTGTAAACAAGAGGTCTACATTTTTCATTACAATGTTTATTTTAAAAATCTTAACATATCTTGTGTTTTTAACAAGTAGCAATTCAATTTTGCACATATTTTATGATAGATATACAAAATTATTTGATTTGCATAGAAGTCTATTTCAAGTTAGTATTAATGTGTTAATCCATTGACCCTCATATCAGATTTCTTTTTTATGTGAATTTGTTAATAAATATTCATTTAAATTGTGATGCCCAGCTTATTGGTAATTTCACTGGTCTTTATTTTCCTGTTGTCTCAGAATAATCAACTAGCCATTTTCAATATTGTAGTCATTTACTATTTTTATGTTATATTCTTATTTTCAGTTGTTTTCTTCCTAATAGACAAGAAATATGGGTCAATTTTCTACAAAAATGTGAAAAAACATGCAATATCCTGCCCCCATCAGGTGTCAATGAGGGGAGGTAACACAGTTTCAGTGGCTAAGGTGGTACTGCCACCCCTGGCACCACCAGCAAATTTTGCCACTGAACAGGGTACTGTTTTTTGTGTAGAAGTGTCCATATCTTACATGTTAAACCGTTGTTTGGAGACAATGGGAAGCACACTTTAGGCTCCACCCATTAATGCCCACTATCTAAAGGAAGAAAACAACTGACTGTTCAAGGAAACCCCAGTACTTGACCTCAATAGGTAGCATATGACATGTTAATTCTTACTAGGAGAACATGCCTCTTTGAATTGGACCACATGTCAGGGTGTGTATCTGTCTGATGTGTACTTGAAATTGCAGAGGTGTTATAATACCAACTAACACCCTCCAATCATGTGCTCCACTCAGAAGCATAATGTTGGGAGTTATTTAGGTCTTCCACTCAGGCTGTTCACCTTCCTTGTGAAAATGGATCTTAGGTTTTCTGGCCATTACAGGCTTTTGTTTGCTACTTCACACTGTATATTAAGTCCATGACCACTTCCAGCTCTTTGTTATGATGCCCTGTGAGTATGTGTAGTGATTGTAGGCATGCAAAGAACACATGACATAAAAGTGCCTTGATCACTTTGTGTATTTCCACAGCTTGAAGTTGGTCACAAAATTGGTAGGAGATCATTGGTAGATTGCAGGAGGAATGATATTGCCAATGGCTCCATTGCAGTCAGGGTATTCTATAGTGGGTATCTCTTCTCTTATTTCATTTGTAGTGAGGGGTAGTAGGATTCTGTAGTAGGTTAACAGAATTTGGCCTTGTGGGAAGAAAGCCCACTATAATTCATAAATTCAAGAAAGGCAATTTTTGAGTGTAAAATAACATTTATACATATATACATTTCAATCAATGTTTTACAAAATAAGTAATGCTTGAAATAAAAGTTCAAGGGAGGTAAAAGAGTTCATGGAAGGTAATGGTGAGTTGAAAGAAAGGATGTTCATTTTCAAGTTGCCATTTCTAAGGTCAGTGAGTTAGTTCATGTGGAATGTCTTAGAAAAGGTCAGTTAGTACTTTGAGAACATGTGCAGAAGAAGAAGGCGAGCATAGTAGCAGCTTGACATAGGTCAAGGAAGAAACTAATTACTATCTTCTCTTCTGTCTGTACCTGTCTGTTTTTTTATGCTTAGTCTCTGCTTTTTATAGCAGCATTTTTGGATCAACTGGCTCAACTTTCGAATTTCATCCTTGTATTTGGATCCGGGCTTCTCATTGGCTGATAAATAAAATTGGTAATTTGATCTTTGATTAATTTTTATTTTTCAACCGGAACATCTGCGCGAACTCGGATGTGCACAATGATTTTTATTCATTTGACTTTTAGTTGTGAGAGAGCACACATCCGGTTCATCACTTTTGTTCGATCGGTATCACCACAATTCCATGGTACCTTCAATGTCAATATCACTTCATATAGTCCAAGCACATTGTTTGAACTGAGAAATATCAGTAACTGTTCACTACTCTTCATAGAAATTCCTGATTTCTTCAATGACCATTTCTTGTTTTCCCTTTGGATTCTATTTGGAGAAAAACTGTTTGCTTGTTCTGCTCAGGCCAGCTCAATAAGTTTGGGTCATCCCCATATCTCCTTGGTTTGCAGGCTGGATTCTGCTTCTTAGATAGCTTCTACTGCTGATCATTTAGCCAGTTTTGATATCTGCCTGTACCTTGTGGACGAACTCATTGGCTGAGTCCCTCATCATCATGTGAAGGTGTACCTTCTTGACCTTGAACAAATTGTTAAACATCTTTAATAACTGAATGTTTTTCTCTTATTATGGTCAGCAAACTTTTATTTCTTATTTATTTTTCTTGATTTTAAAAAAGAATAACTGCTTTTTACATTTGAACATTATTTTTAAAGATGAAAATGGATTGGGGATATTTATAGACATATGTGAGTAGGTATTGAACAATTCTTGCCCAACCAATATTCTGATGTTTCTTCATTTGGTCAGAATTTAGTAAGTGGGTTGGGCCAAGAACTTTTTAGTAACATGGTAGATTATGTTCAATTCTTCAAACAAACAGATCCAATCTTTTAATTTTAGAGGTGATCCATGTGGTTGGAAAGACAAATCAACCAATCCTTAATTCTTTCAGCATCTATCTGCCATTGTTCAGTCTTCTGTAATTCATTTATTTGTAGCTACTGTAATTAAACAGGTAAAGGTTTATTTTAGGAAGGATATTTATGTTCAATTAATCTTTGTGTCAGGTTCAAATCTGTCTATAGTCCAGTTGCATCTATACATGGTGGTGCTACTCAAAATTTCAGGAATTAGAACAGCACTCATGTTACGAGCCATTTTGTAAATGACAATCAAGAGATAATTTCAAAGGAGGCACAAGTGACTTGCAATTATGATAACTAATTTTATTTCATAATTACATACTTATAAATTTTCTTTGAACTTTAAAATTTAGAATTTGAATTTTTTTTTTCAGGGGAAGGAATAATCCAATTCAAATTCAGTATGCCCTCATCACATGTTGATGGAGGAGGTGCAGAACTATTGAGAAATCAACATTCTCCAATGTTACCACGGGCACGTCAGTGGTTGGAACGTAATGTACGTGGAACAAATCGCAATGACTCATCCCCTAACTATGATCCTGACCAAACACCTCAGCACCAGCGGACAACTCCTACCTGTCTTTGGACTACTAGCATTGATGAGACTGAGGAGAATATGTCCGAACCTGATGTGGAATATGAAGAACCAAAAAAAGAAGGTAAGATCTCTAATGAGAATAAATTATATTCGCGAGACTCTTTTATAACAGTTGTATAATGTGTACATGCTTTTGAAGTAGTTACCTTATATTTTGCTTAACTCACCAATTCTTGAAGGTAATTTATTTGCAAATTTGTCTTGAAAATTAAATCTTTAAGAATAACCTTTTTTATTGAATTTTAATTAAATTTTTTAAAAACTAACCTCTTTTTGTTCATTTCCAATCTTATCATTTGTAATGATTTTTATAATTAAATTGTTGAGACATTTCCTATCATGAAAGTAGTAATCACCTGAGCTCATAAACAAATCATCATGATCAGTTCCAAATAATTTTAAATTCAAGGAAGGTACAAATTTAAAAATAGTACATATTTGTTATTTTGTAGTTAAAATCAAAGCAGTTAAAAAATCTTTAGAGTAAACTAATAAGTTTTTATTTATTTAAAATACAAACGTTGTTAGTGATTTTAAATTTTTAACATAAAATGAAACAAAACAATACAAAAAATGTATAAAGTAGATACCTCCACTAATTCACTGAAAAAACAGCATAGTATGAAGAAAAAAGCCCCCAAACTTAAATGTAGCCATCTTCTTAGTTCAATAAAGCCTTCTAAAGGTCTCATATCTTTTTGCCATCACTTCAAATATGTTACAAATTTTGTACCTTTTCACTGATACATCACCTTGTTGTCAAAAGTGTAGGTATCAATATGACTAATCCCAGAATTGGTCAACAGGAACTCCAGTCACAAAATTCTAGATATATATAGGTTCTTAGAACTTTGATCACAGATTAAAAATTTTATTTATGTTATTTTTTATAAATTTGAATAAAGCAGTTTTTTATTATATAGACAGGTATACCATGGGTTACATCATTTCAAGTTAAGTCATTCTCAATTATCTTTCATTTGTCAAAAAAATATATGGAAAATAAAAATCAAGTTTAGGTGACTTTATGTCTGTCCACCATAAATATTGAAGTCATAATATCTCTAGAAAAGTGTTAAAAGCACATAAAATTATGTTACTGTACAATAAATAAAAATAAAAGTATATAAAATCATATTAAAATATGTACATTTACAGTAAATATTAATTCTAATCCTTCTAAATCCTAGAGAGCAAAATATGAAAACATCTATGACTCTATGTTGTCATCTTATTTAGTGTTCTTTAAGAGCTAAATATTGAAGTTTTCCATGGTAGTTCCAATACCTACCATTTGGTGTCATGGAAAAAAACTATGCCAGAAATTTGTGTATGATTTGAAGGGGTTTGATAATGTTGAAATCAACAAAACATTGGTGACCATGGGCAAAAAACTGGAAACGGATTTGAAGAAGGAGGATTTCATAAGACAAGCAGCGCCTAACAAATGAGGATTTGATAGAGTTTAACGGGCCACAAAAAAATAAAGTCATACCTGCGCCACTTCACTTTTCTTTAAAAAAATGCAGGAAGCATATGCTTTTATTGAAAAACGTCTTCAAATCTTCGAGGATATGAACCTAAATGGTCAACACTTTTCAAAGGTTATGTGTGCTTGTCACAAAGCTCATGTAATCTTTGAAGAAAAAAGAACACAATTCAAGGAATTCATGAGTTTCTTTTTAAAAAGTATATTGAACAATAGCCAGAATCAGCTGTTGATACTGATAATCCACAGCCATCTATATCTGCAATGTAAATAAACAAATTGAATATAAATATTGGTAAATTTAACATAAATTAGTTTATTTTCTTTTATCACAAAATAATTTTAATAACTCTATTTGTTATTTAACCTTACAAAACCACTTTATTATATGTATTAAAGCAAACCATATTCACAAATAAAGAGTTTGCTAAATTATAAACATCTACATTTACAAGTATATGCAAACATGTATTTGTAAATTTAGATTACTTTTTTATGTACAAGATAAAAAAACAAAAATTTGTTTGTAAGCCTAAAATAGATTCTTTTTTGACTATATTATTATTAAAAATGCATTTATAAATAAAATACAGAACTAGGAATGGTTATTTGTGGTTTAGCTTAGTGAGAAGTAAATACAACTCAAGTCGCCTCTCCTGGAAAAAATTAGCAATGTGAGGTATACGTGTATATATTTTTTTAACATTGTTATGACTTGAAAGTGAGATACTACCTTAAAAGTCATTGGGATTATCTGGACAAAGTTCTAGTCATTCAGCAATTTAGTTTAATTTCCTTTGCTTTTCTGTACTGATGTAGACTAATTGGAAGATTTGAAATAACAGGATTCAAATTTGATGACACAGAAAACAAAAACAATAAAAAGATTGTTGAAAAGGTTATTTTCCAGAATTTACTTAAGGAAAACAGTTGGCCATTCTGCTCCTCAGCTACTGGTTCACAGAGATACCGACAAAAAAAAAAAAAATTATATGCATAGATACTCACTCTCTCTCTCTCTCTATATATATATTAAATAAAAGACAGCAAATCCATATACATACATTGAAACACTTGCATGTAGAAGCAGTCATACACCTTTTTCTTTATTTTTAATAACCTTAATATCCTGCCCTTTACATTCCTTATTCATTACTCTTTTCATGGATGAGTCTCTTTAAAGATGTCAGTATACACTTTTAATATTTTAAATATTTATACAAACATCAGTTTAGTAGAAATTTATAAAAGCCAGGAATATCTGACATGATTTCTTGTTGAGGAAATGGCTTCATAGGTATGAATCTATTTTCTCAATATAAGAGTCAATGAATTCATTGGTATAGGGGAATATAGCATAGAACTCTATATATCAGACTAATAGTGAGAAATTAAATGAAAAATGTGAAAGAATCCTGTGACACATTTTCTTCTTCAAAATAAAAGGATTTTATCAAAGGAATCACATGTAGGTAGGGTTGAAATACAAGAAACGTCAATTACAATTCTACATTCATTGGTATGTATTCAAAATAATTAATGTAAAATGTTTTTCGATGGACTTATTTCTTAGTTAAAAAATTTTATTGGCACCATGTTTAATAGAATCAGAAATCAGAACAGTGTTCAAATTCCAGTTGGGTTTGCTACATTCACTCACATGCAAATACCTATCTCCTTTTCTCAGATAAGGGTTAAATAGTGGAACTTGAAACTGGAAAAAAGCTATTATTTTCAAAAATTTAATACAATATTCATTCGCATATATAAAAAAAGATTTTTTCTTAAAATCCAAAATTAAGTAACCAATAAAGGGTTGGTAAGCCATAAAAAATCACATCAATAAATCAACTTAAATTCTTAAGATAGAGATGCATGGAAAATAAGTTGATTAATTACACCATTTTTAACTATTTTTCTTTCATTTATTTTATGCTTTTATCACAATTCTAAAAACTACCAGGTATAAAATGGTAGAATAAAGAATCAGCTTCAGATGAGGTTCAGATCTTCATACTTCATAGATGATACATTAACTATTATTGCTACCAAAGTGGGATTCTTATCAATACTTTCTTGCTTTTCTCTTCTGACTATACTTTATTGCATTACCTTTTAATACACTTGGTTTGAGATAATGTATTGACACATTTACAAATATTTTGACAAGTTTTCTCATGTATTTTAGCTCAAGAATTGAATGGTTTAAAATGTAGTAATAAGCAACAAATATGAAGAAAAACATTTGTAACTTGGAGAACAACATCCATTTATGAATAGCACTAAATAGATTATTTCAAAGAAGTTAAAGAGAGAAAATTGAGAATAACATGAAAAAAATGTTAATTTACCATTTATAAATTTATAAATAAGATTTATTCCAGGATAGCAACAGAACAGGCAATAAGGGAAAATAATATAAATAAAACAAATGAAAAATAAAAAAGTAAATTTTTATATTCTTTCATTTGGTTCTGTATTTATATTTACTTGTGTTGCAGATAAATCTGTTTTAACACACTTTGTGTATGATGGCCTTATTCAGATCATGTTTTGTATTTAAAGCCACAATATTTATAACTGAATTCTATTTATTCTCTGCATGGCATAATATAATGCAAAAAGGTCATCTTATAAGCTGGGATTACAAACTAAACTGCATACATCCATACACAAAGGTAAGGTAAGTGTATAAATATATTATTCAAATGTTACATGATTGATATGTGCACAACTTTGTATATTAACCTATCTGAGTTCAAAGTGTGAAAGTATGGACTTTTTGTGATCAATGTAAAAAAATGTTGATGTTGTTTTGTGATTATTGGTGATACAATCTTCCAAAAGACACAATTCATAAATATTGTTTTTACTCAGGAGTGATATAAATTGCTCAATATGTACAGAGATTGGATGTAAGTACAGTTAAAAAATGGGTAAAGTATTTCACTAGTGACAAATGATATATACGTAAAACCACATTTGTGAGCATGACAGACAGTCTTTTGTTGATTGCTGGTGACAATGAAATGCCAATGGTGGAGATTATCTGAAAAAAATAGGATTTTGTAGGTGGAACCTTGCTTACTGTTTCTTTTGTAGCTTCTCTCTAAATAGGTTTTATTACTTTTGTAGTACCCCCAGATATTGTTCCAGGAACTCTCAGATAATCCTCTGAGAGTTTCTGAAACAATTTTCATATCATTTATACAAGATGTGGAAGTTGTATTTTCTTGCTTCAATAAACTATCACCAACAGAAAATATAGCACAAATGGTCTGCAACAAAATTTGTACTTTTTATAAGGCAATCATCTATTGTCTTTGGGATGACAAAATTATGTTTGACAGAATAGATGAGAAGATCAGTGTTATCTTCTCTGATCATTCATCAGCTAGCATTCATATATGTGGTAATTTCAGTATTCACCAACAAAATTGATGAAGAAGGTAAACACAATCTTGACTTTTCTATTGCATGCAATCTAACCTAAATCATAGATATGTCTGTTCAACTGAACATCATTTGTCAGAAAGAGTTTTTTTTATCTCCTCTCCTGACAAATATTCTATGAAATGTTATCTCTCTTGGGCTCAGACTATTCACTCATCAATATCAGGACCGATGCCAAACCAAAGGCATCATCTGATGGTTTATTTCACAGGACAATTTTTGATACTTGAAAGATGACTGGGATAACTTCAGATCATACATTGGTGGAAGTACTTCTCTTTGCATTCTTAAAAGATAGAGCTACCAGAAGATCTTTCCTCATTTCTGAATGAATTCTTTCTGGCAAGGAGTGTTTTATACCACACAAAAAGCATCAGCAAAAACCAAATAAGTAGCCTTACTTTATACCTAAATGTACAGCTACCATAGCTCACCATAATCACTGTTACCATCTCCAATATAGGGAATGGTGTAATAGAACTCTTGCTGCATTTAGAACTTCCTACAATCAGGGCCCTGCAAAATTTTAAAAAAATTAGCATTGCAATCAGTTCAATCCAAGTTGAAAACAAAAGACTTGGTTCCTACAAATTCTGGAAAATCACCAACAATATTAAGACCCAAAAGACAGTACCAACTATAAGAACTACAAGAGCCACCCCCTACCTGACTTATCCTCTCTCACAGAGCATAACTGATTTCTCTATCTCCGTTCAGGAATTTTCCAAACTCATGAAAAACCTTGACTCTACAAAGGCTACTGATTTAGATAAAATTCCAGTGATCATTCTTAAGAAAATTAGCCCATAATTATATCCAATTTTGGCAAAGTTTTTAACTGCTGAGAAATGTTTCCTAAGTCTGTGGAGGATGCCAACTGTTTTAAAGAATCTGGGTTAGTACTCATCCCCATTGCAATATTGTCCTATCAGCCTTCTTAGTGTCATCCGCATTCCTTGATTTAACAAGAATATTGATGATTCCATCAACAGAAACAACTGCCTGAGTAACAAACTGTATGGTTTTCACTCTTTTTATATTTACTGCTGATGTTCTGTCATAATATGCAGAATGAATGAAGTACTCAATTATGGATCCATCACAAGAGTGATTATCTTTGACAAGGTGTGCCATTGGGGTTGTTATACAAACTCTCCAGCTATAGCATCTCTGGAAGAGTTTTGCAATTATTAAGTCTTTCTTATCAATTAGATCAACAAAAGTTGTGAATGATTAGTCTTCTAAATCTTATGAGATTAATGCAGGCATCCCACATCCTTTGGTTCTAAATATCTTTTTGCTTTATATTAATGATCTGCCCAAGAACATTCTCAGATCTTTAGTAAATATCTATGCACATAATATTACAGTTTATAAGTGCAACTCCAAAAAACTAAATGATCATAGCCTAGCAGCTGATCTCTCCTTTGACTTAGCTCTAACAAGTCAACTAGTAACATTTCATCACCAAGAAGACCTTGAATTTTCTCCTGTTATGATGAGCATTTTTACTCTCAATGGGGATCCTTATCTTGAACATCTATTGAGACAAGTTCACCTCATATGATCCATTGACAAAGATGCTGGAAAAATGCTCAGATGTACTAATTCAGAAAGTACCTGAATTCTCTTGCCATGCTTTATCTTTACAATAGTCACCTTGGGCTGAAAAATGGTGAATTATTGCCATATCTGGGCTGGAGCTGCCCAATCTTCACTTTCCATCCTTGATATTAAAAAGCCTTTATGCAGCCTTGTGGGTGATGAATTATTTTTTAATACAACAACCCCTTCCCCACAGATGAAATATCACAAGCCTATTTCCACAAGTCTAGAGATTTACAGACAGGGCTTGCCATTGCCATGTTTAATCATTCCTCATTTTCTTCATAATCCATTGGTAAGAAGGAAGATCCACTTAAACAGTTTCTCCCTTAGAACTGCTACTTTGTGTAAAAGAATCCCCAAAAAATGTTCCCTTGACCACTACAATCTTAACCTCTTCCAGTCTAGAGTCAACTGCATTTGCATTCATAAAATGACCTCACTCAGTAACCCTCTACCTTGTATTGGGTGAATATTTAGTTTAAAAAATTCTACTACATACCCTCTGTATTTCTTGTGCATTCCCTCAGTGAGAAGTAAGTTCCACTCAAACACCTTCCCACAAACTCCCAAGAGGATGTTTTCTCAATCACAACAATCTTGACCTATTTAAGTCCATAATCAAATGTTATCTTCCCCTCCTATTTATATAAACTACCCCATAATATAACCCTCTACCTCAAGTAGTTCTCAGGCCTTGTACAGAGTGGACCATACTGAAAAAAAAAAACAAAAAAAAAACACCTGGAATGAAAACTGAAGAAATGCAATCATGATACCATTCATTGTATAAAGACAAAGGAATAAAACAACTGTGTAGGCATTATTGTTGTATATAGCTTTATTTTTGTCACTAGGTAAAATCCTAATGGAGATTTTGCTGTTTTAACTGAATATTAATTGTGGATATGTTACTACTATTCATAATATGCCTGATAGGTGAACAATGAATATGATTTTTACAGTGTGATAAATCTTTGTACAAAATACCAAGGCCTTCAATATTGTAAACAGAACTTATGTGGAAGATCTTGAGATGCCTAGACTTTCCTTGCCATTTTGTAGATACCATGAGTCATTTCATGATGACATGGAGATATTTGTTAATGTTGGTGTTTTATTTTCAGAACCCATTAAGGCATGAAATGGGGTCATGCAGAGTAACCTTCTCACTCCTACATTGTTCTCCATTTTCTTTTCTGTTGTTAATCGATAATGTTTCCCAGATTTTGATAACTGTCAGAAAATATGTTTGAATGTATATGATCACAAGCATTTTCACAATATTTATATATAGCAAATTCAAATACATATTGTATAGAAGCAAGAAAAGTTAAAAATGTTTTAGTACATTCTGTATCTGTTATCTTAAATCAAACTTGTATTATTGAAAGACTACTGCCTGAATTCATTCTTTAATACACAGGAAAATAAATCAGTATCCTGAAAGTTCATAGTTTTAATGAATTGTCTTGAAGAGAAAATGTTTATACAACAGATTAAATGATTTGACACAAAATAATATTAAAAAATGTTCAAGACAAAGATAAAAAGTTTGTTGCTCATCAAAGGGATACCTAGTTTGCATAGACAAAGAGAGATAGTTTGAAATATTTAGCTTTCTTGGATTATTGAAGAAAAATTATTTTAAGTCCCATGTGCTGCTTAGAAGCTGATAATATAATTGGTGAATAATTTTACAGTGGCAAGTACTTCAATGCTGGTTGCAAGGAACTAAAACAAAAGCTTTCACATGACTTCAGACGCTCCTCTGGTTAATTTAATTTTTCTCCTCATTTTATATCAAAAAGAATTTTGTGTAGGCTCACTACCTTCTCTTCTCAGATAATTTCTATCAAGGCAAGGTTTTCACTGGACCAAAGAAAATTTCAAATAGGCTTGAGAATTCCTTTCCATCAAATCTGAAGGAATTTCACACTCACTACAAATCTATTTTAACAGTTTTTATAATCTTTGTTTCTGAAAGAAATTGGATAAACATTTGATTAGATAATGTGTTTTTTAAACTGAACATATATTTTTCTAAAATTTATTGTGAAGGGGCCAGTAGATGATGCTCTGCAAACGTTAAAAATGATAATTTAACAAAGAAAAAGATAATGAAACAAGATTAGATTATGCCAAATCAAAGTTATAAGGGACAAATGACAAAAAGTTTAAATATTTTAAGTACTCTGGTTGGTCATTTTGGATGACATTATTTTTTCCCTGAAAAAGAGAGTAGGATAAGCCTAGAAAAAAATGCAGTCAGAGGGATTCTGTTGGAGAAAATGGATGTTGTTTCAACTGCTGCTGCTGCCAGCTGTGTCAAGGGCTGGTTTCAACTGATGCTGAATATTGTACTAAACAATTACTCTTTTCAATAATTGGCCAATTTTTTACACTTCTCCCACTGTGCAGCAAGTTGTGAGACAAGGTTGGTTATTAACGTATACTAAGGATGCTTGTTAAATTCACCTAACCCTTGCATACGATAGTAAGCCAGTTCCAAAATTAATCTATTTACCACCACCTCACTATAGGGCAGATGCTCATGGTGGATGCAACACAAAGTCATTTAAAGTGGGCCCGTACACTCAGCCAAAAATATCCCATAGACCTGGTTCAAAACTGGGCCAGGCTTTTGTCTATTTACCCCAGAGGAGACTCTACTCTTCAGCGAAGCCTTATCTGGGTTCCTCTCCACTTTAAGGGTAGAAAGTTGATTTACCCTATTCCCCGACTGGAGCGAGTTGTGACACAAGGTCGGTTTTTAAAGTGGGGAACCTAAGCACATACACTCAGGTCACTGGTCAAAGATTACACAGCCCCTGCATTTGCGCGAACTGGGTACTAAACTTGTCATAGATTCTCCGGGTTACTCTCCACCCGGATGCAGAAAGTCTAACAAAGCAACGATCCGTCTCTACTCATTTTATCTTGATGGAATGTAACAACATTGTCGGGTTCAAGGTTACTTCCGGTTGCCAATGAACAATCATAAAAGTAATTTTAAATTACGAAATGTAATACAACACTGGACAATTGATATTGCACAACGACAACAAACAGCAGAAACGAAATTTGCTTCGAGTGACCATCGAAAAAATATCACCGTAACAACTTGCAGAATTATTATAATTAATTTTCTTGATCATACTGTTTTTGAGGTCACACAAAAAAGTGTAGTTAGCATGAGGTTACGTTAAATATAATTATATTTTAATTTCTGTACTGTAAATTTAAATGTAAACGTTTTTTTCGAATTCTGTGTAAAATTCGTGTTTGAAACTGCAACAGAGAAAAATTATGGAGAAGATTCATTAGTGCATTTTTCTAAATTGTAAAAATTTCCAATAAAAGAGAGTAAAAATGCCTTGTAGGAGCGACCTGATACTTAGTGTAACAATTTAAGAAAGTAATCTCAATAATTCCATTCCAATACAAACCATTGCCGTCGTTTTTTTACACGATTTTCATGTCATGTTTAATAATCAGTTTTTTTAGTTGCGTAATCAACAATTTCAAAGAACAGTTTCATTGTAATGCAGATACATGTAATAATGAGTGTAAAAAACTAAAAAGTAGTTTAAAAAGTAATTGGCACAAACAAACAAAGCAAAATTGCCAAGGCACTGTTGCTCTTAGTGCGACCGCCAACTTTTTTTGTTTGAATATTGATTCATCCATCATTGACATTTTCAATAACTTGGCTTTTTTGTTTTTAGAAAAGTTTGAATACCGACCAGTGGTGCCGATTGGAAATATACGCAACTATCGCAACCACAAGACTAAGAGAACCTGTCATCATGTAGCCATTAATACGGACCGACAACACGATCAATAATAGTGATAATCAGATAAATAAGTCATTTTTTTTCTTTTCATTTTAAAAATATATAAGAAAGCTGACAAAGTTACTTCCCTTGCTATAGGCGAGTCATCTTCATAAATAAAAATACAATCAGCGGTTATTTGCTTTTCCCAGAAATATACGCGAACCGACTATTTAATTTATTTTTATGATTATTTACAATCATATTATTATTTTATGATTATCATAAGATTTCAAAGAACAATGTAAGAAATTTAATTGATGTTGTCTTGATTCGTGTAACTCACGGAATTGTTTAATAAAGTAGTAACATACGATTTGTTAGACGATTTCGTTTTTTTAGTCAGCTATTTTTAATTTAAATATATTTATTTAGTAAAAAAAAAGTGGAATTAATCAACCGAAAATGAAGAGTTAAACTTTGTTGTATACTTTGACAGACAAAGATAAGTTAAAAGGTTGATATAAATACACACACACAAAAAGCAAAGCAAGTATATAGTTTCCTTCATTTTTTAATGATTTTTAGTAAAACGCTATCACTTAGCTGATTGATGTTAATTTCAGTATCCTGACTCCTGAGTTTTGTAGACGGACCCTCCTGAAATTACAGTCCACTCGTCAAGGGGTATTAGCAATTAACTATATACTTCTCAAGAGATAAATTTTACTGTGCCTCATTTAGCATCAACATTAAAAACAAACTGGTCAATGTACTTTGTAAATAATGTTGTTATAGTTATTATAAGTTAAGAAAAATTACAAAAATAAATGAAAAAGCCTTCAGTAGTGAATAACATTTTTTTTTTACTATATAGTTCGTCAGAAGTTATTAGGTAAATCATGTAAACCTCAATGACTTGAATTAGCTTTAAACAATTTTTTTCAAATATTAAACAATTAATTTAAACACCAATAGAGTTAAATTTTTAGGTAGTTTCAAAATGTTTTATTAAAGTTATTAGATTCATTATAAAAACTGCAGTCTAAAGTTATGCAAAACCAGAAAATCACTTGTTACTTCAATAACAAGTTAATATAAAGTCATCAATTGATCAACATTTATAATAGAACTGTTCCACTAGGCTTTGAGTGGAAAGATATATGAGACTGGCTGCTGAAAAGTTGAAGCAACACAAACATTACATGACACATGGTAAACTTAACCACTCATTTAAACTCCCTGATGGATCCAGTCTTCATCAAGCATTTCCTAGTGGGACCGCAAGTCCTTATAATCATTATCATCATTATTGATATTGTTATAACAAGACCAAATAACAAAGATATATGATAAATTTTTGAAGCATTTACATCTTAACCATTCCTCTCAATAACAAGCCAGCAATTCATTATCCATTGATTTTGTTTAGTTTGTTTAATTTAGCAGGTTCAATTTTCAACATGGTAATTTTAATTATTTCCCATAGATCTGCTTTACTGTTATAGTGTTTGCTACCTTCACATAATTTTATCTAAACAATAGAGCATAGATTATCAATCAGATTCAGATCAAGACTTGATTGGGGCCATTCCATTATCTTCTCTCTTGTAAACCTCAAAAAAATTCACAGGTAACCTTAAATTTATGAGAAGGATCATTGTTATTTCAGTTTGGATCTGTGAGGCTGGGACTCATACCATTCGAAGAAAATATTTTCCATGAAATTGCACAGTTTAACTCCTTCATATCGCCCGGTTCACACTCCACCCACATCTATTGAACAGGTGAAGAGGCTCATCCCTTGTTCCCTGTTTAGGATGTGGTTTCCGGCTTTCTCTTTTCCATTCTTTTTACCCTTACGTAGCCCCTTGCGCATCAGTGGCGTTATCGCCTTACTTGGGGTGATATGATTAAAAAAAAAAAAACAAACTTTAAGTGCTTCAATAATGTTGACAATTCCAGTCTATATCTACTGCCCATTTGTTGCCTTCTTTTAGTTATAGGTTCATCTTCATTGCATAAAATCTATCCTTTGGCCTATCCATCAGGTCCTTTGAGTGTCACCCAAGATTTGTTCATGAAAATTACTTGAGAAAAGTCAATTTTCATGAATTTGTTGGCTTAATTTTGACACTTTAAAATATTTGCTTTACTGAGAGAAGTTTTTCTAGGAGATTTCTTGAGAGATCCCAATTTATAAAGTATTCAACATTTTTTATCCTTGATCTCCTCAATTCCAGCCTGTCCAAAGATCTGAGAACTGGCCAAAAGTGGTTGATTTGTTATAACTCACTTGTTTACATTCCCTTTAAAGAGATATGATCATATCTTTTTCCTTTGTTTTCCTTTAGTCTTTTTCCTTTGTTTCTTATTCTCAACTTAGTTATATTTTCAACAGCCCTTTTTATTGTTTGATATCTTCATTGTGAACATTCCCTCAGTCAGTGACTTTGTTATTGTCAGCATTTGTTAGATATATAGGGACATTATCATTATTAATAAATAAAAGTATAAAATAATGATAATGGTTATCATAAATAAAATAAAACGAATAATATTAGAACTTTGTTAAAAATAAATTAAATAAAACCAAAATAATAAAAGTTCACCCAGAATGCAACAAAAACATTTCCATCCAGAAAATGGACTTACTTTGCACTAAAAATGCTGTACTCATTCTCTTCATTAGAGGATTTGTTCATCTCCTCTCCTCAGGACAATTGCTTGTCATAGTACAAAGTGACTTTCTTCCTTTTCTCAAATGCAACCTTAAAACATAAATAACTAAAATACACACACACATCAAAATTTACAAACAAATAAAACCCCATAAATTGTATAA
Organism: Ascarosepion bandense; assembly: GCA_037127315.1. Lineage (NCBI taxonomy): Eukaryota > Metazoa > Mollusca > Cephalopoda > Sepiida > Sepiidae > Ascarosepion > Ascarosepion bandense. The sequence continues at coordinate 967,209 of JBBBDQ010000622.1, read as the reverse complement.
ATTTAAATGGCCATTTAACATGCTTTTAGTGTCATTTCTGTGCATGCTTTTATCTTTGTGAACATAAGGATATCCCTGTGGGTAGGATGTGAGATATGCCACTGATTCTTTCCATTGCACATGTTTCAACATATAAAGAAAAATTAAAAAATAGTTTTTATTTGATTTCAGAGATCTTAAACTAATATTAGTTTAATCTGCATAATAACTTCAGGTTGCACTTTTTATAATAAAGTCAATAACTTTAATAAAACCTGTTAAAACTACCTAAAAAATTAACTTAAGAAAATTTGAGTTATTGAAGCTTATGTGATTTGCATGATAACTTCAGACAGACTGTATATAGAAAAATCTGTCAAAAAAGTGAATCACAATTTAAGAAAATTATTATATTCATCTTTTTTTTTGCCAACAATAAAATAGAACACAACCAGTCAGCAGTTAATTTAGACATTTCTTGATCCACCCAACTCTATAAATCTGAAATTCCTGTAAAAATATTCAGTAATCAATGTTAAGTGATATAAAGTTAAAATCTAACTTCTCTTTTTGCATCAAACACAACACTGCAAGTTGCTACAAAATCAAAACCTAAAATATTGAATCATATTCTTAAATATCATCGTCAGATTGAGACTTTGTTATGGATATCATACATAGTGCCAAAATCATCCAGAAATATTTAAACTGTCAGCTGTATACAACCACTTTTTCATTTGGAACAGTGTTTAGAAGAAATAACAAAAAGACAAAAAGACAAAAATTATTAAGTGCTCCAAAAGACAGGAAATTGTGGAAAGCAATGATTGCTTACAACCTAAGGTGACATTGCACATAAAAAAAGAATCTTCAGTAAATCTCCTCAACAGATGCATGACCTTATTGGTAAAAAAAAGCAATGTTCAAGTACAATTCATAGGGAAAACTGTTGATAACTGGTGATTTGTCTGACTTGATGTTTTCAGTGGTTTCCTCTTGTACTGGGCCTTCACACCTACCCATTTCTGTTGCTACAATGTATGAAACTTCATTGAAATGTTTATATTCAAACATAAATTCATCCAAATTAACATAAATCTAAACAGAGCCCAGACAAAGTTTCTGAGTTATAAGCTGCTGGAAGTAAGCCTGAAATTCTTTGCATACAATGTTTGATCAGAAAGTATCTAGCTGTTTTTAATATCTTCAGAATTGATTGTGCAGCCTTATTCAAACTTGCAACTATGAGTCAAATACTTGAAAATGTTGAATTTGCATGTGGACTATAATCAAAATAAATCAATGATTGACAGTTCAAGGATTAGATCCAAATTTTAAATGTCTTAACTTCATGTCTTATGCAGGATTTTTAACAAAACACTGTATCAGCTAGGTCTGTACTCCTTCCAATCTATATTTTGTACCTTGTAAATTTTAGTATTTTTCAAAACTAATGTTCTCCATGCAAAGGAGAAAGTTCTAAATCTTGGATGAAATTAAGTAGAATGTAATTGATAGTTATCCTGAAAGAGGTCTTTACAGACTTTTGAAAACTGGAAGGGACACTGGAATAACTGTGTATGATCACTAGGCAGGCTACATTTTTTCAATATTAAATGACTGTATCATTTCCCGATATATCTTATTTGATTATTAGAACTCTTCAGGTGCAGTTTAGTGATATTTTTTAAAAATCCTAGGTAATTAGGTTTAATAATCCAATACAGTCTCTCATTGTTTGTGTTCTGACATCCATTCATTCAATCACATTAAGTAGGTTAGTATTTCTTGTGAATGTTAAATAAAGGCCTCCTTTCCTCATTATGTCTTCCAGAAATTTCAACAATTTCTGATTGTAATCTCTATTGTTCCTATTTTACTTAAGATTTGTTACTTACCAGCAAGATCTAAACTACATAGGGCCAACATTATTTATTAATTTACATGCCCCTTATGGAACTGCATTACCAACAAAAACAAATTCATCAATGATAACTACACTGAACATACAGCTACATACCTACTAAAAAGACTTACTTTGCTTTTATGGGATCATAGCTACATTAGGACCCATTTAAATACACAAGGAAACCTATCAACATTTGTTCGCAACATACTTATAGAACATACCTAGTTGACTCATTTACATGGAGAAAACTGTTAAAATAAAGGAAGTGTTAATAAAAAAAAGCCAACTCTCAATAATATCAATCATGAGTATGACTGCAACGTACTGTGTTTGAAAATTAAAATATTCCCATTGCTGCATAAAAAAATATGCGTATTCAGTTAAACAAAAAACATTCTTGATAATGGCTAATAGATTAGCCAGTAGCATTAACACTTGGATCCACAGATTATTTGAGCCATTTTTTATACACTCTATGTCCAGAAAAGAAAGCACTTGCATGAATGCAAGAAAATTATAATAAAAAGCTTAATTGTAGTGTCTTTTTGATTTATTGGAACATGTATGAAAGAGGGGTTGCTGCCAATATATATATATATATATATATATATATATATATATATATATATATATATATATTGTGGTATCTTATGCAAATTAGTTGAGTTGTATTTAAGTACTAAGCTGATAACTGTTGGCACTCCATTACGTCATGCATAACAGTATACCAACTATTGAGTACTGAATCTGTGAGATATACCAGACATAACAAATGGCATCACCAATAGAATGCTTGGGTCTCATGGATGATCATGAATACGTTGAGATTTAGATAAAAGCCTTTGCGGTTACAGCAAGAGTATGTAATCTCAAAGATTTAAGAACAGAGGATGGACAGAACCAAAATATGGACTTGTTTATGGCTTCTGTGTGTTAAAGAAAATATTTACAATGACATACTCACAGGAATTAAAATATTTTGAGGAAGTTGTCAGCATAATAAAAAGAAAGTAGCATTACATATTCTGCCTTTAGTGGTAGCCAAGTTAAACTACATGATCAAGCAAGGCATTCTCAAAAAAGTTACACATGGTGGAAGTAAATGGGCTTCACCTATTGTAGCAATAAAAAGGTCAAAGGAGATTTGCAGATGAGCGGTGACTATAAAGTCGTCTGTCTGATATTACCTACATGTTTATGTTTTTCAGAGAAATGTACTATTAAACAACATTTCTCTGAAAAACATAAACATGTAGGTAATATCAGACAGATTTTGGTCAACAATACGGTGATCCTTACTCATACACACAGTAAGAGGAACCTGCAGATATTGGAGGACATGTACATCAAATCGAAACAACCAACACTCAATAAAATCAACTTTAAAACAGGAAATAACATATTACATTGCATTTGACTACATGGTTTTGTTGTCATTTCGCGCTATGGCTCATGTGAGCCGAAAGCTTAGAAGAAAACCAATAAATAATTATTCAAATGTTGGAGAATTTTTGTCTTTATTTTCAACTGAAATTAAAGCAAAAATACGACGTTTAAAGAACGACTCATGATTAAACATAATAGACATTCATTGTCTCTTATATTTAACAGCATATGTTTAGAAAATTACTTGCTGCCTCGATATACTATATATATATATATATATATATATATATATGTATATATACACACAACAAACATACAGAATAATAATTAGAATCACAATCAAAATAATTATACTTGCAATGATAGTAAAAAAGTATTTAAAAAATAATACAACAATCTTATTTGATTGTAACCAGATGCACCATAATTATAAATAGGGCAAGATTTTTATTTAGAATTGCATGTCACAGGATATCTCTCATTGGCATTAACAAATATTGCTAATTATCTATTATACAAATTTAAAACATCAAATCTCATTGTCACTAATAATAGTAGTCCTAAAAGTCAAGCCACTGTTCAAATTCACTGTATACACATTTTTATGTCCAGTCTTAGATTGCTACTTGAAACAAAATTCTGTTTATATTGGTAAAATTATGACAACACTCTCCTTCAGATTTATGTACCACTTATCTGATCAAAATGCAATAAGATCACATCTTATTAAACATGATATTTAAACCAATATAACAGTCATAATACTTGTATCTCATGGAAGTTTAGCAGCAAATAGTTTCCAAATTCTCAAAGCGCTTATAATAAAAATAAAATCTTACAATAAATATCTTTCTGGAAACAGGGTTTTAAATATTTCCAAAAATTAAAAAAATATGCCAGAATAATTTTTCAAAATTTATATTACAGGGCTAAATATATTGACATTGTAATCATTGGCTTTCCTTGAATTTTCCAATGACATTCTCTAATGTAAAATTCTTGAATTATAACATTTTTTAGCAGAAATACTGCTATTTTCTTCAATTCATCATCTTATTTTCTGATAAATAAAACAGTTGTTTTGTTCCTGCAAATGACAAAAGAATAGTTGAAAATGATAGAACATATTAGAAGTATGCACAATTCTTGTATAGTCTTGAAACAACCATTCATTTTTTTATGCAGAAACAACATAAAAAATTTTAAAAATATTCCTTTTCTGTTGTATTTAATAATGCTTACATACACACACATATATATTTTTTCATGCACAAACATGTATTATTGATTATTATAGGTATGTATGTATTTTTATGAGTAATACTATCAAAACAGATGTTTGAACAACAGGTGGTTTAATATCTTCCATAATATCTCTATTTTTTTCCCTTTAGGGTAGATCTGTTTTTGATGTCAGCAGATCAGGAATTACCTACTACTTTTATTTTATTTTATTGTGTATTAATAATACCACTGGAGAATACCACATTTAATAAGGAACTATACTTCATTACTCTTGCAAAATGTGCTTTTGGTCAGTTATACACACAACTGAGAGAAAATATTCTTTTCTGTAATTTCAAGAGGAAAATCGCCTGATGGAGATTTCATATTGGGAAGTAGCATACTCATCTTTGTCATTTTTCTAATTTCTTTAAATATATTTTATATAAAGTAACTTGCTTTTACTTTTCCAATATACTTAAATATAACTAGAGTTAGATTTTATTGCCAATAATTGTGTCCTATATTTTAGTTTTGACTTATTCAAGTAGATATTTTGTGGAATAACTGTTTAATTTTAGTTGGTGAACAGTGTTTATGTTTTCAGTTATGAACAGAAGATTCCTGAAAATGTAATTCTGTTAAGAGACATTTGGGTTTTAATTTTAGGACAAATTTAAAAAAAAAAAAAAAAGCAATATCTGTACTAATTAATGTTTTAGGTTTAAATGACCTAAAATACTTAATGTTGTATTGACTACTTAGGCATTAACAGGAAGAATAGATTTACTTATTATTTCTAATCATGATTTAAATATCATGTCTTTAGTTCTTGAAGTTGATGATTATTTTCTCACATTTTGAATGAACAGTTTTTAAATTGTATTGTACTGAATTAATTTATACAATTAGGTCAAAATTATAGAAAAAAATGGAGAACTCAAATATAAAATCAAGATTCAAATTCTTCAAGTTGTGCTGTTTTTCATGTAAAAAAAATCCCATTCAACGAACAATGTCTGATTTGGAGTTTTACAATTCGGATATTTCTCTATGGGAAAGATTATATAAGTCTGTTGATTCAGGTAAAATTTAAAAGAAAATTTTGTCTACTTTCTTTAATTTTTGACAGTTTATATTCTTTAAAACAGCTGTCATAAAACTCTCTCAATAGAATTCATTTTTTCTCTTTTAAATATAATTAAAACTTATGTTTTATTGCATTGAATTTTACATTTTATAACATTCTAGCTTTTAATAGAAGCAGTACTTACATATCTATACCAACTGTGCCAGGCATATAATAAGCCAATCAGTTTGAAACCTTATTGAGATTAAATGACATTGTTTTGTTTTTCTCAGAGAGGAACAAAGAGATACATGAGTAATAGTTTATAGAAGAATCAACATGTGTTTGAGTGAATAACATAAAAATGAGAGATTTTTATACAAGCAAGCATATTAATATACAAAAATAAATAATTGTATCAACTTAAAAATGGTCTTTACTTTTAACTTTATGTATACTAAAATGAATATTTTTATCATTATTTACATTGTTTGGACTGTTGTCCTCATCTTTATTGCCATATTCACAACATTTTGGTTGTTGTAAACTCTGACCTTCTTCAGGTGATTGGGATTTCGAATTGAACCATTCATTTTGATTACTGGGGTATCTTGTTCTTGTTCCATGAGCCATGTCACTTCCTGATGTCTTAGTTATCTTCTTTTAACTCAATTCTCTAAGTTACTTGTTCACCACTGCTGTAGTATTGAACACACAACTTTTTGGGTCAATTCACTGGATCCAACCAACGCTTTTATTCACTGGGCCATGTGTCTTTGTTTTTATCATATATTTTATCTCATACAATAAAAAAACAAAAACATATTTGGATCTAACTGGAGCATTTTATTTCGATATTTCTTTGTTGTTTTCTCTTGATTACATTTATTTATTAACGCAAATGGACCATAAATATTTATTAGTCTTATTGTGCTTTGCTTTGCACATGAATATATGACTATTCAAATATAAATATATGTATTTTCAATTATATGGGATGCGATGGATAAATTGTGCACAAATGAAAATAACACTGACATCTCATTTTAACAGATATTTGTCAAAAGTATACAAAAATATCTTGAAAATTACTAAAGAGTAAATTTATTCAATAAAATCACCAGTGGCCTCAACTGCGCCCTACACATAATAATCAAGTGGGTTGCAGTCTGGGGAGTTAGATGAACAGATGTAAGGTGTGATGTGGTTGCAGAAATTGTTGTGTGACGTCATAAAACCACATTACAAATTTACGAACTGTGTCTGCCATTCATTGATTGTTATCGTTGCCTAGCAATGTTTTATGTCAACACAAGAATCTTTGATTGTGGATGTCTGTATGTTAACGTCTCTGTAACCTCTCTGAAGATGGCTCATGTGAGCCAAAAGCTTAGAACCAGCATAATAAAAAAATATCCAAATGTTGGACATTTTTTGTCTTTATTTTCACCTGAAATTAAAGCCAAAATACAATGTTTAGAACGACTCATGATTAAACATAATAGACATTCATTGTCTGTTATATTCAACAGTATATGTTTAGAAAATTATCTGCTGCCTTCATATATATATACATATACATACACTTTTAAACAGCGTTGGTATAACTTCCTTAAAAAACAACACATACTGAAACCAAACATCCCTTCTGCATATTTTTGGAAGTTAAAGCATACAGACAAAACCCCCAAAGTAAAATGGAAAATTCTGGAAAAAACAAGAATCTGTAAGTCATTTTACAGCATCTGTTCTCTATGCCTTAATGAAAAGCTGCAAGTTTTAAGTTCCCTAAAAATAAAAACTACCAAATCATAAAGATGAATTGACTGTTTTATGTAAAAAAAAAAAAATAATTACAATATTTCATATTTCATTTGTAACTTATACTCCAATAAAACTTAAAAATTAAAAGTTTTTTTTAACTAAAATAAATGACCCCACACAGTACTTATTTAGTTTTCTTAACTACAATATACCTTAGTATACCTAAATATTCCAGCCCTTTTACTCATGAGGTAGTACAAAATTTATTTAAAAAAAAAACCAACCTAAAATCCAACCTGCTGTTAAAAATTGTTTACCCATTTAAATAATATATGGTCCCACTATGTATCTTCTTCTTCTTCTATGTGCCCTGTCCCTTCAGGACGTAGGCGATCATGGTTCTCCACATCTCCCTATCCCTTGTGGCTCTTAGTATGTTTGCTCTTGTTACTCCTGGCAACCCCCATTCCGTCATCCACCTGATCAGGCCCTGCAAATATATTATCCGCTGCCTTCCTCTGTCTCTCTTTCCTTCTATCTGGCCAGTCAGTATCAGGTTCTCCAGGCTCTCCTTCCTCATTGCGTGTCCCAGGAACTTCAGTTGTCTCTTCTTGATGCTCAGTATTAATTTCCTTTTTGTTGCCATTCTTTCCAACACCTCATCATTGCTTGCATGCTCAGTCCATGATATCCACAGCATCCTTCTGTAGAACCACATTTCCGCTGCTTCCAGTTTTGTCCTCACTTTCGATGATATTGTTCAGCATTCACTGCCGTATTGAAGAACTGACATCACATAACAATCCAGCACTCTTTTCTTTGTTTCTAGTGAAATTTTCCTGTTTGTTAGTACTTTACTCAGCTTCTGGAACGCATCCTTTGCCATGCCAATTCACCTTCAGATCTCTGTGTCACACTTTCTATCTCCTGTTAGAACACTTCCTAGGTATTTAAATTTTTGTACTTCCTTTATTCTGGTATCTCCCACCTGTATTTAGCATTTTGGGTTGCACGTTTTACTGATGACTATGCATTCAGTTTTCTTAAAGTTTATTTGTAGTTCTTTTTTGTCACTCTCCACCACTACCTTCTGTAGGAGGTCTTGTAGTTTCCTTTCTGTGTCTGCAATCAGCACTGTATCATCTGCATACCTAATGTTGTTCAAGTTGTGGCCTCCAATGACAAATCCTGGTGTGTCGTCTAGGGTCCTCAAAATATTCTCACTGTACAGGTTGAACAAATTCGGTGAAAAGACACATCCTTGTCTTACGCCTCTTTCTATCTTTGTAAATCTACTGAGGTCGTTACCTGTCCGTATGCATACCGTTTGCTGTCAGTAGAGATTCTTGATTACTCTTATGTCTTTCCCAAAAATGTCGAGGCTGTCGAGCATCTCCATCAATTCTTTGTGTCATATCTTGTTGAATGCCTTTGCATAATCAATGAAACATAGGTACAAGTCTTTCTTCATTTGTATTGCCCTTTCGGAGAGCATCCTAATCATGAATATGGCGTTTCTTGTTCCAGTGTCTTTGACAAACCCACACTGTTCCTGCACTATCTCTGGTCTGATTCTGCTTCTCGCTCTATTCATCAGGATTCTGACAATCAGTTTTGTAATGTGACTCATTAAGCTGATAGTTCTGTGTAGTTCACACTCGTTTGCACCTGGTTTCTTCGGCAGTGCTATAAATATCGACTTGCATAGGTCGTCTGGTATTATTCCACTGCTATAGATTTCGTTTATGATGTCGGTAATTTTTTCTATGCCATATTCTTCTAAGGCTATCAGCAGTTCTATCACTATGCCGTCTGGACAAGCTGCTTTGTTTCTGTTCATTTTGGCCATTGCAGCTTCCACTTCGGATTTTAATATTTCTGGTCCATCTACCTCTTTGTGTGTTCTCAGTTGTTCTCTCCTGTTGCAAAAAAGATCCTTTATATACTCTTCCCATCGTTGGAGTATTTCCTCTTTCTCCAATATGGTTGTTCCATCCTTGGATTTTATGCATCCTGTTGAGGAGCCGGTTTTTTGTCCTGTCATTTCTCTTATCTCTTTCTGCATCTCTGCTTTACTGGTCCTGCTCAGTCCCTCTACTTCTGCACATTTGTTGTTGAGCCATTCCTCTTTAGCTTGTCTTCATTTGTTCCTTATCTCCCTGTGAAGTTTCTTGTACTCTGCTCCATGTCTTGGCATTATTTTTTGTCTCCTTTGCATCATGTGGAGAATCTCTTCAGTCATCCACTTGTTTTTTCTTCTGCGTCTGATTTCCTTTGGGGCTATGTTATTCGCTGAGGTCACCATCGCTTCCTTTAGTGAATCCCATTTTGAGTGCCCTTTTCCAATTTGTTCTTCATATTTCTTTCTCACGCTGTTATTGTATTCTTTCTACAGGGTGAGGTCATTCACAAGCATGTTGTATTGCAGCCTTGGTGATGTGCTGGGCTTCTTCAGTCTTCGGAGTTTCACCCTTAGTTTGCAGATGACTGGGACGTGGTCACTTCCGCAGTCGGAACCTGGATATGTTTTGCATTGGACCACTGCATTCCTGAATCTCTTGTTTATAGTTATATAGTCTATTTGGTTCTTCGTGTCACCTCCTGGGCTTCTCCATGTCCATAAATGTTGTGGGTGTTCTTGAAACCAAGTGTTAGTAATTACCTGGTCATTGGCTGAGCACCATTGGACCCATTTTTCTCCGCGTTCATTGCAATCCCCTAGTCTAAAGTTGCCGGTCGTGTCTCCTTCCCTTTCTTTACCTACCTTGGCATTCAAGTCCCCCATTATAATCCTAATTTCTTGGCTTTTGCACTGAGCCTTGGCACTGTCCAGTATTGAATAGAATGCTTCTATTTCGTCTTCCGAACTTTGAGATGTCGGCGCATAAACTACTATAATAAATATATTGAAGGGCCTTCCTCTTAGTTTAACCAAGAGGACTACCCAGACAAAATTAAAAAGTGACATGCCTTGACACCAGGCCATTCTGCTTTCTTTTGCAACCCAAATCTTCAACTTCATAGTTACCTAATTCTCATTTGAACAATATTGACATACCTACAAGCATATTCTTCAACTACTACTCCTTTATTTTCTGAATAACTATGCAATCATCTTATATTTTCTAAATAAATCATTTTCACCATTTATTTTAAAATATCACCTGAAGAAGAACAGTATTGTTTTGAAACATGAAAATTTTTCTGTCGTGATATAATGCATGAACCATTGTAATAAAAAAATTACAATATTAAGCTCTACTTTGTATCAAGCACTCTTTATAAAAGAAAATGCGTGAACAGTGGGTTTTAATCTACCTGTTCTTTCACTTTCCTATAATATATATATATATATATATATATATATATATATATAGTGTATCGAGGCAGCAAATATTTTCAACTGAAATTAAGGCCAAAATACAACGTTTAGAATAGCTCATGATTAAACATAATAGACATTCATTGTCTCTTATATTAACAGTATATGTTTAGAAAATATATATATATATATATATCTATATATATATATATATATATATATATAAAATAAAAAAATGGTAAATGGTAAAATCAGTTATTGCAACTTGCCTGAAGACACCACGTGGTAGAAACTTAGGTTGCCTAATAACTTGTTTACGAATGAAGAATATTCAAAAGTTCTACAATATAATTGTATTGAACACTTTTTATTACAAATGTGTACTGGGCTAATTGTTTTATGGCCCAAAACTAAGTAATTAAACAATATATATATATATATATATAGAGAGAGAGAGAGAGAGAGAGCGAGAGAGAGAGAGAGAAAAAGAGAGAGAAAGAGATTATTTAATTACTTTTTTTACCCACTTTTATGTACAGAAAAAATGACTTATATGAACACAATAATATTTGAATACAAAGCTTAATCACAAATGAAACTTGTTTAAAATAGGGATTATATATATATATATATATATATATATATATATATATATATATATATATATGTTCTTCATTTATAAACGAGTTATTATGCGACCTAGGTTTCTACCATGTGGTGTCTTCAGGTGATTTGCAATAATTGATTTTATCATTTTTTTAAAAATGCTCATGTAACAGGCTGTTTTTTTAACACTCACATAATGAGGATTTTTTGAATGTTCAATTTTCAAAATTAGAAGAAATTATAACATTTTCATTCATGGTTGTATGAACCTAATAGGTATTTTATGGTATGGTTACACTTAGTTGTAATTTCTGTTCTTTCACTCAAAAATTCATTTTTGTTTGGGAATAAGATAATAGTTAACTTTTCTTCCAGGGACAGTCTACATATTTTGCACCATTGTAAGGTTTGGCTGTTTTCACTATACTCCATGTTATGTCTGGGTCTTTTCCATATTTTAATTTCAATTTCCACATGTAGCTAGCCAATTTTGTAAAATTTTAAAAAGTTTTCTATTTTAAATGTAAACCTGTGATTGAACCATCTGTTCTTAAAAGTATCTTTGGTTAATCCTAAATATGTTTTGTTTTGACCATTTAAGTCATGTATTTCTGTTTTGTAAATGACTTCTTTTGTTTTACAAAATCCTTGAAGTGGGCATTTATTTTTGCCCCTGCAGTTACATTCTTCATTAATGATCTTGTTTTGTACAATGCTATTTAAATTTCTGGCATTTTGTTTCTTTATGAAATTTTTTATATCACTAGTATAGCTATAACTCAGTTTGATTGTATTCCTATTAAAAATTTTGTTTAGTTCTGAGCACTTTGGAAAGTGTTTATTGATCAGTTTAAAAATATTTGTCCTATTTTGGTTAAAATCCACCATTTAACTTTCAAGTTAAATGGTGGGTTGAACCAGTTAATGTTTCATTTTCGTTATTGTCTGTATGGTTGGGGATTGCATTCTAAAATGTTCTTTATGTACTTTAAATTTGTGTTTGCTTTCATATATGGAGAGTAATTGCCAGTTTGTAAATTTAATTCTACATCTAAATATTGAACTACTTTCTATTAGTGTCAACTATTATTTCAAAATCTAGTTGTTTGAATAATTTGTAAAGTTCTTTCCTTATTTTATCACTTTCTCTTTTGTTGTATGGTTCTATCATTAATCCGTCATCTCTGTATAATCCATGGGTGTCTATGTGGATTATTTTGTTGATTTTATTTAAAATGTAAATACCTATCAATTCTAAAATTTCGGCTCCATCAAAGGTGCCGTTGTTTGATTTTTTAATCCATGCTTTATCATTGTGGAAAAGTATTGATTTGCAGTAATGTAAGATTATATCAACATGTTCAGATGGTATATTTATGTACCTTTTAGCAAAATTAAATGCTTCTATCAAACCTTTTACAGAAATTGATGGGTAAAAGATTCTTATATCATATTTAATGAACATATATTTATTTTTACATTGGATTTTCTGGAACCAGGAAATGCAATTACTTGTGTTCTTCCACTGTTTAGTTTGAGTGGCTGTTCTTAGTAAATGACAAATATTTTTTAATATCTGATGGCTTATTTTGACCACTTCTGTTTTTGTTGGATTTATAAGTTGGTATGAGGGGTTATTGGGAAAAAATATATATTCCTTAGGTATGAAAGTATATATATATATATATATATATATATATATATATATATATATATCATTATTTAATTACTTAGTTTTTGGTCATAATCAAATTAGACCAGTACACAGTTGTATTAAAAAGTATTCAATACAATTATATTGTAAAACTTTTTAATATTTTTATTTTGTAAATGAGTTATTATTATTATTCTTAAAACTCTCACTTTATATATATATATATATATATATATATATATAAGCCATCCACATACAAGCCTGTTTTGCTGTATCACAGCTCATCAGTTTGGTTAGACACATTCACTTCTGGTAGTGATTGAAACTCAACCGATTTGGTGTCAGTTGGAGTCGCTACCACCTAAGCCATAGATGCATGAAATCAGAAATCAATACTGCCTCATTGGTTTTTTCATGTCCTAAGGGATGATCAGATACTCTGATGATCACTTAAGACTGCCAGTCACTTTGAGGTGTTGGTTTCTATGTTTACACTGTATTTACAGCTGCTCTGTTGTTGATATGGAACACTCTTCCCCAACAAATACTGTAAATTTAAAACAGTTATATATGTAGAAGAGTAATATATTATTGTATGACTATTTTTTTTATTATAAGATTGTAATAATTATTATATTTTTTTCAAGTCGTATGTTTTCTCAACATTTGTTAATTAAATATTAAATCTGTTAATCATGTAGTTTTTATGTATTTACAAATTTTCAAATAATATAATATTTTTCAACATTTAATTAATACCTTAAAAGAAAAGAGGGAAAGAAAAGAACAAAGTGAATACTATAAATGTGTGTGTGTGTGTCTGTAAAATGTTTATACTAAGTGAAAATAGAATAAAGGTGAATGAATAGAAATGATGTCTAAGTAAGCTAAGAAAGAAATAGAAATTGAGGGAGGGTGTTTGATTAGCTAAAAAGGTGGGATGTCAGAAGACCAAGATTGATATGATGATGATTGAGGAAATAGAGAATAAATTTAAGGGCTTTGGGGTGGGGAAGAAAATTAACAGTGAAACAGATACAGAGATAGGATAGTCATTCAGTGATGAAAATGAGTGAATAAGGAGCACTTTTAAAGAAATTGAGTTGCGTATAGAATGAATGGGAATTGAAATATGAGAGAAAAATTTGAGAATAAAAAAGAAAGATTAAAGGAAAAGCAGAAAAATTTACAAAGAAAAGTAAAACTGAGTAGAAAGAGAAAGATAAAAAAGAGTGAAAGAATAAAATGAGGAAAGAAAATAATGGAATCAGTTCATAAAATTAATAGCTAACATACAAAGTAATTAGGGAAAAAGAAGTTGAATTGGTTGTGTTGACAACATTGGTTTAAGAGAATGGTCGAAGTAGTGAGAATATAAAAAATAATAGCACTTAGCAAATGAGGATGAAAAGAGGTTAAGTAGAGAAACTAAAATGAAGAGAAAATAAAAAGATGCTAAATGTGAAAACAGGGAGTGTGGAGAGAAATTTGTCATAAACAAGAGTGCGCTTCCTCAGGTTTCTTTCCAGACGTTGTGGTTTCAAATTCTTAAAACTACAACTTTAATTTTTGCAAATGAGTGAAATAAGGGATATTTTTTCCTCTCCTACCATTCACCTAATTGAATGCAGTTACCTCTTCTAGCTTTGCACCAAAATTTATCACTGTTTTATCATACTGCTGTCTCTTTTATTTTTTTTTCTTTTATTTATTAGTTAATCTCCTATTTTGCCCTGTTGAAAACAAAATATTAAAATCAACCCAATTCTTTAACAGATATTAACAGAATTAATCATTCCATACCACAAACATTATTACACACCACTCGATTGACAAAAAGTAAAAAAAAAATCAAAATTAGTGCCCACACTTTGAGGTTTTGTCTCTCTCCTTCATTTTTTATTAATTTTTCATTGTTATTTTCACAAAATTCAGCTGGGATTTAAAACCAGTATATCCTGTTAACATAAACTCATTTAATGTCATAATTTTGGAGTGCACTGTGACCAAAATCAAAAGGCTCAAAAAGAAAAGCTTAACTAAAAAATAATCTCATTCTATGAAATCCACTCTTCTTCTTCCACTTGACCTTTGGTAACTTCCTTTCCAACACCATACAAATCTACTACATTACTCACTCACCACAACTACCATCCCCAAACACCAATTTTCAGCCAAACTAAAGCTTCTTTGAACAGTTTCCAGTGCCTATTCTTTCAGTTAAGCTTTCATTTTGTTTTCGTTTTTTATTTATTTATTTATTTTTTGAGATCTGAAAGGGAGAGGGAGGCAGCAATTTACTTCTAAGTTGGTAGTTTTGTTACCAAAATGGGTACCTACAAAAGTAAGTATAAATACATAGAAAAATGCATAAATATCTATATATAAATGTTGCCGGTTTTTTTATATATCTATAATGTATTTCTGTACTATTACGTGCATGAGGATTTGTGAATATTTTTATTTACTTTCAAAATAATGAACAGTTGTCAGTTTGATTATTTTGCATGGATATTCTATCAAGTTTCTATTTGTGTTCAGTTTTGTTTCTATATTTATGTATTTATTGTAATTTAACTTAAAAATAATGAATAGCCACCCATTTATAGCTTTGAGATTTAATTAGTTTAAAAATAATGAATTGCCATGAATGTGGTTGCATAATTTTTTTTAAATACAGAATTAGCAGTTGAATGTGAATACATGAATTGACTTTTGTTTTGATGAATATTTGACTTTTTGTATAAGTGTAAAAAAAATAACATTCATTTTTCATAATTTACTTTTTATTCCTTTTTTAACATCATTTCTAATATGAATTCACACAGTATGCATACACAAACACAAAAATGGACACATTAATTATGAAAATATATATATCTTGAGTAAATATTAAATTATTAATTAATAAAAAACAAATTAAAATCTAACAGTATTGCCTGTTTTAATAATACACATGAGTACATATATATTTTGTATATCCATAGTGATATTAATATTTTTAATCAGTTTCATATTATGAAAATAATTCAAAGTAATTAGAAATACAATATTCAAATTGTACTTTTTGACTTTTATATATTAGTATTAAAATAGAATTCAGTCATTAACTGATTCAAATATGGTTATTTTCAAATATTTTATATATAAAAAAAATCATTTCTATGCATACAAAATATAAACAAATGTTATATAATCAAATATAATCATTTAAAACATACATGAAATAAACTTTGCTGTCCATAAAGATACATATATTGTACTGTATTTGACAGTTGAAATATTTAGAATATGGACATCTAAAATGAATCAAATATGTTTATGGATATTTACAAAATAATTTTATGTTCCTCTACTCTAAAGTTTTCTCATAAAATTCTGTCTATACATACACACAGATTTTTTTCTATGGTAAATTTTTATCTTGGATCATACAACATATCTCCCTTCCTTAGAAAACTAATGTTGATATAATAAAAAAGCAATTGAAAGCTGAGTGAAATTGGCTAGGTTGAGCATTTTGATGAATTGGATGTCAAAATTTAAAAGATTTAAAGCTAAAATTTCCTCTAGGTTTAGCATTTTTGATGTATAATTAAAATCAGAATTTGTTGTATTTATTCCCCTCCTCTCTATTTATGATGGACTCCCTCAATTTGTTTGAAGTTGTTTCTAGGGACAAAACACATTACTTAGTTTTCCCATTTTATCATTTGATTACCCACTGTTGGTCTGATATATAAATTCATATATCTTCCATGTATATATATATATATATATATACATGGAAGATATATGAATTATATATATATATATATATATATATATATATATATATATATATATATATATATATATATATATATATATATCCTTCACTGTTAGTATGGTTTGAAGTTTCATGCAGAACACATTTTTCTCTCTTACATTTTTTATGTTTTTTTTTTTGTTTTTTTTAAATCATATCACCCCTTGCCCGGGGTGATATGATTAAAAACGTAGCCCCCTGCCACTGGTGTGCAGGGGGCTACGTAAGAGTGAAAAATAATTAGATATGTATATATGTTATTTTTATTTAAATTTTCTTGCTCTCATTAATAAATGAGTACATGTTCAGCCTAGAGTTTTGATGGTTATTGCTAAAGATTAAGTAATAACACTCTTCTCAGAATTCTAAATGTTCTCAGCACTTTTATCATTTAGATAGTTTCAGTTCATTCTTGGATTTCTAGTCCTTCAATCTTTTTTGCTAGGCCCTTTGCAATCATTTATATAATATGATGGGCTAACAATGATAGGTATAGCCATCATCTTAATGTTTCATTTAATTTTTTTTTTTTGTTGTGAGATATTTGTTGAGTTCTCACTTTCTATTAATTTATTCTAATTTCTGGAACAATGAAATCCACTGGCAGGTTTTCTACTTTTTGATGACAATTAGATCTGACTTTCTGGTTTACACACTTAAATTTTATTCATTTATTTTCATCATCCTCATTATCATTTCTTAAATCATTAAAATCTATTACATTTAGATTTTGACATTACTTATTTTAGAAAATTTGGAATTATATATTAGCCATGTCTGCATTAATACTCTTATACAAACCTTTGTTGGTTTGTTATGATTTTGTTAAATATTTCAATATTTATTTTACATTATTACAATTTTTTAAAAAAGAGGGTTATCAAACTTGTCATCACACTAACTGATATTTGAAATAGAGATTATATTATTTTTAATACAAGATTTTCATTTGTTTACTTCTGACATTTCAAAGCCTAAAAGAAAAAAAAATTATATAACAAAAACTGATTGATCACTTGATGCACTTCAATGCTCATTGTTACAAAAACAATTTTCTGTTTTGAAATGCCTCCATTTAAATTCTTCCAATGGCTGGAGTACAGTCCCTTTATACTGCAACTCACTATTGTTATCTTTCATCTCCACTTTATATCTTTTCAAATCTTTCTCTTTTTGTTAACTTTTGTGAGTGGAATATGTATATGCTAACACATTTTAACATTTTACTTTAAAAGTTAATCAGAATTAGCTAATAGTGAGCATATGATTAAATATTACCAAATGCATCCTTCTCAAAAAGCCTTTTCAATTCATTTAGTCATCAACTGAATATGCTAATTTTATCAATATTTCTTTACTTCTTCTCTCTGTAATGTTTTATTACCTTTTCCTAACTCCATGAATAGCAATGAGGAAAATTATATTGCATTATTATTTCTTTTAATTTTATTTAATTTATCTGTTACCACAAGAAACATCTTGAAAAGAACAGAACAATTCTTTGATATAGAGAGAAATATTTTGAATGTAGAAGCACAGTGGTTTGTGTATTTGGCACTGATTATATAGAAAATCCTTCTTATTGTTCTTTCCAAGGATTAAAATTTCTGATGGACCAATGAACAGAAAAATGAGAAAATATGAAAACTTAAGGGTTGATTATCTACATATTAGCTGTGAGATAAACATTCTACCTGTGAGGATTCTGTATCAAGATTTCAGTTTGATTCATATAATTTTATACAGAATGTTATCATCATTAGAGCAGTTCAGAGGTAGTTAGTCAAACTATAAGCTACATAATGTTATGAAAATTGCTTAAAAGGCATGAATGAGAATGTGTCTATAAGCGTTTATCTATGATGTTCTATGTTGATATACAATATTGGATGGATATGTTTCTATCTAGAAATGTTCAGATCAGAAAAATTATCTTAGCAACTGAAGGTCCAGAGAAAAAGGAACTTGACAGACTGATATCACTATATATCCTAGTCTATGAGGGTAAATCCTGTCTACAGCAGTAAATCCTACCCATTGCTATGAAGAGAGGAAACAGTTATGCTGTAAGATTGAATGAATTACAATCTCTGTGCGGCAATAGACGTGAAAAGGTCTTAAATTATATGCAGCTTAGTATTGGAAAACATGAATGTTGTTGACGTGCTGAAGAACAGGGATGCAGACCTTTTAGTAATATCCAAAATTTAATTATTATAATAACTAGCATGTAAAGATTTCAGAGGTAGATACAAAAGCCACACTAAAAGTGGCCTAAGGTTGACATACATATAAACACAAATACACAAGTATATATATATAGTCAGGATTCAGGAAGAACCACTAAAAATTTACAATAAGACTAAAAATTTGGAGATATAGTATAAAACACACCGTGGGATATAAAAGAAGGATTTTAAACCAATTGATGTAGGGTTGAGTAAATTAAAAATAATATGTGACTTTGCAACAGGTTGTAGTCAGGCAACTCAAAAGCACCCACTTATCTATACAAATCTTTGCCAAGTTACTTCTTTTGCTTAAAAATAGAAGTGAACCAAAAGATTCACCAACAATTGAAGCTATATGTCAGCATCTTTAAGTCAATATGCTTATACATCTTTTACTCAGGTAAAATACATGTAATGACATTCACTAAAATGTAGGAACATTCTTTATATCAGACACATGTTAATTTATGAGCAGTTTAAATAATAAGACTTATAAGCAACTTTATATTCAAAACTTTTATTGTAAAAATTTCAGTTTTAAATTATTGTATAATTATTTGATAGTTTATTTACTATATTAATTGTGACTATGACTTATTGACATCACTATAAACTAAAGGGTCAATCACTAACATTTAACATGTTTAAATTTAATATCATTTTGATTTTTTGGATTAATATAATTTTTTCTTTGGATTTTATCAAGAATCTCTAAATATATAGCAAGTGCACAAGAGCAGCAATATTCAAAGCAATGATCAATGGTAGACTTATAAATATGTTAGATAAATTCTGGTTATAAAAATTGTCTAGTACAATTTGGTGAAACCACTTCCTTAGAAGCAGACCTAGCAATTGATTTAATATAATCTTTTCACTTCATGTTAGTGGAAAACGTTAGTCTGCGAAGATATAATAAGTCACTATCTTGGAGGTTAGCATCAGTCATGCTGATGGAAGATAAAAAAGGTTTCTCAGGCAATTAAGCATGTTTGATCTGGAAGTGTTAAAATTAAAAATCCACACCCTGCTTCAATTAACAACAGACTGCAGATCATTATTTTTAGATCATCTATGAATTTGACCTTATTAAAACTAATCAGACTTAGTATTAAGACAGGAGTAAGTATTTGTCATTAGCAATGATACCAAATTGAGAAATGATGATATCAGGAAGATCATTGATGAAAATTAGAAACAACTATAGATCCAAGGATAGAGCCCTGAGAAAGTTCTGCATTAGTGCAAAAAGATACAGAAGAGTTACCATTCAAGATAACTTTCAATTTGTAATTTGATAAGAAAAACTGAAACAGATCAAAGATTCATCCAGAAATACCATAATTTTTCAACTTTTGAAGAAGATCAGTATGCCAAACCCTGTCAAATGCCTTTAAGATATCCGAAGCAACAACAGAAACTTCACCATTCTTATCTAAAACTTGATAGACTTTTTCAGCAATAATCATTAATGTATCAGCAGATGACATAAAAAAGCAAGAGCTATATTACTTATGAGAATGGAGAGCTTGCAAAGTGAGATGCTTAACCAAATCAGAGTTGATTAGAGCCTCTCATACAAAAAGAAGTAGAAGGCTAATAGGAAAATAGAAGGATCAGATGGTTTGCCATAAAAAAAAAAAATGAGACTACAGAAGAGGATTTCTAACAAGCAGAAAAGCAAGAATTACCAAAGCATTTATTGTAGTGTTTAGTTAGGACAGGCACTGGTTAAGGAAGACATTTCTTAAGGACTATTTCAAGGATACTATCAAGTCCACATACTTTGTAGGGATCCAGTTTAGAGATTATAGTAGAAATGATGGATGGAGTTAAATGCATATCACTCAATAGAGACTCAGTCAGGCAAAAATGCTCCAGATGAGTCAAGAGTAGAATTTGAAAAGTATTTGCAAGCAAAACATTCTGCTTTATCAGCAAAAGATGTTAACACACAAATTCAGTAAAGAGAGTATGAATAGAAGACTTACTCTTCTAGAAGACACTATTACAGAGCCACTAGTAGTCATGAGAACCAAACTTTTTATAGGATATGTAGGGTCTTATTTTATCAGAAAATTAATTTATCAGTTGTCCTGATAAATTAATTATCACAGTTGAATAAAAAAACATGGGGTACTTTTGCTTTACTGTTTAACTTATTCTATACTTTTTATAAATCTTTAAATATGTTTGGTGTCACAATTGTATTTTGTTCATGTTACAAGCAGATTTTTTTCCAATCCTCTCTAGATAATAACTTTGCATATAACATAAAATATGGGAGGTCAGTCCTGTGAAATGTTACCAGAGTTAAATTCCTCACATACCATAGTTACTGAATGATGATGAAAACAGCTGAAGTGTTGTATCTATATAACACTAAATACAAAGTATATTAGTTAAAATTTAATGTATTTATGAAGGAAGAGTGTTCAATATTAAGTATAGAGCATTTGCAGATATAAACAGTGTGGACATATGATTTAATACAGCAAGGTAACTATCAGTTTCATGTCTTAAGCAATCATCAGACCATCTTAAGATCTGATGATTGCTTATGATCCTGAAGTGCCAGCCATCATGCTGTATTGATTTCTAAAAAAAAATACATAAATGTACACATTATTTACATTGTTCAGACTGTTGTCCTCATCTTTATTGCCATGATTACAACATTTTGGCAGCTTTATTTCAATTACTGTTATATATATATATATATATATATATATATATATATATATATATATATATCCTTTTTCTAAGTTCAAGATTACTTGCTGCAAATTACCAAAAGATGGAAAAGATATTGTCTTTGAAATATTTATGAAAAACCAAAGAAAATTTTAAGCTTTTTTTTCTGTATACTGGTAACAAAATACTAATCTTTAGTTTTGCAGATGGTGTTCTATCTTTTGCCAGTTTAGACTAGTTTTAAATAAAACAAACATATTTGTTTTGTTTCACAGAAACCAAAATCCAGATATAAAAAGAATACAAATTTACAAAAGTATTCCACAGTTGTACATGTAGCCATATATTCTAGTGTTTCAGTCAAAAATGTCTTTTATATAAAAATTAGTGATTGTTCAAATCTTTACAAGTGTTATGAGGATACATTTATGTGTAAAATTAATATTAATAATGTCTAAAAAGTTGTAGTAAGTGATTCATTTGACTCCTACTTGTTATTACAGAAAAGTTTTAATTCATGAAGTAGTCATAAAGATAGTGAAATTAGGAATAGAATGTTTTGGAAGATGCCAGAATGTTCCAGTAAAATCTAGAGAATTCTAAAGGATTCTAGAATATGCAAATTAGGTGTTAGCCCCTATAAAAATAGGTTTTGGGAAGAGAGTAACTAGTTGTTAAAAGGATTTTCTGACATTATCAACTTCGGCTTTGATTCAAGGATTTATATCCAGCCGAAAGAATCTCTAAGAAAAGTTGTCGACCAAGTAAAACCTGAAAGAGAACCTCCTAGAACAAAAAAGGATAAATAGACATTTTTGACTTTTTATTGACCATACTTGAAATTATTCTTTATATACACATTTAAAGATTGTAAAAATTGTTTATTTACGATAAACACAAGACGATATATATAGAATTTTTACAATTTTTTGCATTCAAGACAAAAACGTAGAGTTTACTACTGGCAGGTGAAGTGTTACAAAGGGAAAGGAAAGGTCAGTATTTTTACCCAGTTAAGTTAAGAAAGTAGTTAAAGTGCTACACTTTTTTGGAAATCTTTAAATCTTTCAAATTTTTAGACATTATTAACATTATTTTTGTATATAAATGCATCCTTGTAACAACAAGAAAGTTAGAATTCTGAAAATATTGTTATTAGATTTCTTAGTTGATGATATTTTTTTACTTTGCATCAAGTTTAGGAATTTGATCTGAACATGTTAGTACTGAAAAACTGAAAAAATGTCTATCAAAAGCTAAAATAAATTATTGTTCAAATTCAATTAAAATGGAAGACATTTCTTAACCTTTTTGAACAAGATAGCAGTCATTTAATAATTTTATCACTTGAAAGATATTAATGTGATTGGCTTATGTATTAGAAATGAAATAATTATCTTCTGAAAGAATTATATTGATAATAAATAAGTTGACTTTTGCTGTGATAAAATGACAATATATAAAATAATACCATGAATATAGTGACATACATGGCATAAAAATAAAATTAAATCTAAACTTAAAGAATTTTGAATGCTACTGCTCCATTACTGCATAAATTTAAGAAAGAAAGCAAAAATTGGATAAATTTGTAAAACTATACAACTCCGGTAATTTTTCAGAGAAACTTGAAAAAATAAGACTTTAATAATATATACTAGTTGGATATTAAAATGATAAATATATAAGAAAAGATTGGCACTAATATCAGAACCAACAAATCATTGTCATGTACTGAGACAATGATAGTTGAAGGAATTAGAGGATAACTCTGCTAAATTTTACAAAGTTGGAATATGTTGTATGAGCTATAGTGATGAAAATATTTAGGCATAATATGCACATACAATATAATCCTTTAATCAATTGTAATAATCATGTCAATAGCATGCCACAATAGGAAAGGACTATTGTCTTCGTCTTTGTTGCCATATTCATGACATTTGTTTGGAATGTCCTCAGTGGATGAAAGCATTGGTTGAATCTAGTAACTTGACCCAAAGAGTGATGAGTTCAATACCTGGCTATAGCAGAGCTGGACAAAAATTTGGAGAGTTTAGTTAAAAAGGAGATAATATTCACGTTGTGAATATGGCAACAAATATGAGGATAGAAGTTTGAACAATGTAAATAGTATAAATAATTGCAATGCCTCATCTCAGAAATATAAGCAGACCCAAATAAATGTGCATTTTAAATTATTGTCCAATACAAGTCTGTATTATACTTTTGCATTAAAAGTTAACTTGAACTTAAAAATTAAATCAATATAAATCCTTGGCTGATGTAAGGAATAAAAGTCCTGAATCATGTTCCAAAATTCAATAGAATATATGTTGAACAGTTTTGCTTTAACAGATGGAAATTGATTACTACAAACAAAAGAACATATACACAAACAAACATTTTAACGACAGTTATTCTTAAATTTTCTCAAATCCCCTAAGAAAAGAGCATTAATGGCCTAATTTGATTGTTAGTCATTAGAAATATTATCAGAAACATGATGCTCATTTAACACCTAAATTGAATAAAATACAGAGGAGTTTCTGAACCGTATACAAGTTTGTTCAAAGTTATGAGCTTAATACAAAATCTTTTTCATCAAACTATTAACCATCTGTCTGCTTTTTTTTTTTGCTTTTTTTAATTTTTAATTTTTTTTTTTGGCATTTTAGGTGAGAATATAGATCTCAGAACATTGGACACTGTTTATGTTGTGGCCTTGTTATATGTCAGGGTTGCAAATAATAGTCTAGATTAAGTTAAATTATAGGAAGAAGGCAGAGAACAGCCTTAACACCAAAAACTGCAGCAAAAGGGCAGCCTTGAAGCTAAAATGTTGGCATTTGAACAAGTGGCTGGGAATTGCTAAAGTTGTAAGTGCACCCAGGGGTGAAAAAGTATTGGGTCCAAAGTTCATTTCCTGACACTGCCTACTCAGTAGAAGAACTGGAAAAGTATATTTGGGAGTCTAGTTCACTCATTCTATTAAATAAGAATGGATTGTAATATCATTTTAATGTTTTAGATGAAACATTTGTCGCTATTAGTTTTTGCTTTTGTACAACTATCTTGAAGATATCTTACTTTTACTTTCTGGTTTTGCTTAGTTTATCAACTTTGCCTTTTCTCATTTATTTTATCAATTGATAGTTTAGATGTAAGTTGTGTTAAAAAACATAGCCATTAATAATTCTTTTGTATTTACATTGCACATAATATTTGCATTATTCCTTTTTGAGAATTTCCTTAGAAAATAATTATGCATACAAATCTGTCTGCAATTTCTGAATTTTCATGAAATGGAAAACCTCAGTGCTAATCAATGGTAATAATTGTTACAGTAAAGCTTTCAAAAAAGGTGGAATTATTTAGACTAGAGTTTTATTGCAAAGCATTTTGTCTTTTTCCAATGAAAACAAAAATAATCAAATAAGATGGAGAAAAGAGGAGTATTTCTCATAAGGTTCTTTTGTAAATCATTTAGAAAACAAGGATAATCATTTTTTTCATTTAGGATTCATGAACAGATCAAATATAATTAAAAACTATAAATTCTGAGTTACTTTATGCTTTATTTTAATATTGCTAAGATACACCATGGTATTTTTGTCAATCAATAGTATGTATTTTCTTTTGTTTATTGGCATGTAACAGTCACATGAACGTTTATGTCTGTGACATTCACAGCACTTATTTGTTTATTCCCTTTAGATATTTTCAAATTTATAAGATTAAATTGACATCAAAAAGAAAGATACATTGTACTCAATGTTCTCCTCACCCGGCTCCCTCATCTCTTTCTGTTTCTCTCCACTGGAAATGATTTAAATAAAACCCACATTGCCTTCACATCTGCCCAAATCTTTTCATTTCAGTGCCATATGCAGTATAAATATACATCATTTTGTATCTCCTTTATTTTAAATTAAAAGTAGGTTCTATTTTCTGGCAATTGTAAACCATTTAAAAAATAAATAAATACAGTTTAATTTCACAATATTTAAAAAACAAACAAATATTTTGTCAGAAAGATGGTCACACAGTCCTTCATTGACATCAAAATACATTTTTCTTCATCCATTTAAGTATACAGCTACTACATTTAAATACATACATACGTATATACTCCCAGACTTTCTTGTATACACCAGGACATTTACATTAAAACTCTTGAACTTCTAACTTCATTTTATATTTTTTTTGCATGAATATTTAGGGGTAAGATCTCTGTGTGATGACAAATCAGTTGGATTTCGATCCCAGCTTAGAGCAAACAGTTGATTTAGCTGTACTGATGAGCTGAGCTGTGATACAGAGAAACAGGCCTGTATGTGGATTATATATATATATATATATATATATGGAGTGGTAACACCTGTTAGAGTTCCAGCTATGAGCAAATAGTGAACAAAAACAAGACTATGAAAGTATAAAAATACCAGCAACACATTTTTATAATAAAACATGACCAACAAACTTACCAACAATAAATTTTGTCTGTAGTTGAAGCCATGAGATAGTGTTCAAAATATTTAGATTTTGCCATTAAATAACCATTTTGCCATTAAATAACCCACAGATGTTGATATGTTGCTAAACAAAATCAACCAGTGGACCAATATATACATAATATTATAAGAAAGTGGAAGAGCAGGTAGATTAAAACATTTAAAAATGGCTTGGTGGTAAATCCTAAAAGGATCCTATTAATATTAAATATTAGCACTGATCCAGTCAGAGAGTTCAATGTAATTACATTTATCTATTTACAGAGCCAATATTTATTACATATAAAAAATTAAAATTTTATAAAATTGGATGGCCATTTTAACAGGTAAATTTAACACCTATCTCATCAGTGAGACCAAATTGTGCATTTTCTTTCAATCCATGCAGAAGGTCATATAGATAAATGTGGGAATGGATGTTGTCATAAGATAACCTTCACCAACTACCTTACAAACATGTAAAGTGCTATGTCTGTTATTTCAGTACTAAGTAGGTTTTACAGGATGAAGTTGTCAACCTTAGCTTTAAATTCAGTTTCCCTGCTCCTAAACTGGTTTCTAACTAGGATAAAAGAGTACAAACTATCTTGCCATAACTAAATCTGGTAGAACTTTATTAAAATGGTAATGACACTGCAATACAACCCTTAGTAATTGTAATCATGATAGAAATAGAATCTTCTATCTTAACTTTTTTTATATAATTTTCAAGAACTTTTTATATTTTTCATGTAGCATGGTCTGTCCACCAAACTGAATGAACCCAAAAGAAAGCAACTCTTCCATGTACAAGCTATACAGCCAATGACAATGCAAGAGCCTGATAACACCAAGCTCTTGCATCTTGCTGTCCTTGAAAACAATGTAAAAATGAACAAAAGTGAACAGCTTTAAAGAATGGCTCTGGACAAATTAAAGATCTTACAAGATTTTATCTTATCTTTGTATAAAAATCCTAAAATACTTTCCCAGCTAGTCTTTTTCTTTATGTGACATAGGCGATCATGAACTTCCACTTGACCATGTCCCTTCTTGCTCTTAACATTTTTCCTCTTGGTATCCCAGAAATCTCAGCCGTTTCTTCCTGATGCTAAGTATAAGTTTACTTTTCATTTGCATCCACCATGGAATCCTAGCATTCTTCTGTAGAACCACATTTATGTTGCTTCGAGTCTCTCTTTTATCTTTGAGGAG
Source organism: Ascarosepion bandense (assembly GCA_037127315.1). Lineage (NCBI taxonomy): Eukaryota > Metazoa > Mollusca > Cephalopoda > Sepiida > Sepiidae > Ascarosepion > Ascarosepion bandense. The sequence continues at coordinate 939,855 of JBBBDQ010000622.1, read as the reverse complement.
ATTGTCCAGCATTCGCTGCCATACAGGAGGACAGATATCACATAGTAGCCCAATACTCTTTACTTTGTTTCCAATGAAATCTTCCTGTCTCTCAATACTCTACTCAGCCTTTGGAATGTATCCTTGACCATGCCAATATGCCTTTGGATCTCAGCTTCTATTAGAACACTTCTCAGGTATTTATTCTGTATCTGGTTGATTTCAATATCCCTGACTTGTAGTTATTATTTTGGGCTCCTCTTTTTACTGATGACCATGCATTCAGTTTTCTTATAGTTTATGTTTAGTTCTTTTTTCTTTTTCTTTAGATACCTTTTGTAGGAGATCTTGCAGTTTCCTTACTGTGTCTGCTATCAGCACTGTATCATCTGTGTATCTTATATGGTCCAGATTGGGGCTGCCAATGATAAATCCTGGTAGGACATGTAGCACTCTCAGAATTGCCTCACTGTGTAAGTTGAATAGATCTGGTAAAAAAATGCATCCTTGCCTCTTTCTATTTTTGTATATCTGCTGAACTCATTTTCTGTCTGTATGCAGGCAGTCTTCTGCCAGTACAAGTTCTTGACCACTCTAATGTCATTCCCAAATATATCCAGGTTACCAATCATTTCTATCAAGTCTTTGTCAAATGCTTTTGCATAGTCTATGAAACACAGGTACACGTCCTTCTGTATTTGTATTGCCCTTTCCGATAATATTCTGAGCATAAATATTGCTTTTCCTTGTTCCTTAATGAAACTGCACTGTCCTTGTCCTATCTCTGGCCTGATTCTACTGGACACTCTATTTATCAGAAACCTTTTGTTGAGTTTTGTTATGTAACTCATTAAACTGATTGTTTGGTTGAGTTCACATTCTTTTGCACATGACTTCTTAGGCAGTGCTATGGAAATCGATATGCTTAGATCTTCTGGGATATTACCTCTCTTATAGATTTCATTTATTTTCTGTAATTTTTTCTATGCTGAATTCGTCTGAAGGCTCTCAGCATTTCTATTACATTACCATGTGGTCCTGCTACTTTGTTTCTATTCAATTTGGCCAGTGCAACTTCCACTTAGGGTTTTAGTATTTCCAGCCCTATCAGTATTTTTGTGTATTGTCAGTTACTCTCTCTTATCATAGAAAAAATCTTCATTATATTTGTCCCATCACTGTAGTATTTTCTCTTTCTCTGATATGAATGTTTCATCATGGATTTTATACATCCTGTTGATGAGCATATCTTTTATCCTGTTCTCTTATTTTTTTTATGCATATCTCCTTTATTTGTTGTGTTCACTCTCTTTATTTCTGCACATTTGTCATTGATCCATTCTTCTTTAGCCTGTCTGCATTTGCTCCTTATTTCCTTGTGTTGTTTCCTGTATTCTGTACTTTGTCTTGACATTTTTTTCTGTCTCTTTTGTATCACATCAAGAATCTCATCTGTGAGCCACTCATTTTTTTTTTTTACATTTGTTTTCCTTTGGGATGATGTTGCTTGCTGATGTCATTAACGCTTCCATCTCAGATTTCTGTTTTTAATTTATCGCAAGTATTTCTTTTTCACAGTCTTTATATTTTTCCTGCAGGTTGAGGTCATTCATGAGTATTGCATTCTAGGTGCTGCACTAGGTTTCTTTAGTCCCCAAGGCTTCATCCTTAGTTTACATATAACCAAGAAGTGGTCACTTCCACAGTCGGCACTCAGATAAATTTTGCAATGAACAACTTAATTTCTGAATCTCCTGTTTATAGTTATGTAATCGATTTGGTCTTTCATGTCCCTTCCTGAGCTTCTTCATGTCCATAATCGTTTTGGGTGTTCTTTAAGCCAGATGTTGGTTATTACCTGGTCATTTTTCTCCATGGTCATTGAGGTTTCCTAGTCCAAAGTAGCTAACTATTACCCCTTCTCTCTCCTTGCTTGCTCTGGCATTCAGGTCTCTGATAATAATTCTAATTAATTGTGATCCAGTAGGATGAAAAAAAATAAGACCTACAAAGGGTGGAAGAACTTTTGAAGAGTCAATGGCCAGATAACTAGAGGTGGTATGTCAATAAATTACTGTGGAGAAGGCAACAGAAAACCACTCTCACCTAGTACTCTATCTAATTAGAAAGCTGTATCAAATCAAAGTTTCACTTTTCATAGTTTGAGTTCATACTGTTCTTTTTGAATGCTTATTTTGAAATTTATCAACAAGATTTGTCCTGTGGATGAAATTTCCAAATTGTTGATATTTGATTTTACTATCACTCACACAGTCTAAAATAATAGAATCATGGATGACATTTTAATCCCCCACTAAAACTACTCACCAACAATATTTTGAAGAGATTGAGCTGCAAAAAGCCATACAGCAATAATTGATCATTTGGTAAAAAAAACCCTAAACAAACAACACAACTATGGTACACAGTCTTCTTGCTAAATTTGTATCCACAAGAAACATGTCAAGAATGTTTATGAAAGTGTGCCAAGAAGAGTTAAACTTCTTCATAAGAATATCCCAATAGTAATTTGCAATTAGATATGTTTAGTTTTTGTGAAAAACAGATATTTATACTGATGCATACAAGCTGCAAAGAAATCTCACCATTTTAGATTTTAATCTTGCCCTCACTTATTTAAACTTAACATTTTCATTTACTGGTGTTAGAAAATAATGTGCTGGGGTTGAGGACTCAGTCTATTTTATAGACTCAAATCCATTTTGAGTTAAATACAGCCATTATGGAACAGGCCTTTGAGATTTTTCAGAAAAAATTAATTTGATTACTTTCTAGATATTTGTGTGCATGCATACATGATGGATTTATAATGTAGGTGTTTGAAAGTCATAAATTAAATGCTCTGTTCATGTTCCCCAAATATACCTCATCTTTGCACTCTGTTCTTATTAAAGAAATTGTTTTCATTTTTTTATCTGTAATTTGTCTATTTCCTTTTTCTTATAAACATGTCATGAAAACAAGATTTTATCACTGCTTTGTTTGAAACAGGAAACTAACAGAAAAATAAAAGTTGTTTCTTTTTATCTTTATTTTTTAACTAATGTATTGACCATTAGTACCAAAACAATTAGTGGGGGTGTGGGGAACAAGGCTATGAATGTCAAATTCCATGGTGGGCACCTTATCTTTGTGAAGGTGGAGTTAGAGTCAGTCATTACCTTGACAATTGAATTGATCTTGTGCTACATTTTTGCTTATGTAAAATAACAATATTAAATAAAAAATGAGAGTTATTATAAATAATATTGTGGCACATACTTGACCTTTTGTGAATTTAAATTTATAGCAGGAAGATTGTTGAATGATATCTAAGCAAAATTGACTTCCAGATTCTGTTTTATCACTTTTTCCTTTTACCATTAAATATTTCCTCTAACTGACATGAGCTTGTTCACTAAGTAAAATTGTAGCAACTTTGACTTTGTTTTTACTTTATATGTGTAATTTATATATTTATGTACTTTCTGTAGATGTATGTGAATATCTCTAATGTTCTATGCAGGTGAAAGATATTCTTTGAGTGTTACTCAGAGAAAGCAAAAATAATCCTCTAAATGTTTTCAAACGGTGGCAGCAGGAAATATGAAAAGCATTCTTGTCAAAAATGCATTAAGAAAGTATATAAAAAAAAGTAGATAGGACAAAACAATAATGAATAAATCAACTTGACCAGTTTGGAAACTAAGGACTTTCCTTCATTTCCATTTTGTGCTTGACTTGGAAAAAAGAAATATATTTAATGCTAGAGTTTTCATAGACTAAAACCAGCAAACATTCTAAGTTTTCTTAACACTTTTTCCATTCAGTACTTAAAAGTTAAACTGAGAGTTTAACTTTTTAAGCGGCATTAGCATCACATGACATGACTAGTCTCTCCTGCAAATTTTCCCTATTATAATAAAGACCATTATATATATATATATATATATATATATATATATTTCCCTCCTGTCATACTCATGGAGAGAGAGAGAAGCAATAGCGAGGCAGCGTCAGCTCAGTTCATTCTCTTTACTACCCTTTATTAAATTTTGCTACTAGTTATGAAAGCTCTTGCTGCATGTTTCTTTTAATAGTCCCTTATTATTTTATTTTTTGCAGTAATTATGTTGTCAAGTAGTGAAGAATATATATATATATATATATATATTTCTATTATTATAAAGACTGTTGTGTGTGTGTGTGTGTATATATATATATATATATATATATATATATATATATATATAATCATCCTTGCAAATATTTTGCCTCATTTTTGACAGCAAGGGAACACTCATTTATCATAGTTTAGCAGACAAAATTTGAGTATATTGTTGTAAATACTTTGCTCTTATGTTGAATAAAATGCATATGTGTACAATTATAATTTAATCAGTATACGATAAATTTTATGTCTAAATGATGCTTAATTACTTTTATATTAACAAAATTCAATATTCCTGCTATCATCTATAACATGCAAATAAGGGTGAATCTTTTTCTTTTATCTTCAAATTGTCATGCATGATTTCATATAATTGTATGAAATTTCTTCCTGATATGACTTTATTTGACAAATATTTAATATTTAAAAACTCAGGTTTTCTATAAGTCCTTAAAAATTCACTCCAAGACAGATAACAAATTAATGGGGAACATATTTACTGTTAATCTCAGTATTTTGAACTAAACACTTTATTCTATCCATGTAAGTAAATTGTTCTCATTTTGCTTCTTCATAGTTGCAAAATGTCATATCAGTTAATTCTGTGTCCTCTGTTTGTTTCTGCCACCAAACTAGTGTATATGACTTTTCTGCACTATTTAATCCATGAGTTGAATTGAAGATTACAGGAAAGCAGATGTTTTAACCAGTGCTTTAATACCCAAGGTCTTTAATCCATTTGTCTCTTAAACAATTTACTGGTGTAATTTTGGAGACTTAAATTTAATATATGTATTCATGTAATGCCATTTTTAAATGTTCTGTTTTTCTTGATCAAAAGCTCACAAAATGTTGCTATACTAGGTCTACTGATGAGGTTTGTCTGAGTGGATGATATTTACCATGATTCTTTCAGTAATCTTATCCCCTAGTGTTGTTCTATGTATTATCTTGGCTTCATTCTGAATTATTTGATGATAGCCCCCTTTTCCCACCATACATGATCAACCATACCTGATTTCAACATTGCAGACTACATCTTTGCAGACTACATCTTTTTAATGTTTCTCCAACTTTACAGTTTTATACTTTGTTGCCTCTATTCATAAGTAATGGTACAATGGTTGAAATACACAAATAGTAATGCTGCTGCTACAACTACTATTACTACTAATTATCATTATTATTATTATTATGCAACAGCAGTTTAAAGTGAGATATTACAAATTTTAACAATATAGAATCACTTACAAAAATAGGAAAAATTTCATGTATATAAAAAAATGAGAAGCTGCAAATTTTCTTTGGTTTGAATTGTTTTTTTGAGAAAATCTACAGTAGAATTTTATTATTTTAAATTTCCAATGTGAATTGGCAAAAACTACTACTGTCAAAAGAAGATATTTGGTTTAAAATATGCAGGCAATATTAATTTTTCAATTTTTGAACTGCATATGGAGCACTTTATTTTCAGTACATATATTATATAAACAAGCTACAAAATTTTATTCTGAATTTAATTATTTTCTGTGAAAAGAAAAACCTACAAAGTTAAGTAAAGACTTAATTTCATTTTTGCTTTTCTTCTGTAAATCTTTGTTGAATCCATATAAGATTTTTTGTTTTGTTTGGATTTTCCTCTTACTGAAAATGTATGCAAGCAAACTGAAATATTTTTTCCTAGGCATGAATAACTACATTCATTTTCTTTCATTTTTCAGATGAGCTTTTTGATTCTGGCCAAGAGGAAGGTGTAAGTTTGCGCAGTGTCAAAAAATATGGATGCAATCAGCGTCCACTGACATGCCCTCCACAAATGCACCAAAGCACAAGTAGTACTTTAAGCTCTAGCAGCTTTGGCCATCACAGCCTTCCCAGACGCCAAATGGCTACATCTCCCTCTGATCAGTGTAGTCTCTGCGGCTTTAGTATCCAAGTGGATAGAGTTTCCATCAAAGGAGTGGTTTACCACAAGGCATGCTTTAAATGCACCAGGTAAGATGTTTTACTTTCTACTTTTGTTATCATGGGACTACAAGTTGTAAAATATAGGATTTACATGTTTTGAATTATTGAATGCAGTTTTTTTTTGTTTATAATAAACTAATGAAATATTGTTTGCATCATATAAGACAATGTCAAGTAATTGCGGTGTAAACATTTTGAGGTCCTAGAGAAGAAAATAAAACTTTGAACTGAATAGATTACATTTCTGGTTTGTTCTAAGTTGATATATATATATATATATATATATATATATATATATAGCATAGTGATGATCCACATATACTGTCTTAATATGTATAGGAAAGAATATTAAAACGTTTTGAGTTTAAAAATGTGTTTTTTTGACAGTATTTGTTTATTTCTACTATTATATTTTATATTTCAGACCACCCTCAGTTCTTCATCAGAAACAAAAACAAAAAAAAGATTTTTTTTTTTTTTGTTTCTGATGAAGGACCGAGGGCGGTCTGAAATATAAAATATAATAGTAGAAATAAACAAATACTGTCAAAAAAACACATTTTTAAACTCAAAACGTTTTAATATTCTTTCCTATATATATATATATATATATATATATATATATACACACAATATTCACATGATTTCAAAGGAGATCAATAAATCCATAGTCAAATAGAGTGATTCGCTGAATTTTTGTTGTATTCTCATTGATTGATTCACTCAGACATCTGTCTGGTGCTTAATATAGTTTATTATTGTGGCCACATGATCCCCAGTGGAATAATCCAGTCTGCTTTTTTAGTTTGACCCACAAAACAAATATTACAGGTGAATTCACCTAGAAATTTTAACTTTTCACTTGAAATGCCACAAGCAATTTTTGTTGGAGTTAATAGTCTAAGTTTGTTGATAATTGTGATGTTAGACCCAGTGCCCAATTGTAGTTTAATTTTTGTGTTGTTACTTGTAACATAATCAAATTTCCTTTTCATAGATTTCTCATTCATAGTATGAGTATTTTTTTTCTTTTGTGTGCTGACTTTATTCAATGCATTTACTTTATTTTAAAATTTTAAAAATTTAAAAATTTTTCTGCTCCATTTTTTTAATGTACAGCAGCAATTTTTATGGCCTATTCTGCTACACTGATAACATTTCTTATTTCTGAAAAAACAATCAGATTTAAAGTGTTTTCCATTACATCCATGACAAGTATTAAGTGTTGAGTATGAATTCTCACTTTTTTAACTGATATTGAAAAGGTTTTGTTTTATTTTCTTACTTCTCTGCCAGGAGTTTCAAAATGTCTATATTTTCCATTGGATGGTCGGGCATTGTGTATTTTATCTCTCTTTTTTATTCTTTTGATGTCCAGCTTTAAATTTCCCATGCACTGACACTCTTCAGCAATATTTTGCAGTTATTTTTGAGTCCCTTTCAAGATTGGTTAAGATTCTTGATCTTATGCCTGCATCCGCACTTGTTGTTCAACCTTGGACAAATATTAAACACTTAAAAGAGTCTAGAGTCAATTCATTAAGCTTGAATTTTTAGCATTCTTTCTTTATGATTCCTGCATATGTATTAAAATCATCTTCCTTATTTTTTACTAAATTTAAGCAATTCCATCTTGCACTGAATAATGATGTTCTTTCACCAAAAATATTTGATAATATGTTAGTAATGTTTTTAACGCTTACTTTTTCAGGCTATTTCTATCTCACCCTTTTTTACACCCAATGGTGTTTAGGGCAGTAAATTTTTGTTACTGTTTCCATAACAATCTGTTTTTTTTTATGGGGCAGGGTTGTTAGCCCTGCACCCAACCCCCAAACCGGGAGGACCTGTGGACCATTCTTGGTCCTTAAGTTTACAGCACCTGGTATTCCCAAACGGTCACCCATCTAAGTACTGATCAGACTCAATGTTGCTTAACATGATTGTGATTGGACGAGAACTGGTGTATTCAACACCATATAGCCATAGGCTCAGGCTGTTTGGGCAGAGTGTAATAAATATATTTTTCATGGTTACCTGGGGCCAAATTCTTTAATAGTGGACAGACTTTTTTCCATCTTTCCAGAGAGTACAATCCTACTTGAAGATTCCTTTGTATCTTCTATAGTATGGTTTGAAGGTTATACCATTGTCTAGTTTGTAATTGAATTCATTTCTGTGGAATTTTTAATTGCAGTATTTTTCAAAAGTAAGTCAAAGAACATTGTTGTTGTTGTTTCAACTGAAAGTTTTGTTCTTGCTGGTCTTTCTGCTCTTGCAAATTAATTTCTTGTTCTTTCTTCTGCTGTTTAAAATAGTCTTTCTGAATTTTGGTAAATATTGTAATAATAGTTCCGGTAGTAATATTTTTTTAGTTTTTGTGTGTGAATCTGAATTTTGTCACCAAACTGTAGTAATATTTTCCATGTGGGTTTGAATCCTTGTCACTAATGCTGTATTGGCGAGAGAAAAATATTTTTCTTTCTACATGTAAGTCCAAAATCCTCGTCGCCAAATGTTGTATTCTCATTGGTTGATTTACCTTGGTTGATTCACTCAAACTTCAGTCTGGTGCTAAATATAGTTTATTATAGTTCATGTGATCTCCAGTGGAATAATCAATTCTTATAGCTTTATTTGTTATCTGACAATCAGCATTCAACTCTATGTGTTAGTGTCAACACTTCTTTCTACATGACAATTTTGATCAGTAGTTTTCAATGTTCAACATTTGATAGATATGAAGCATTGGATCATGTGCATTGACAATGAAGATTATGTTAAATATTTTTTAAGAAATAAATATTTTCCTTCATCATTAGGCTCATTAATGTGCTTGTGTATTTCTGAATTCATTTATTTAATTTATAAAGGAGATTTATATAGTGAAAAATAAGAAATTAAAAAGTTTTCATTTAAATATGAACCTCAATTTTCTGTTGCTCTATGCCATACAAGTTTATATTCTTTTTCCTTAATTCAGCATATTTTTGTTGTACTTTTAAAAAAATCTTTAAAATGTCTTTCAAAGTTTAAACACAAAAATATCTTAAAAATATAAATGCATTAAAATTGCATTGTTCAGTTTCTCATAGTTCTGTAAATTATGAGAAATCAAACTATGCAATGTTATGGCTAATAAAATCAGATGTAGAAATAGTAAGAAAAGAAAAGTAAAACTGTTGATTGATTGATTGATTTTTTTCTGATGGTTTATCAACCCATTGCAGGTTATTTAAAGTCCAAACATATTTTGTATTGTAGGAAATTTTTTACAGTACCTTGTGTTTCTAACTGGTCCCCCATCTAAGTAGTAATCAGGTTTTATGCTGCTTAGCTTTAGTGATTGGATTAATCAAAGACTTTTTTTTAGTTAGTCTAAACTATATAAGAACCTGTGTCAGCAATATTTAAGATCAGCATTGGTTACCAGTAGGCAAAGGGTTGAAATTTCTTTGCATTTTTGTCATTTTGCAAAGACAAATCTTTTAACTTGCTTTGGCTAATCCCAGAAAATATTTAATTTACTGACATGTAACTAGGGATGGTAGCACGTATTTTGGGGTTTTTTTTTTTTTTTGGTAACAGAAGGGGAAGAGAGACAAGAACACCATAAATATTTTTACATTAAAGAAGAGAGAAAAAAAAATATATATATATATATATATAAATATAAAACATGAACATGGATTAATCGAAGACTTTTTTTTAACTAGTCTAAACTATATAAGAACCTGTGTCATTTTTTTTTTTTGTTGGGGATATTAGCATCCTGGTAGGATAAAATTAAACTTACAAAGGGCAGAAGAACTCTTAAGGAGTCAATGGTCAGATAACTAGAGGCGGTGTCTCAATAAATCACCGTGGAGAAAGCAACAGGATACCACTCCACTATCTACCCCCTGTTAATCATGGCTTTCCACAATAAATATATGAAACACAATGGTGTGAAGGGGGTTAATTCCAAAGGAAGCAACTCCTCGCCCGGTAAGGATTGGCATGAGCAACAGGTGTCACCTGACCGTTATCCAATGATTGTTAGCACCAGCAGCATAAAGGGGACATTTTATCCTAAAATTAGTTCCTCACCTGGGAAGGAACGACATGAGCAACAGGTGTGCGCAATAAAGAGAGACTTACTTTAGGGACATGGGACAACTAGAAAATGTCAAGCAGGAGATGGACAGACTGAAGATCAATATCCTGGGCATATGTAAAACCAGATGACCACAGGATAATCTACACAGGAGACAAAAGCAATGAAAAAGGAGTCAGCTTAATTCTGGACAAAGAAATGAAAAAATGCATTCTTAGATACTGTCAGCTTTCAGAGAGAGTCCTCTTGGTTAAACTGAGAGGAAGACCCTTCAATGTATCTATCATAATAGCTTATGCACCAACAATGCAAAGCACTGAGGAAGAGATAGAAACATTCTACTCCATACTGGACAATGCCAAGGCTCAGTGCAAAAGCCAAGAAATCAGAATAATAATGGGTGACTTGAATGCCAAAGTAGGCAAAGAGAGGGAAGGAGACACAACTGGCAACTTTGGATTAGGAGTCTGGAATGAACGAGGAGAAAAATGGGTCCAATGGTGCACAGCAAATGACCAGGTAATAACTAATACCTGGTTTCAAGAACACCCACAACGTCTATGGACATGGAGGAGCCCAAGGGGTGAGACGAAGAACCAAATAGACTACATAACCATAAACAGGAGGTTTAGAAATGCAGTGGTGAAATGCAAAACCTACACAGGTGCCGACTGCAGGAACAACCATGTCCCAGTTATCTGCAAACTAAGGGTAAAACTTCGGAGAGTGAAGAAGCCTAGCACGGCACCAAGACTGAAATACAACATGCTCAAATGACCTCAAACTGCAGAAAGAATACACTAACAGCATGAAAAACAAATATGAAGAAAAAATTGAACAAGAACCTTCAAAATGGGACTCACTAAAGGAAGTGATGGTGACATTAGCAAACAACATTGCCCCCAAACAAATCAGACGTAGAAGAAAAAAACAAGTGGATGACTGAAGAGATCCTTGACATGATGCAAAGGAGACGGAAAATGATGCCAAGACATGGAAGAGAATACAGGAAACTGCACAAGGAAATAAGGAACAAATGCAGACAGGCAAAAGAGGAATGGCTCAACAACAAATGCACAGAGGTAGAGGGACTGAGCAGGACTAATAAAGCAGACATGCATAAAGAGATAAGAAAACTGACAGGACAAAAAACCTGCTCCTCAACAGGATGTATAAAGGCAAAGATGGAATGATAATACTGGAGAAAAAGGAAATTCTCAAGCAATGGGAAAAATATACAGAAGATCTTTTCCACAACAAGAGAAAGCAAACAATAATACGCAAAGATGACGACAGACCAGAAATATTAAAATCCGAAGTGGAAGCTGCAATGGCCAAACTGAATAGAAACAAAGCAGCTGGTCCAGACGGCATTGTAATAAAGCTGCTGTTAGCCCTGGAAGAATTCGGCATAAAGAAAATTACAGAAATAATAAATGAAATTTATAATAGTCATATAATGCCGGACGACCTATGCAAATCCATTTTCATAGCATTGCATAAGAAGCCAGGTACAAACGAGTGTGAGCTTAATAAGTCATATTACCAAACTGATCGTCCAAATACTGGTGAATAGAGCAAGAGGTAGACTCAGCCTAGAGATAGGACAATAACAGTGCATGTTTGTCAAAGACACTGGGACAACGAATGCCATATTTATGATTAGGATGCTCTTTGAAAGGGCAATACAAATGAAGATGGACTCATACTTGTGCTTTATTGACTATGCAAAAGTGTTTGACAAAATACACCACAAAGAACTGATGGAGATGCTCAGCAGGCTTGACATATTTGGGAAAGACATTAGAGTAATTAAAAACCTCTACTGGCAGCAAACTGCCTGCATACAAACTGGCATGGCGAAAGACGCGTTCCAGAAGCTGAGTAAAGTATTAAGACACAAGAAACTTTCACTAGAAACAAAGAAGAAAGAACTGGGTTGCTATGTGATGTCAGTTCTTCAATATGGGAGTGAATGTTGGACAATATCAACATAGATGAAGGGAAAACTTGAAGCAGCTGAAATGTGGTTCTACAGAAGGATGCTGTGGATATCGTGGACCAAGCATGTGAGCAATGATGAAGTGTTGGAAAAAATGGAAATGAAAAGGAAATTAATATTGAGCATCAGGAAGAAACAAATGAAGTACCTGGGACATGCAATGAGGAAGGAGGGCTTGGAGAACCTGATTCTAACAGGCCAGATAGAGGGGAAAAGAGACAGAGGACAGCAGTAGATAACATATTTGAAGGTCCTGAGCAAGTGGATGACAGAACAGGGGGTGAGAAATGTTACAGGAGAATGCGTGCTAAGAGCCACCAGGGATAGGGAGATGTGGAAGGCCATGATCACCTATGTCCTGCAAGGACAAGGTACATAGAAGAAGTAGAAGAACTTTAGTGATTGAATGAGGACTGGTGTTTTCAGCTTGATTTAACCCTAGGTGTATGGTTAGTGAGGAGAACTAACATAAATGAGGTTAAGAAAAACTGGCAAAAAAGAAAGAAAAAGTTTAAAACTCATCGGTTGATATATAATTAAATAATTGTAAGTGTAACAAGAACAGATGGTACAATCATTTTTAAAAAAAGTAGGCCATCATGGCTCCTCACACTTTCCTATCCATTGTACCTCTTAATAATGATTGTTTTTTTACTATTCTTTCTAATCTCTGATCTGATATACATTTACAAAAGCTTGTTATGTAGGTTAATCATTATTTTCTCTGTCTCTCTTTTTCCTTCAATATGTCTTGTGAGAGTCATATTCTCCAAGCCCTTCTTCCTTACTATACTTATGTGTCCAAAAAAATTAAACTTTTTCATTTTTGTTTCCATTTTACTTAAAATTTCTTTGTTACTCATATGTTCCATCCATCATATTTTCTACATTCTTCTGGAGAATCACATCTCTATTGCCTCAAGTCTACTATTAATCTGTAAGGAAATTGTCCATCATTCACTGCCATATAGAAGAATTGATATTATATATCTTTTTCCTTTGTTTCTTACAAAATTTTTCTATCTCATAAAGTATTTAATCTTAAACAATATTTTGCTATTTCAATGTTAATTCAAAGTCTGGTATCACAAATTAACATCTGTTAAAAAGACTTCCCAGATAGTTGAATGGGATGATTGACATCTTCAATTTGTCTCTTATATCTTGTGCTGCTCCTCTTGCTGACAGCCACACATTATGTCTCCTTAAAATTGGTGGTTAGTCCTTTCTTTTCAGTTTCCTTTAAATCATAACTCATAAAAAAGAATTTAAAAAAAAAATATATAAACATTTTACACATAGTGTCACTTTCTCTCTTATATTTTTACTTTCAGTTTTTCTTTTCTATTTGTAAAAGTATTTTTTGCACCTAATTTTTTCATCTATTATTCCTTCATTTTCTTTAATTATTTTTTTCCAGGTTTCTTTCATTTTTCTTTCTCTTCTGTTCTATCTGATAATTTTTTCCTATTATCTTCTCTCTTTTTTCCACTTACATCTATTGTTTTTTCACATTACAAAAGTTTTCCTATTTTATCCTTCTCACTTAGATGTGCATACTTGCATGCATTTATTTTACTTGTTTGTTTGTTTTTTTTTCTTTTCTGCTTCTTTTGCCTTATTTTATTTTTCTGTTCTCTGTTTCACTTTCTTTCTAAAATTTATTCCCTGCTGTCTGAAGGAATAATCCAATCCTGATTGTTAATTGTCTCATCTATGAAGAAAGAAATGAGAAGAAATGTAAAATAAATCACAAGCTGTATAACTTTTAAAGGAAATACTTATTAAAAAATGATTTTTTATGAACTTAGTTCTTTTAAAAGATTATTTAATATTAATGAAAAAAAATCTTTGTCTTGAAAAGCAAAAATGTCGATAGAAACATTTATATGGAAATAAATTATTTGTTGTTAAAATTTAATAACTACAGCTAAACACTTCTTTAGAATATTTTTACAATCAATTATAAAGTGAATATTTTTGTGTGTATATAATTTTGCTTTTTCTCAGTGATCTTTTTTTCATTTTGCACAAATTGTGGAAAGTATAGAGTCCAAACCAGTGAGATCTAGTTCCATCATCCCTTGTGTCAATTTTAGAACTAAAAATTGCCTCCTTTACAACCAGTTATTATTTTTGTTGTTGTTGCTTTGACATTTTCATGAAGCCTAATGATAAATTTGCACTGTTATTTCTACTGTTGACTTTCTCTTCATTTCAGTTCACATTTTCAGTTTCTCATACTTTTTTTTTCCATCCTGTTTCTATTTTATAATTTGGTTTTTAGACATCCTTAGTTTACTGTTCCCTCATTTATTATATTCCCACCTCCATATTATTTTGTGATTTTAAAAAATTTAATCCTATAAATCTTATTCTTTCTTAGTTTCTTTCTTTTTTAGATATTTTTTGTTTCACTTCTTTTGAAACTTTCTTTCCCTATATTTTTACTCATTTTCATTATAAACCTCCTAATTTTTTCCTTTTATTATTTAATCTTTCTCTTTTTTTTCAGTTATTTTCTTCATCCTCTCTTTCTTATTCTTTCTCTTTTAAATTTCTTTTTTCTCTTTACTTTTTCATGTTTTTTCTTTTTACTCTCATATACAATTATGGACATACACACATACAGATATTCAGATGTGTATATATAATTAAACACACACACTCTCCCATATACATGCATGCATACACAAACAACTCATATTTTTGGTACTTCAGTATTTATTTTATTTTTCAACTTTATTATAAAATTTTAATTTTCTTATAACAAAATGTCAGTTACAAATTTTAGCCACAATTATGTTTTGTTTTTTTGTTTATAATATCCCATTTTATGCAAGAATTTACTGAAAAAGTTTTATTTTTCCCAATATGCTTTATTTGGAATAAGTTTATTTTATTAAAAGAAGAGTGAGTTTCATTTAAGAAAATATTTTTATTGAAAGTGTTCTGTTTCGTTTTTATTTAAGTTTTTATTCTCTAAGTAATTTTTTTAATAGTATTTTGATTTTAAAAGTTAAATTTATTTTAAAATTTAGATAATAGTGAAATGTTTTAAATATCAGACTTTTTTCCCTATTTTCTATGTGGGCAGTACAAATTTGAAAAACCTGTGCAGATTTCAAAATAGTTAATTTTTCTATAAAAAGTAAACTTTCAAAATATTAAGTTATAAGTTATAAATAAATAATGTTTTATTTAACATTACAATTTAGAATTATGATCAGATGAACACCTAGTTCATTATTTGTATTCATGTCAGTTTATATTCAATGGTTGATAGAGATTACAAGTGATAAATTTGTTTCTTTAAACAGTTAAAGGTTGTTCACAAGGAATTGTGCTTTAACCTGCAAGTTTGTGTTTCTTTTTCCAGATTGTATACCTGTAAAATTCCAATCAGATATTATCTTTCATGAAAAAGTATTTCTGTGCATTTAAATTTTGTATTTTTTGATCAAATATAAATTTGAGGATAAACAAAACTAGGAGAATTAAATATTTTCAATAAACCATAAGCAGAATAAAATAGTAACTATAAAATACTGTTAAAAATTAATTGCAGGTTAAATTTTAAAATGGTAAATCTGAATTTGAAGAAAGAGTAAGCTTCATTAGTAATTGTATTAGTCAATGACAAACAAGACAAATGCATATAACTAAGTAAATTAATTTTTAAAATAGCACTAATCCAGTCATAAGACACTACTAACAGATGGCATAATTGAATAAACTTATATATGTTGGAATAAAATATTTAATTTCAGAAAATTATTTTAACTTTTACTATATTACTAACACAATAAGGCAGTTATTAATATGGTATTTACCAAAGCTTCCCAACAAAGATATAATGTGGCACAAGGCCGATTTTACTGTGGGGTTTTCCAAGTGCATACACTTTTATTAACACAAATGTGAATGGAATTGTAGTTCTGTTGCACACATCAACATCATTTCTCTCTGTATGAGAGAAAGCAGATCAGTTAACACAAAGAATAACAATAACAACAATTTGAAATTCATGTGCATTTCTTTACTTCCAGATTCTGATTTCTGTAAAAGAATTTAAAAAGACATTTGATTTTTACATTTGTTCTTTATTCATCTGTTTTTTTTATGTCTGTGTTAACTGTTATTTTTTGCATTTGTCTACCTTCATTTTGATTTGTCTTTTTTTTTTATTTAAATATTTTACTAATGTTTGCACAATGTTGGCTATAGGATTTTTTTTAAATGGGAGAGACAGGAAAATTCATTCATTAAAATACAAATATAACAAAAAGGTACTTTTGAAAAGACTTTCTTTGGGCAAACCATTTAAATCTGAAACTTTAGTTAAGTTTACTATAGTTTTAAAAAATGCGTTCCACACACCCCCTAATAAAATATAAAAATCATATCCAAGGCAAATTTTAGCTACCAAAAGGCAAATTATTAATTTGAAAATGTTATGTCTGGTATATCTCGCAGTTTCAGTACTCAATACGCAGTACACCATTACATGTGATGCAATGGAGTCCCAACAGTTAGAGACTTAGCACTTCAATATATGACTCAGCTCATTTGCATAGGATACCACACGCTCCCTGAACCAGAGTGGTTGTATATACTCTTGTTTTTCCTATTCGCTATGTCTAACTACTCTTGATTTATATAGTTCTTGTTTTTGCTCCTCTCTTCTACTTTTTATTAGCAACCTTGATTTTTCTTCATCCTCTTCTTCATCAGTTTTTTCTTCTCCACTTATGTCCATTTCTTGTTCATCCTCATCACTGTACTTTTCCCTCTCTTCTTGCTCCTGTGTCTTTGTTCTTTGCTCTGCCTCCTCACTGTAGTTACTTTTCCTCTCCCAAATTTGGTCATCCATCTCCTTTTTCTAAACTGATCTGCATGAGCCAAAACATACTGCCCTTCTCAATGAAAGCTGTATTATTGCCCCTCTGCAAAAGGAAGTTTGTTTCTTCAGGATTTGCACTTCTGTCTTTCTTGTACCATACTCTTTCCCTGGTGGCAAAAGACATGGTAATGAGGGCTCTAATTTGTCTACCCATGAGGTCCAGTGGGCTCAACTTCCTTTCTGCATGTGGTATTGAACAATAACTGAGGAACATTTATACTAGAAAAGCCCCAGTATTTTCTGTGATGGGCGAGAATGCCTTCAATGTCATTTTGCTGTTTGTATCATCTGCTCTGCGATTTCGTTGGATTGAGAATGGTACAGGGGAGTTTTATACAGCTTGCAGCTTGCACTTTGACCATGTACACAAATTTTCATCCCAAATTTCAGGAGCATTATCTGACACTAACATTTTTGGTACTCCATTCCTTGCAAATACATCTCTCAAAACCTGTTTGACTGTGGATGCTCTCTAGTAATCCTTGATTACTTCTGGCCAACCAGAGTATGCATCCACCATTATGAAAAATGGGCCTCTCTCAGTATGTCTTTCTTTAATGTCTGCAGAACTACTATCACCTTTACATTGCATATAAATCCATCTTTAATTGTTAACTTATGCTGTATCTCCTTAAATGGCCATTCTGCAATTAAACAATTGTTCCACTTATCATTTGTTTTCTTTACTCAATACTGGATTTTGCTTGGTCTCATTTTTTAACCTGTTGACCAGAAATATGTCCATCACTACTCATTGAATTATTTTTCTTCCTTGGTTCCATGTTCTTTGTCTGTTTCTTTTATAAACCATAATCTTAACAAAACATCTACATGAGGTATAGTATTTCCCTTAACATGTACAATGTCAAAATCAAATGCCATGATCTCAATGGATCCAGCATAAAATTCTCAATGATGTAACCTTTGCAATTCCTTCCTTGGGTTAAAAACTCCAACGGCTTGTGGTCCAACTTTAGTAGAAATTTCTTACCTAGTAAAAATTTTTGGGCCCTCTCCATACTCCAAACAAATGCTAGGGCCTCTTTTTCAATGTTTGAGTAATTTATCTCTGCCATTGTCAATCTTGGATGATCTTCCTGTGATATAGCAGCAGTCACTTTCTCACTAACATCTGTGGTTCACATAATCTCTTTTTTGGATAAAAAACCCATGTTATAGGTTTCTTTTTCATAATTGCTTTCAGTATCATAAAAGTGTTATTTTGTCTTTGTGTTCATTCAAACTCTGTGTTCTTTTTATGCAACTCTGACAATCACTCAGTTAGTTTACTATATTTTGGGATGTATCTACTGTAAAAAATTATCAACCCTAAAAAGGATTCCAATTTCTTTTAATTGGTTGGAGTCGCTACCTTCATAAAATTTTTTATTAGTCTTTTGTCAGGTGTTATACCAGTCCTCAATATTTGGTAGCTCAAATATGCCAGATTCTTGCAATCAAAGTTACATTTGTCTTTATTAATGGTTAATCCAGCTTTTTTCATAATATTGCCATAATATTTGATCCACTTTTTGTTTTAACTCTTGTTTGGTCTTCGCTCTTACCCCTATATCATCTTGGTCAGTAATCATGTTAGTTACCTTGTCTAACAATGTTCCTTCGATTGCCTTTTGAAATATTTGACTAGAAGTTTTAATTCCAAATGGTAAGCAAGTTCACCTTAACAGGCCTAATAGGGGTGTTGATTGTGGCAACTTCTTAAAATATTTTGCCAATCTGAATTTGGTTGTAGGCAGATCTCAAGTTAATCTTTGCAAAAATATTCCATGTTTACCAGTTCGTGGTTTGCCATTTCAATCTTTGGTAATGGAAACAAGTCCAAGCATATCTAGTGATTTACTCCAACTTTATAGTTCTCACATATCTAGAAATCTCCATCAACTTTTTTATTGCTACAATAGATGAGGCCCAGTTACTTCCACCATGTGTAACTTTTTTGAGAATGCCTTGCTTGATCATGCAATTTGGTTACCACTAAAAGTACTGGTATTTTTCTGGCTTGAATTTATTTGGAGTGATAATTTTCTTTTACACTATTTACATTATTGGGACTATTGTCTTAATCTTTGTTGTCATTTGTATGATGTTTTGGCTGTTGTATGCTCCAGCTTTCTTCAAGTACTAGGAACTTTGAATCTGCATCCAGTGATTGTCATAAAGGATTCAGTTTGAAGTTCCTAGCATCTGAAGAAGACTGGAGTGTACAATGGTTGAAACAGCATACAAATGGCAACTAAGATGAGGACAGTAGTCTGAATAATGTAAATAGTATAAATACTATGTCATCTCAGAAATATAGACAAATTTTCTTTTAATCGAATATTTGCTGCATATCATTTTAGAAGTCCTAGCACATTCTCTGTATCTACTTTTACCTTTATAATCCATGGTTCTTCTTGCACACCTTACCATTATCGAATGTCTTTATTGTTGTTCCATCAAATTGTTTTAACCTTAAACCACTTTCTTTCAACTTGGATTTGCCTAGCTTGATCCAAAAATTTCCTGGAATTATAGGGTTATCTTGCTATCCATGTCAACTTGCATGTTAAACATACAGACTTTATTTTCACATTCTATCTCCCATTCTTTTGTGTATTTACTGCAAATACACTGGCTTCCTGCTGTTCTTCAGGGGAGGGCTTACTCTCATTTTTTTTTACACTTCTGCAAACAGGTCTAAAATAATTCATTTTTCTGCATTTAAGACACTGTTTCCCCAGTGTTGGACACTTGAATTTATTCTTCTCATGCACCATTTTGCAATAATTTCACTTCACTTTGGCTTTGGTTACATTCAACCAATATGACTCTAATTCATCTCTCGGCTGGTTAAAATGTCTGATTTTCTCCATCTGCTGTAAATAGTCCACATTTAATTCTATGTTCATATGGTCACCTTGCATGTATTCTAGTACTTTTCATTTATGCTGTGGGTCATTAAGTTCTTCAATTGTTCACAATAGAATCAGCTTGTTTTCAGTTGACATGCTTTGAGTCCTTAGTTTCTCAAATTTGCAGTGCTTTGCCTGTCCCTTTAGTCTGTGTATGTACTGTATTCCTCTGGCCGCTGCCTGGCTTTTAGAAATTTTGTGCTTTTAGTGATGACCAGTCTTCTTTTCGACCTGATAATTTCTTTTCATTATGCTGACAACTTTCTCAAAAGATATCTCTTCTAATGCATATGGGTATATCATTCTGGAAATTTTCTTTAATGCCTCACACCCCACAGAAGCCATAAACAAGTTCATTATTTGGTTCAGTCTGTCTTCCATTCTTGAGTCTTTGAAATTATGCACTCTTGCTGTAGCTGCAAAGGTTTTTATCTAAATCTCGGCATATTCAGAATCATCCATGGAACCCAAGCATCCTATTGGCGATGCCATTTGTTATGTCTGGTACATCTTGCAGTTTCAGTACTCGATACATGGTACACCATTACGTGTGATATAACGGAGTCCTAACAGTTAGGAGCTTAGCACTAAAATAGAACTCAGCTTTGGGCAAATACTCTTGACAAAGGTATGAATCCATCACTTCTCTTCCTAGCTATGGGTTAAATAGTAGGACTTGTATCAGAAAATCCTTAGGTTAACACATTTCTCACAATCCCAAAATAGTTGATAAGCCATAAAAAACAAATCAATCAAATCCTCATGTCTTAAATAGAAATAATGTTCTATGCAAACCAACCAAAAAATTATTTGCTGATTGATCAGTGCTGTTGCATTTCTTTCTTTTGTTTATGATCCTTCTCCACTTTTACTTCCCTCTGAAAACTTTTTAACTGGTTTGAAGTTGTTTTATTTATTTTGCAAGTTCTTTGTTTTCTTCTGCCTCAGCTGAATTCTTTTCAGAGATGTCAGTGAGAACAGCTGATATCCTTTTCTTTTTAGTCATTACTGGATGAGTTTTATGTGGTTTATTGGGTCAAGGACCAACCTTTTCAGAAGACTCTTCAGTTAATAAATGCTTCTTGGTGAAAGGTTTGGCCAGACTCTGCCTCTTTGGCCTTAATGATAATACTGTAATGTTTATTTAACCCAAAAACATGAAGTTTCACTAAAACATTTCCTGTAGAAGTAATTCCAGGTCAACCAGGTCACCTACATAATTTATTGATGTGTGTGAATGATGCAAATATGTAGCATGTTTGTCAATTATTGATCATGAGAAAGGTTGATGCTTTGTGAAAACAGTGACATCGTTGGTGCATCTGACAGTGGCCATTTCTATATTGTGGAGTTTGTAACCTTTTTTTAAATCAATATCATCCCAAGCAAGGTAGTAAAACCACAATGCAAGTGGTTACAGGGTGTGGGAGAATTAAGAACTAAAACATTAATAGTGAGCAGAAAGAGAAGAAAGTAATCAAGAGGAGAGTAGATAGCGATTAACATTGCATTTAAAGTTTTGCTGATTAAAGTTGACTGGAAAGCATGGAGCTGGAAGGGAGTTCCATAGGCGAGAAGTGTGGGAGAAAAAATTGTTAGCACAGGATTTAGGGCTACATCTAGCAAGGTCAAGTGTAAATTAATAAGATCTCAATGTCAGTCTAGTATTTAATTCATAAAGTCTAGATACAAGAGCAAATGGCTCCTCCCAACAATTACCATGAAATTATTTATAAAAAAAAGAAGAGAAAGGCAACCTTATGCTGGTTAAGTCAAGCCATCAGATTAAAACCAACAATATTACTTATTCTTCTTTGGATTTTATCAAGGAGCTCAAGGTAAATAGCAGAGTACCAGCCCATAGGTGACAGCAATATTTTAATCATGGATGCATGGTAGACTTATAGACATGTAAAATAGATTCTGCTGAAAAAAAATTGGCCAACATTGTGAAGTGACTTTCTTAGCAGCTAATGTAGCAGTGGATTCAATATAGTCTTTCCACTTTGTTAGCTGAGAACATTGACCCATAAAGGTGCAATGAGTCACTTTTCTGGAGTTTACCATCAGCCATGCTGATGGAAAGGAGAGAGGGATCTCTCAGATGATTAACAGAGTGACAAGCTATCTTTTGCCCCAGTTAATGATGGTCTTGAGGTCATTCTGGACATCAGCTGCCATTTTGACCTTCTTGGACTGATCAGCCTTTCTATCAAGGCAGGAGTAAATTGTTGTGTTGTCAGCGTAGATGCAAAGTTGAGATCTGATGTCATCAGGAAAGTTGTTAATGAAAATTAAATACAGCATGGGATCAAGGATGGAGCCTTGGTAGACAACCATGTTAGTATGAAAGGATCCAGATGACTGGCCGTTCAGGATAAGTTTCATTTCATAATCTGATAGGAGGGACCGGATCAGCTCAAAAATGTGCCCAGACACACTGTAACTTTTCAACTTGTGGAGTATGCCAGACTCTGTCAAAGGCTTTTAAGATGTCAAATGCTACAGCCCAAGTTTTACTGTTTTTATCTAGAGTATAATAGATTCTTTCCATAACTATTGTCAATACATCAGTTGTTGATCTGGAAAAATAAAAGCCATAGAGCTTCTGTGAAAATTTCCTACAATGAGTGATGATGAACCAATTCAGCATTGATTTGGGCCTCTAGTTGTTTGCTACTAGTCTATTAGTTGGAAGAGTTGGATGGCTCAACAGGGTTCTTAAAAATTGGAACAACAGATGATGACTTCCAGCAGGTAGGAAAGTAGGAAGCAGCAAGGTATTTATTATACAGTTTAGAGAGAACAGGAGCCAGTTTGAGAACACACTTCTTAATCATTATCAAGAAGAAACCTCAGTGGCTCAATTTTCAATTGAGAAGTTGAAAATTTCAGAGGTCTTATGGAAAGTGTGTTCCTGTTTAATTGATGACTGTAATAAAATATCAATAGCTACTACAGAGTGGTCAGAGTTATAAAGAAGGCAGTATTGTGAAGATCAGCAAGAGCAAGGAGAGGAGTTAATAAATATATTAAGCAGAGAAGCCTGTTGCTCAGTTTTGCTATGGAAACAAGTAGGGAAGTTCAAGATTTGTATAAGAGATGAGCAGCAGAAATTTAATGATTGACAACCTCAGCAACTTTTGAGTGTTTCACTTACATATCGTAATGCACATTAAAGTCACTGAAGACAAAAAATGTTTGCAGATGAATGGAGAGAAATTTCCTTTTCTATACTGTCAGCTATTATGTCTAATATACTGCAATCCTGGTTAAAGGGGAAGTGATAAAGAAAAAAGAGCTAACAGAGTTTAGTAACAAAAGATGGAAGTACCTGAAGAAGTAGACAGGGGTCTCAAGTGACAATTCCCTGGTCATCAAAAGATTATCTTAGATGTATACACCAAAGCCATGCATATAAATGTTAGAATCCTTTTAGCAAGGATAGCCTGGAACCAAGAATTGATTAGTAGCAATGGAAGAGTTCAAGTTAGTTTTACAGGGGGAAAAGATATCTGGCAACCATTCTAAGAGGAAAGATTCTACATTGCAGAAGTTGGAACAGATACTATGAATATTAGTAAAAGAAAGGCTAAGTGAGATAGATTTTCTTTGTTTACTGGTTTATTTATATTTCTTTTTGTTGTGTTTTTCCTGAAGTCTGATTTTGAACACTAAATCAAGCATACTTACTTATTTTAACTTCTGAACTGTGAAAGTGAAAATGGACATCCCATAACCATGTTTAAACCTTCTAGTGATAAAGTACAAGCTTGACTTTGGTTGTTCCAACTCAGCATAAGGCTGACTTAAGAGCTTCACCATTTATATGATCTTTATATTTATTTACTCTAACTCCAGGATCAAAAAGAAAATGGATATGCCCAAGTGGATTGTTTCACTACAATCACCTTAAAAAAAGAAATGTTCTATAGCAGAAATCCAAGATTTTGTATGCTTCTATCTTTGTTTGCATAAGAATATACACCCTTTTCATATAATAGACGCAAACCAACCTTTAATTTCCATAGCATCATTTATGTATTGTCAGAAAATTTGTTTTAATATATTACAATCCTGAGAAGAAGGAAAGGGATGAAGGAAAAAGAGATAGCTAATTGAGTGCAATAACAAAAGTCAAAAACCCATGAAAGACTCATCTGAGAACTCAAGAGACTATTCCCTTGTAATTAGTAGATTTTCCCAGATTTAAACACCAAGGACATGCATATGTATCCCAGAATCCTTTGAAGAAAGAGGAAGATAGAAGTGAATTCAGTGGTAGCAATAACAGAATTGAAATTAGTTTTGCAAAGTGCAAAGATAACTCAAGAATGTTTCAAGAAAAACTATTTTACATAAGTAAATGGCATAAACCCTTAACACTTAAATAAGTAAGCCAAGACTTATTGTTAAAGAAGCAAATCTATAAATATCAGCAACTAATCCTTTTGGGGAATACAAAGGAAACTTGGAACTTACATTCACTGTTTTCATATTTTTTCCATTTTAGAAATTTTCCAAAAATAATTTACCATTGGCCTATTTTACAAAGAAGTGTTGAAATTGTGTTGTTTCAGAAAGTAGAGTCAGGAAATCACTTTTTCATGTTGCATTTATGCAAACATAAGACAATCAAAAGTTAAGTGTTTCATAACTGGTACCTTATTCTGATGGCTGTATAGGGAAAAATGTACCTCCAGACATGAGTTTAGAAAAAAAGCCATGAAGTAGAGATGATGATGTGATCATGCTTTCATTACCAAACAATATAAAATGACCAGTAAAAATTTGTAGTAATTTATTTTTCCAAAATGGATTATTTCATTTTTTGTAACCACTTCAGTCTACAATGATGTAATATCACTACCACGCCTTTAATAAGTAGGGACGAAAGTTAACTATGCTAAGTGCTCTGGGTATAGAAGATTGACCTTTCTAAAGTGACATGAACTAAAGGTAGTGTGGAGTGAACAAATTATTTGTTTATTGCTATTGTCCCCATAGCAACAAATAGTTTCAAATCTCCACTTATTACTAGCTAGAGTTGCAAAAGGAGCTGAGAGAATTAAAAAAGTAAAAACAAAGACAAGCCATTTTTTATCCTCTTCTTTATTTCTTATTTTCTTATTTTTTTGCATATTGTTTAAAAGTAAAAGTCACAGATGCCAGTTGGTCAGCCGCTAAGTTGATAGACTCATAAACCTACTTGCTTCCTCTCTTTCTCTCAATACAATTCTCACACCCGCAAATCCACTTGGATAGACTCACATTTTGTACCCATAAAAGTGCATTCAATCAGTTCTACATTTTATTTTTAAACCCAAATATGCACTCTCTTAGTATTTTAAATACTTTTTTCTTTGTTTTTTTTTTTATAGATGCTTTCAGCCTGTCCCTTTTTCCTATAGACAGTTACATGCATACATGGATATGAATATGCATCTGCAGATTTTTTATACAACTCCTTTCTAAGATAATTATGCATTATTTCTATTTAGAGGTTGTTTTTCTTTTAACTGTGTTCATATATTGTTAGAGATATAACCATTATACAATCTATAACTCATTGGATCCTGATTTACTTTTTGATATCCTGTATCAATTTAAATCACAACATCAGTTTATTTTTAAAATCAACTATCCATCAATATTAGTTAATTTTATTGGCATTAGGGTAGTTGTTATAAGGGTTTAAACCACTTCTTCTGTTGGTGGATATTTGCAATTTGGGATGACCTTTCACATCCACAACACTTACACTTGCAGATTTCTACTTATATACATATACTTATACAGTCACTTGTTCTTTTTGCTGACATGTTTGTACACTATACACAGAGATACAAAATAAAAAAAAACAAAAAAAAAGATAGAAATTGCCTCCATAACTGTTAACAATGAATCAGTTAACCTCACAATTTGGCTTAATATATTGAGGAAAAAATGGCCCAGAAATATTCAATGAATTGCTCAGATAATGAAATTTATGACCAAACCCTTTGTTGCTACACTGTACCAAAATCTCGGTAAGTAATTGTTTCAAATTTCAGACTTTTACAAGTTTTGATGTTATACATGTGGTAAAATGAGTTAACAAAGAATGATAATTTGTCTATATTTCTGCGATATACATTATTTACATTGTTTAGACTGTTGTCTTCATCTCTATTGCTATGTTTATGAAATTTTGGCTGTTGTACACTTTGACCTTCTTCAGGTGCTAGGAATTTGGATAAAATAAAAATACAGTCTAATATCTCCCAGAGATTCAAGGCCTTCCTCAACAGAATCACTGATGGAGAAAACTGAAAAAGGATTTAGCATGAATTGGAAAAATGCTTGAGGCATAAATTTTGATGCAGTCAAGGTCTGCCAAGTACAGAAATTAAATAGATTCTAAAATCTGAAGATGACACGAGGTCCATCACCCCACTGTGAAGACAGTTGTAACATGAGTTAATATCAACTGAATGCCTCTGATGATTCAATGCTGAACAAGGGTCTCAACTTCACAACGACCACCAAACAGATACCATACTTGGACATCATTGCCCGAATTGAGGAAATAACCTTGAACATCCCTCAGGCTTAGATAGATGAGCTAAGATAGAAAGTGTGATAGACATTGAAGAAAGCAAAGCTGCCCAAATCAAACATTACAAAAGAGGAGGGAATGGCCATCAAGACTCTATGGAAGAATGATATCATCATCATACTATCAGTTGACAAAGGCAATGCAACTGTAGTGATGGACAAAACAGAATACACTGAGAAACTGGAAGACCTCATTAGAAGTGGCAGCTATAGCAAAGTAAAGAAAGACGCTAAGTTGAAAACAGAATGACAAAAATCACAAGCTCAATCAAGAACAAGGATCATTTCCAGCCTAAGGTATACAGGTAGTTGTCTCAATGCTATATCGTCTACCCAAGATTCACAATGGCAGTATTTCACTCAGGCCATTTGTTAGCAGCCAAAGCTCTGTGTGCCACTCTTCAATTTGCTTCCCTGTGGATATAATGGACCCACTGTTCAGAAAGTCAACATCATAAGTTCAAAACTCTGCTCTTTTTATGGAACTAAACAAAGATGCTCCCATCCAATGCGACCAGATAGTGAGCCTGGATATTGTGAGTCTGTTTACCTAGATACCCACAGTGGAGGCACTATTG
Organism: Ascarosepion bandense; assembly: GCA_037127315.1. NCBI lineage: Eukaryota > Metazoa > Mollusca > Cephalopoda > Sepiida > Sepiidae > Ascarosepion > Ascarosepion bandense. The sequence continues at coordinate 912,646 of JBBBDQ010000622.1, read as the reverse complement.
GTAGTCAGGAAAGAACCTATCGGTATAACACTAGATAACTTGCTGACTTTCTGCTTGCAAACAACACACTTTAGAATGGGATCAGGCTTATATCAATACAGTTCACAATGAAAAAAGAGAACAATAAACTAGCATTCTGAGATGTACTAATATCTCAAACAGAGAATGGGTTCAAGACATCCATATATCGCAAACCAACATTCAACTTTAACTCCCTCCACCACAATATAATGAAAGAAATCGTTTGCTGCTTGCAACATCAAGCAAAAGTTATAATGGCAACCCAAAGACATATGAACAAGAAACGGTTGGTATAAGCAGTACTCTACAATATAACAACTACTCAAAGTACATGACAACAGCTTCAACAAACATAGAAGAGAGGGTGCATGAGAATAACAACACTCAGAAAACAGCCTCAGTTTGCCTACCTTATGTGAAGTGATTATTGAAGAAAATACAAAGTATCTGTGGTCCATATAACATCAGAACCCCTTGAAAAGTGATTCTGCACTTCGCAGATACCTCTCATGAATAAGACATTCAATAGAGAAGGGCATGACTAAGGACTGTGTGTATGCCATTCCATGTAGCTGTGGAAAGAAATATAAAGGAGAAACAGGCCACCTCCTTAAGGTAAGTCAGCATGAACATTGCATGGCCATAATATAAGGGGAGATAGAAAAATTAGGCATAGCTGACCACATATGGAGGGAGAAAGGAGATCAGTATCCTGTATGGATGAAGTTGAAATAATTGAATGAGAACACCATTGAAAACTATGTAAACTTAAGGAATCAGCACATATACTGGGTCACAAAAATCTTCTAAGCTGACCAAGCATAGAAATGAATACAATATGGGAACCAGTAATACAGAGTGTTAAATAAAATCATTAGCTTCAAAGATTAGAGAGTTGAGTTAAAGGGAGATAACATGGCATCTGAATGTGGCATCACACCTTGAATGAGAATTATATACCCCAGTGATTGAAATAAAGGGTTTGGTTAAAAATTCCTAGCACATGAAGAAGGTCAGAGCGTACAATGGTCAAAACATTGTAAACATGGCAGGCAGTAAAGATGGAGACAACAGACCGAATAATGTAAAGTATAAATCTAATCTTTAACAGAAGAATTTTGAGTAGAAGAGTCATACTTTCTGATGTGTATGAATTATTTAGCAACAATATAGAGAGAAATAGTAATTTAGAAATAAAAAGTTATGTAAATTGATGATCAGCATTTAACAAACAAGAAAATAATATAAATTTAGTTATTATTTTTACATTTACTTTCTATCATTTAGCAAACAACATGCTAAAATAGTTTTATAATTCTTTCGTAATTCTTTTAAAAAGAAATTAATAAGAAATATTATCATCAAAGAAATAGAAAAAGTAAGTTTGAAAGAATACCACTACAAACAAGGAAAAATTGTAAATGAAAATATATTTAAATAATATGAATTTGTTTATATGAATGTGTATATGCATTTTTACATTCCCTCCCTTGTTGCTGTCTCTCTCATCATGTGTTTATCTTATATATAACAGGCTATAAGTCTGCCCTCCTCTACCAAGTGCCCATAGCTCAGAGGTAGAATCGCTGACTGATGTCAATTCGGTCGAGTTTCACTCGTGTCTAGAAGCATTCGGATGTCTAACCATACTGCTGAGCTGTGATACAGCAAAACAGATCTGTCTGTGTATATATATATATATATATATATATATATATATATATATACACATAAAGAAGCCTGGAAAGCCTCTCAACCTGACCAAGAAGCTCTTCATCCCCAAAATTCTGAGAAAGTGGTGAAGGAGGTTGTGAATTGTCCAGCACTTATATATTTTGTTATACATTTATTTATTTTAACTAATTTCCTCTGTTTAGTTTTGTCAATATTTTAAGTTTTGTACTCTCCCACCTTCTTCAGGAGTGTTGTATTCAGTAATCTACTAGCAATTCTGAATAGAACCCTTTATTCAGTTCATATGAGTAGATTTTTATTTTCTTTGTCTATACTAAAACTTTCTCATGATTTTCTCATTGAAGTTCTTTTTTGATGTTTGGTAAAGAAGCAAAAGAAATTTAACATTAACTACCCAACCCAAGAACTGAACTTACATCCACTAAGTAACTAGAGATACTTTAAGCAATCAATAAGAGTGTATGAATTACCCAGCCATTTAAAGAGTAAGGAAAAAAAAACAACTAAGAGTGATATTTTTGTATTTTTTTCTTTTTTCTTTTGGCAATCAAAGACTGACCAAATGCTGTTCTTTCACATTCTATCAGTTCAGTGGCAATTCCATAAAGAACATTTTTTTATAACAAATTTATTTCATTAGAGTAGTTGACCTTTTTACTACTCAGAGTTGTTTATCAAAGAAGCTCATCAATAGGTCTCTATGTATTTAACCCTCAATTGTCAAAGACTGGTGATAGCCACTTCTGATTTGCTGATAAATTTACTTATTTTCTGTCCAAATTTCTGGGATGAGGAGTTATAATTTAAATTATTTACATGCAGACTATTGTTCTCATCTTTGTTGTTGTTATCACAACATGTCAACCATTATGCCCTCCAGCCTTCATCAGGTTTATGTCACTCCAGGTATCCTAGAGGAAATTCTGAACAGAACCCTTTATTTAGTTTACATGTACCGACTGTTCTCATTTCACTGCCTGTGCCTAGGGACATCTTGTTTAATTTGTTTTTTTAGAATTTTTTGAGGGAATGAACTCACAGTTACTAGTAATTAATAACTATGAGTTCAATCCCTGGGCTAGACAGTGTGTACTTAGATTTAGCTAAAACATGGTGTGCAATAACTGAGTTGTTCTAAAGGACAATACTCAGCATGTAAATTATGTAAATAGGTTGATTTATTTCTTCCATTGGAACACTTATAATAACAATGGCTAATAGATTTAATTTTGAAAACTTCAAGATTTAAGTTAGTCATCACTTAATTCTATATAACCTTGTGTCAAATTTGTCTTAATCTGATAGATACTTAAATATTCTTAATAGTAAAATTATTAGTATGTTGCTATTGTACAAATGTTTTTGTAATGCAATTGTTTTGAGAGTTTGTCAGATTGTTTCTTTTTTTTGTGATTTTGTTAGTGTGTGAATTTTATTTCTTTTATGAATATTTATATAAAAGACTGGAGTAAGTGATACACTTTATTGAGTAAATGGGTTTGATTTTTCAGATTTCAATAAAAACTACTTTCTTAAAACTACTGTTTTGGAGATAAAAATTTTGACTTCTGAAAGCCATTTTTTATCCAGAGAAAGTTTAAGTTTAAGGAAATTATAACAGCTACAATGAATAGATGAAGTGAATTTTGGGATTCTTCACTTCAATTTGATAAATGGCTCTAAAGCTTCTTAGACTGTAGTAGAAGTCTTGCATTTAACCATAACTGGAATGACAACTCTCCTCTCATATAACCTTAGCTACAATACTAGGATCAATTGCATCATAAGAAAAAGACACTGATTCTTTAGTAAAATGGATTTTGTTTAAACTTTGTTTTTACTGTTTCCATTTAGATTAATTGGTTATGTGTCATTCCTTAGCTGTAGCTATAGAAATTCAAAGTGTATCTTTTAAGCTAAGAACAAAATCTTGATTCATATTTTTATTATGCAAAAAAATGTCATCCTATTTATTTACATTAGATGACTCCTTTTTTGTTGTTTGCCTTTGCTTTACTCTTTCTTTAATATTTTAGAGAGTACTGGTTGTTAAAAGAGACTATAAAATGTCATATATAGCTAATCACAAGTTACAACAAATTTTTTCAACTTTATTATGCCTTGTTTATTGTTATTGAATGGTACAAGTAGCATTTTTCCATCACAGTCTAATCATTTGTGAATCTATAAGTTTTAAACTAATTTCTGATGGTTGAGAGAATGTGCTTTTTTAAGTTGAGTATAAGACACATTCTTGATATTGTAGAAAATATACTAATTTCTTGACTTTTTTATTTTTATAAATTTGATTTACTCAAGATATTTTTTAAATTTTGAAATCTATCCGATAATATAGTTTATAGGATTAAAAAAATAAAAATAAAACTGTTTTAGGAATCACCCACCAACAAAAATTTGTACAAATTTTTGTATAATGTGGTTATCATTTCAATTATTTTGTCATTTTCATCTTTTTTTTTTAATTTTGCATTTTCTTTTCTCTATCACTTATTTTGTTTTTTTCCCCAAAAATTTGAAATGTAATCCACCAAAAATAAGTGCAAGTTCCAATCTAATTAATCTTTTCCTTGCCCATGTTCTTTGCAAATCTACAAACAGAAAACTACATTCTTGCTTTTCTTCCTGAGGCCAGTATACTGATGATGTAGACTATGCTGATGACCTGGATATTTATAGTTGTCATACAAATGATCTTGAACTAAAAAATCTCTACCAATTTTTCCTATAGTCTAGAATTATAATGAAAATCAGTGATGGCACTTAACCTGAATCCATCATAAAAATTCAGGATGTAGAATTAAGTAAATACTAAACACTTCAAATAAATCAGTGTATGGGTTGGATGTAACAAATTTAATATAGGAAATAAGAAAATTTAACGGTATAGTCTGTGCTAAGGGGTAGTTTCACCAAACATCACAACTTGCTACAAAACCAAGACATTAATCTAAAAACTAAAGTCCTGTTCTTAAATAGCCTCATCAGATTGAGACTTTCATGTGGATATCATGCCAGGAACCAAACTCATTCAGAAATATCTAAACTGTCAGCTATATACAACCACTTTCTAACATCAATCGTTAAAGACTGTTTTGTGTGAATAAAGCTAATTAGAACCATCCTTTTTTAAAACTTGTGAGCTGGGACAACCGTATCACAAAGATCTGTAACAAATAATCGAAACCACATTACTTGAGCAACAACTAAAATGGATAGTACATGTAACAAGAAGAGAAAATAAGAACATAATCAACATGTTGACATTTCACACTACTTCAAAGATTATGAAGAAATTACCCATCAATACTGGAAAGAACAATAACAGTTACTGAACTAGAGGAACCTTTACATGAAAAATTGTTTTAAGAGAAAGATTTTATAAATTTCAAGTGAATGTAGCATTGAGTGCTTAATCAGTGAATGCCAAATGTTTCCTTATAAGGGAACAGCTAATATTACTATTTTCTTCTTCCTTTTTTATTTTTTCTAGTTGTTCCTTTTTTTTTAATTTTCAGTTTTTTTATCTCTGTGACTTGATTTTTTGTTTAAGTCATTTTTACTGTTTTTTCTTTTGTATTTCTTAAAACTTTTTAATTTTTCTTTCCTTTTTTCGTTTGGATTTATTCTTTCATATCACTTTCTTTTTTTGCAATCTTTATTTAACTTTTCTTCTTTACCACTGTCTTTCATTAATTTTTTTCTCAGCTTGTATTGTACAATTCTTTATTGTTCACTCACACATTTTCTTTCCTTTTTTCGCTTTCACTTATTCTTTCATTCACTTTTACTTCCTTTCATTTTTGATGACTCATTTTTGTCTAATTCTCTTTTTTTTGTTTCTTTTTGATTACTCTCCTTCTTTCCTTTGTTTCACTTTAACTCTTGTCTGTTTTCTTTTCCTATTCTTTCTTTCCAGCTTCTTTAAGAAACGTTTTATACATACTTTATTCTAGATCATTTTCATCAATGGATGGATGGTTACAAATCAGCCATTGTTACTATAGCATATAATTGTGGAAGAGAGCAGATATTAAAGTTTCACATCATAGCATCAATGCCTATAATTACAAAAGTAATGAGAGAAAATAGAACATGAGCCACCTAAAGCAAAATTGTTTTGATAACAAATGCTCACTTTTCTAGATTTATATTTTCTATATCGACATTAAATTATCAGTGATTGTTAAGATTTAAGATCTTCAGCCATTATATTAAACAGTTCCAAATGAGAATAGCTTTTGAAAACTAGAATTCCTTTCATGAACACTCCTTTGATCATTAGATTATAAAAGCTTAACTTGTTATTGTACCACTATTTCTTTTCAGTTTTCTCATGCCATGTTTTTTTTGTTTAATTCTTGCAATAATGTTATTAATACTCTGGTTTTAATATCATCAGATTGAATGTAATTATTATACATATTTATAAAATACTAAAATTTGTTCATCCAAGAACCTTAAAAGAACTTAAAAAGCATAATTGATTCTCAGTATTCAAATTCTTTACGAAACAATAGTATCTTTTATTAATCAGGCTGGTTATATCCCAAATTACTCAAAGTAATGGAACTCTTCAGCTTATTTGATCTTTTATTTATAAACAATTGGTCATCATAAAGGATCCATGAAATAATATTAATGATTGCAGTACAGCATACCTCTTTAAAAAGCATTAAACCTTTACTTTATGTGCTTGTTTCAATACAATCCTGGCTTTATAATTCGATCTGATATGTCTATTTCTAGGTTCATTTGATTAACAAATTATATAAGCCATTTTCTAGCTTAAATATATATATATATATATATATATATATATATATATATAAATTTAGTATATCGAAGCAGCAAGTAATTTTCTAAACATATGCTATTAAATATAAGAGACAATGAATGTCTATTATGTTTAATCATGAGCCGTTCTAAACGTCGTATTTTTGCTTTAATTTCAGTTTAAAATAAAGACAAAAATTCTCCAACATTTGGATAATTATTTATTGGTTTTCTTCTAAGCTTTCGGCTCACATGAGCCATCTTCATAGAGGTTGTTTAAACTGAAATATTATAAAATCCACCATCACCGACGATTTTATTTTGTGTTGACATAAAACTCTGCTTGGCAATGGCAATAGTTACCAAAAATAATAAACGCAGTTATTTTTTTTTTTTTTTTTAACTAGTAATACCACAACCTAACTTAAAAAACATATTAATAAACTTATTACTGCAAAAAATGCTGAAATAGGATCCTATAAACTTCAAAAGATTATAGCCCGGCTACCTTTATGAAAATGTAAAAATCCATAAAAAAGATCATCCCCTCTGACCTATCATTTCTCAAATACCCACACCAATATATAACCTTTCCAAAACACTTAACAAACTAATTACTCCCTATCTTCCTGGTAAATATAGTATTAATTCCACGGACAAATTTTTACAGATTCTCCATTCCGTAAAACCTAAGAATCAAATAATTGCATCTTTGGATGTCCAAAACTTATTCATAAATGTTCCCGTCCAGGAAACAATTGACATCATTATCCATGATGAGTACAACCATGCTACTCTCCCATCAATCAATATAAAACCCACTATATTAAAAAAACTATTATTAGCATGCACCACACAAGTACCCTTTCACGATCCCTTAGGTAATATTTATACACAAATAGATGATATTGCGATGGGATCTCCTTTAGGTCCCCACTTTTCTAATTATTATATGGCAAATCTAGAAAATAAAATAATCAATGACTAACAATAAACCCTCTATATATGTAAGATACATAGATGACATCTTTGTTTTAGCTAAGAATATCGATCAAATTAAATATCTTAAAAACAAATTTGAAAGTCACTCCGTCCTCAAATTTACATTAGAACTTAATATTAATAACAAACTCCCATTCCTTGATGTATTCATTGATTCTAGCACACATAAATTTACTACTTCTCTATATAGGAAACCAACTAGCATAAATTCGTGTCTTCTTAATTATAATAGTGAATGCCCCCAATGATATAAGTTAGCTGTTATAAAAAACTTACTTCAACACACACAAATGATATCTTCTTCCAAATCTATATTTTATAAAGAATTACACAACATTAAGCAAACACTAGTAAATAATGGATTTCCTAACTCCGTTATTGATCAACAAATTAAAATGTATCTCAACAAAATTAACAATAGCTCTAACAATAATGATAATATTAATAATAATGGTTTACATCAAAATGAACATAACTTATACTATTGCAACCAAATACATAATAATTATAAACAAGATGAAAAAACTCTCAAAAACATAATACATAGAAATGTTAAACCAGTTGAAAGTAATAATCAAATTAAACTCATTATATATTATAAAAAGTTTAAAACAATTGACCTCATAGTCTATAATAACCCAACAAGCACTAAACTAAATTCTCTACAAAAAACCAATGTAGTGTACCAATTTACATGCCCATTCAGAGATTGCATCTCTGATACTAATCAAAAACCTAGTACATATATTGGTTTTACTACAACCACACTCTCCCGTAGACTTACATGTCATCTTTCTGATCAGAGTACTATTAAACAACATTTCTCTGAAAAACATAAACATGTAGGTAATATCAGACAGATTTTGGTCAACAATACGGTGATCCTTACTCATACACACAGTAAGAGGAACCTGCAGATATTGGAGGCCATGTACATCAAATCAAAACAACCAACACTCAATAAAATCAACTTTAAAACAGAAAATAACATATTACATTGCATTTGACTACATGGTTTTGTTGTCATTTCACGCTATCCCGCGGTGTGACGTCATAAAACTGCATCGCAATCTTAAGAACTGCGTTTATCATTTTTGGTAACTATTGCCGTTGCCAAGCGGAGTTTTATGTCAACACAAAATAAAATCGTTGGTGATGGTGGATTTTATAATATTTCAGTTTAAACAACCCCTCTGAAGATGGCTCATATGAGCCAAAAGCTTAGAAGAAAACCAAAAAATAATTATCCCAATGTTGGAGAATTTTTGTCTTTATTTTAAACTGAAATTAAAGCAAAAATACGACGTTTAGAACAGCTCATGATTAAACATAATAGACATTCATTGTCTCTTATATTTAATAGCATATGTTTAGAAAATATATATATATATATATATATATATATGTATATATATAAACAAATTTTGTTAAATTCAACTGACAATGACATTTTGTTTTATTTTTTACTTTAAGTTCTATATCCAAAGAAAAATTGTGGAAAAAATTTTTCAATGTTCATTTTTTTTTCAAATTCTTTTCATACTATCAGTCATTATCTAGAACTGAATGTTATCACTACAGTAAACAAGATTTTTATATCTATATCCAAGCATTTTTTGGAACACTATATTTCAAATTCAAATATATGTGTATAACATAATAGTGCTGTCATGTGTAGAAAGATTTCAGAGAGCTTGACACTACTGGAAAATAAATGTATCAAATATTTTATATGTATTATTATTTTGTGTGCAGTATTTTGTATTCCCTTTAAAATACTTTATCCTTGGTGAAACACATTTAATATGGGTTGTTTTTTTTATAATAATAGCTTTGAATATATATGATTTAGCAGTTCATATCACATAATTATTCTAATAAATATTTAAATTTATTATCAAAATTAAAGCCATATAACCTAGTTACTACTATTACACTGAAACTTCAAAAATCTCCCCTACACCCATTGAATGGGTTCTAGACAGCCTTGTAGTACAGTCATTACCTAAGATCAATTTCATTGTAAGGACAGAAGTGGCAGGCCACATAACATCTACAGTACAGATCTAGACAAATGCAACCTCAGGAATGTCAACACACTGCTGGAATTATTTACTGCAGGATTATGGGTATGCATGCCTCTTGTCAGAGTGGTGAGACATCTTGGAGATTGAATGGCACTTTTTAGAAATCAGTGATCTTCACACATTTTGCTTTCATGTAAGTTATGTTGATTTGTACGTTTGACATAAATTTGGGAATAACAACTTTACCCATAATACACCCTAATGTAGGGTGCCATAAGTTACAATACATTCTTGCTTTTGATGGAAGAGTGAATTGTAGCTTACAGTTTGCTCATGAGATTCTACTGACATTTCTGCAATAGTAAAATAATATGTAGTTTCAGCAGGATTATTCCCTCCCACAAGATACTCATACTACTTAACATGCTTTGAGATCATCAGACATGTCTTTTTTTGAAAATGTATGGTATAGGATACAAATCCTATATCATCCAACAATTAAATGAAATGCAAAAAGTAAAATTGCACACCAGCAAAATCAAATCAGAATGAGTGAAAACATTTTGGAAAAACCAAACCAAGGCAAATTTCACAAGGCGGTGTGAAATTTAAGATTCTGGATTCTAATTGGATAGGAAAGAGCAAATTTTCAAATTTTCTTAACACCTAAAAATGAGTATGCGGCTGGAGTTGATCACGTGGCATGATCTAAGTACTTATCCATGTCTCTTAATTGGCCAAAGACAGTCTGATGGGAGCAGAGATCTGATAAGGATCTCGTCACAATATAAAGAAGAACCTGTCATGTCTCATCAACATACGTTCATTTTTCCTTTCCTTTTTTACTCACACGCCATCAACGAAACAACAACAAGATATCTTCAACTGACTCCTAAAAACTAATGTCCGATAAGTACGATTTTCCTATGTTGCTTTACCTTCCTTTTCACTTTTTCGCCGGTCATAAAAAAGGAAAGGAATGCAGACCTGTTAATCTTTCTACATACACACATTCTGCTACTTACAACTATAAGCCCTGGATTCATTTAACTCCTTACTACTATTTCTCTGGAACATTTAACTATGTACATTTTCTATTTGAACGTTTTACTTCTTACAAATTTGTTATTCTGTTCAGTTAATAAAATTTCACTTCTTTTACAAACAAAACCCTTTTATTTTTCCAACTTTCAACCTGATGATATTTTTAAATGCGGGGATTGTCGGCTATGTTTTGAAGTAGCTCTAGATCAAGCATGACCAATAACCCTGCAATGGAAAAGATGAGATCACATTTGACTTGCTCAGTTTGCCCACTTATAAATCTTGCTATATTGTGTCAACAAGTGCAAGTATGATAGGATAATTTATACACGATCATATCTACTATCTGTAGTGATGCCCAGGAGGATATACAGTGTGTTAATTCAAGATCTGAGTACACTTGATCAACACCTTATTTTGAAAGATGTTCATGCATGTATATGGGATCATTTACAATAATCCAGTTATTATATTACCTGTGCATTTAATGTCATGAAAATTAGATACATATTCAGGGTATTGCAGTTTTATTTTGTGTGTGTGTGTGTGTGTGTGTGTGTGTGTGTGTGTGTGTGTGTGTATTGAAAAGTACTTGGCTTAATCAAGAAGGGCATCAAAAGAGACTATTCATTTGTTCAGAATTTTCAAAAATGGTTTAGGTAGAATTTTTTTCAGTACTTTGTTTATATATATATATATATATATATATATATATAAATGGAGTGCATTCTTTTTCTTTAATAGGAACCTTTTTCATCTAACATTCCTTCAGACAGGTCTCACTGTTTCTTGCTCTTTCAGGTCTCTGTTTTCTTTTCTCTCAGGTCTATTTTGTTCTCTCTCAGGTCACTCTGTTTCTTTTTCTCTCAGGTCTCAGTTTCTTTCTCTCTCAGCTCTTTCAGTTTCTTTCTCCCTCAGCTCTCTCAGTTTTTCTCTCTCTCTCTCTCAGGTCACTCTGTTTCTTTCTCTTTCCTTCTCTTACAAGCTTCTTTTCTTTAAATTACTCTACTTCCTTTTTCCAAGTTTAATAAATTTTATTCTCTTCCATAAAACTATTTTTTCTCACAATTTTCTTTCTTTTCTATCTTCCTCTATTATTTATTCAGTCTCTTCAATTTCCTTTTTGTGCTTATTAAAATTATATTTAAATTCTCATTTAACATCTTATCCTACACAAATTTTTATTCCTTATTTTTAGTATTAATGTTTTTAAGGAAAATATGAATATGGAAAGAGAAAAAAGTATACAAAACCAGATAAATCTATACTGACTCTCAAAAACTAATTTATCTATGTTTGTTGTACATGTAGTTACAATGAAATTTGCACTGATGACAAGCATTGTAATCAGTATAGTCATTTGTAGTGATGATGTAAGCATTATAATCAGTATAGTCATTTGAACTGATGATGTAAGTCTTATATCAGTATGGTCATTTTATAATGATGATGTAAGCATTATAATCAGTATATTCATTTTGTACAGATGATGCAAGCATTATGATCAGTATGGTCATATGATACTGATGATGTAAGCCTTATAATCAGTTTTATTTTGTACTGCTTATGTGAGCATTATAATTGGTATTGTCATTTGGTACTGATGATATAAGCATTATAATCAGTATAGTCATTTTGTACTGATGATGTTAACATTATAATTAGTATGGTCTGTTTGTACTGATAGTGTAAGCATTATGATCAGTCTGGTCATTTTGTACTGATGGTGTAAGCCTTATAATCAATATTGTCATTTTGTATTGATAACAAAAGCATTATAATCAGTATGGTCTTTTTGTACGGATCATTTAAGCATTATAATCAGTATAGTCATTTTGTACAGATGATGTAAGCATTATAATCAGTATGGTCATTTTGTACTCATAATGTAAGCATTATAGTCAGTATAGTCATTTGAACTGATGATGTAAGCCTTATATCAGTATGGTCATTTTATAATGATGATGTAAGCATTATAATCAGTATTGTTATTCTGTACTGATGATGTAGGCCTTATAATAAGTATGGTCATTTTGTACTGAGGATATAAGCATTATAATAAGTATGGTCATTTTGTACTGATGATGTAAGCCTTATATCAGTATGGCCAATTTGTACTGATGATGTAAACATTATTAACCTGATGGTCATTTTGTACTGATGCTGTAAGCATGATAATCAGTATTTTCATTTTGTGCTCATGATGTTAGCATTATAATCAGTATGATGCTTTTTTACTGATGACATATATATTATAATCAGTATTGTTATTTTGTACTGATGACGTAAGAATTATAATCAGTATGGTCATATTTACTGATGATGTAAGCTTTATAATCAGTATGACCTTTTTGTACTGATGAAGGAAGCATTAGAATCACTATGGTCATTTTGTACTGATGATAAAGCAGTATAATCTGTATGGTCTTTTTGTACAGATCATTATAATCAGTATTGTCATTTTGTACAGATGATGTAAGCATTATAATCAGCATGTTCATTTGTACAGATGATGTAAGCATTATAATCAGCATGTTCATTTGTACAGATGATGTAAGCATTATAATCAGCATGTTCATTTGTACAGATGATGTAAGCATTATAATCAGCATGTTCATTTGTACAGATGATGTAAGCATTATAATCAGCATGTTCATTTGTACAGATGATGTAAGCATTATAATCAGCATGTTCATTTGTACAGATGATGTAAGCATTATAATCAGCATGTTCATTTGTACAGATGATGTAAGCATTATAATCAGCATGTTCATTTGTACAGATGATGTAAGCATTATAATCAGTATGGTGATTTTGTACTGATGATGTAAGCCTTTCAATCAGCATGGTCATTTAAACGGATGATGTAAGCCTTATATCAGTATGATCATTTTATACTGTGGATGTAAGCATTATAATCAGTATGATCATTTTGTACTGATGATGTTAGCATTATAATAAGTATGGTCATTTTGCCCTAATGGTGAAAACATAATAATCAATATTCTCATTTTTGTATTGATGATGTAAGCATTATAATCTGTATGGTCATTTTCAATTGATGATGTAAGCATTATAATCAGTATGGTCATATTGTATTGATGATGTAAGCATTATAAACAGTATGGTCATGTTCTACTCATGATATAACCATTATAATCATTACCGTCATGTGTTACTGATGATGTAACCATTATAGTCTGTATGATCATTTTGAAATAATGATGTAAGCATTATAATCAGTATGGTCATTTTGTACTGATGATGCAAGAATTGTAATAAGTATAGTCATTTTGTAGTGATGATGAAAGCCTTATAATCAATATGGTCATTTTGTACTAATGGTGTTGGCATTGTATTCAGGATGGTCATTTTATACTGATGATGTAAGCCTTATAATCAGTACGGTCATTTTGTACTGATGATTTAAACATTATAATCACGATGGTGATTTTGTACTGATGATGTAAGCATGATAATCAGTATTGTCATTTTGTACTCATGATGTAACCATTATAATCAGTACCGTCATGTGGTACTGATGATGTAAGCATGAGTATGGTCATTTTGTACTGATGATGAAAGCCTTATAGTCAATATGGTCATTTTGTACTAATTGTGTAAGCCTTATTATCAGCATGGTCATTTTGTACTGATGATGTAAGCCTTATAATCAGTATGGTCATTTTGTACTGATCACGCAAAAATTATAATCAGTATGTTCATATTTGCTGATGATGATTGTAAATCAGTATGACCTTTTTGTAGTGATGATGTAAGCATTATAATCACTATGGTCATTTTGTACTGATGGCTTTAGCCTTATTATCAGCATGGTCATTTTGTACTGATAATGTAAGCAGTATAATCAGTATGGTCATTTTGTGCAGATGATGTAAGAATTATAATCAGTATGGTCATTTATTATTGATGATGTAAGCATTATAATCAGTATGGTCATCTTGTACAGGTGATGTTAGCCTTATAATCAGTATGGGCATTTTTTTGTGCTGATGTAAGCATTATAATCAGTATGGTCATTTTTTACTGATAATATAAGCATTATTATCAGTATGGTCATTTTGTACTGATGATGCTAGCCTTATTATCAGCATGATCATTTTTTAGTGATGATGAAGCAGTATAATCTGTATGGTCATTTTCAATTGATGAAGTAAGCATTATAATCAATATGGTCATTAGTACAAATGATGTTCTCATTATAATCAGTATAGTCATATTGTACTGATGATGTAATCATTATAATCAGTATGGTCATATTGTACTGATGATGTAATCATTATAATTAGTATGGTCATATTGTACTGATGATGTAAGCCTTACAATCAGTATATTCATTTTGTACTGATGATATAAGTTTTATTAATAACCTATTGTCATTTTATACTGATGATATAGGCATTATATTCAGCATGGTATTTTCTGCAGATGATGTAAGCATTATAATCAGTATGGTCATCTTGTACTGATGATGTAAACATTATAATCAGCATTGGTCATTTTGTGCTAATGATGTAAGCATTATAATCATTATGGTCATTTTGTTATGGTGATGTAAGCATTATAATCAATATGGTCATTTTTTTACTGATAATGCAAGCATTATGAATAGTATGGTCATTTTTTATTGATGATATAAGCCTAATAATCAGTATAGTCATTTTTTATTTATGATGTAGGCCTTATAATCAGTACAGTCATTTTGTACTGATGATGTAAGCCTTATAATCAGTATGGTCATTTTTTATTGATGATGTAAGCCTTATAATCAGTACGGTCATTTTGTACTGATGATGCAAACATTACAATCAGATTGGTATTTTTGTACTGATGATATAAACATTATAATCCGCATGGACTTTTTGTACTGATGATGTAAGCATTATACTCAACTATGTCATTTTGCACAGATGATAGAAGGATTATAATCAGTATGAGCATTTTGTGCATGTTGTATAAGGATTATAATCAATATCCTTTCATTCTTCTTTCTTTCTTGTAATTCCTTCTCAGAGGCAAAGCACAACTGATGTAAGTTATAGAATGTGATTAATTTGGTAAGGGAAGAAAACTGTAATTTTTGAATGAAAAAATTATCTGAAATTAAGAGGCTTACATCGCATGACTATTTATTAATTCATTTGTTTTTTCTAATCCATTCTTTTACTGATAAATTGTTTTGGCTTTTATTTTTCTTTCGCCATTTTTGCCTTTTTTACTTTATAACTTAGAAAATTAAATTATTCTGTATTTTTTTGCTCTATTTTTATTTCAATTTTTTGCTTTTAACTCCTATTCATTTACAATTTTTTCCTATTCATCTTTTGTTCATTTACATTTTTCTTATTCACTTTTTCTTCAGTTTCTTTCCTATTTTAACTTCCAATTTTTTCTCATTCATTCTCCTTTTTTTCATTATTAAAATCTTTTTATTAATATTTTTATTTTATTCTTCATTTTTTCATCTTATATTCTGTGGAAAAATGAATTTTGAGTTACATTAATGATCCATATAAATGTCAATATATCAAATAATTATATTTTTTTTTATCTGCAGATTTTCTTTCTTACAACATTAAATTTTCTTTTTTATGAATCCATTTCTTTTAAGTGCGTTGTTTTTTTATTTTAATATTTGATGATTTTCTTTTTTACTTTTTCCTCTTCATTTTTTTCCTTTGAAAGGGAAACTGCTCTTAGTTTTCTCTTTTCACTTTCATATCTGTCTTTTTTTGTTTACTTATATTTTACTCCACTGCCATCATCAAAATGTTCTATTATTGTTCTTTAAACATCAATCTTTTATTTTCTGGCTCTTGAAAATGAATATGCTGTCTCCTTCTGTTCATTGATTTGTTACTGATGCATTTATTTTCTAGAATATTTAATCTGTTAGCCTTTTTTTAGCTATAAATTGATTTCTTTATTCATTTCTTCTATATTTTGTATGTCATTTCTCAATGAACAGAAAAATAGGATGTAGTTTACTACAAATAAGTTTGTATGTAATTAGTATTTGATTAACAAGTGCAAACAATATATATCAGCCAAACTTTTTTTTAAATTCTCATAATGGTAAGCTATTAAAGAAACTGCTTTTTACTGGGTTGTTTGGAAAGATCATGCTGTTTTTTAGTTGTTCATGTTTCAACATGTTAGAATACGTCAGTTTTGTCAATATATATAATATGCTTACATTTTTTATTAAAGCACACTTCAAACTATCACTTGAGAAAAAAGTTTAAAATTACTTAATTTCTGTTAATTTTGCCTCCCTATGAAAATGGAAGATTATGACACGCATTTTCGACTCTTGATACATTTTTATTACCATAAAACCAAAACTGCCTTGCAAGCAGAAAAAGATATCTGCTGTGTATGGAGCAGGTGTTTTAGCTGATAGAACTGTAGAGAATTAGTTTGCTAAGTTTAGAGTTGGTGATTGTAGCCTTATTGATGAAGAACACTAACCCTTGCTACTGTTGATGACCAAATCACGACATCAATTGAGAATAACAATTACACAATATGAGAACTTGCAGAAACACTAAATTTATCAAATGCCACCATCCATGAGAACTTAGTGAAGTTTAAGTAATCAAATTGCAACGATGTTTGGGTACCACATGATCTGAGTAAAATGATTTTTTGGATGGCATTACTATCTGTTTATAAATGCAATGAAAATGCACCCATTTTGAAACAAATTGTGACAGGTGGTGAGAAATGGCTCATTTACAACAATGTTCAGTGAAAAAGGTACTGAGGTAAGTGACATAAGTTAACTTTAGCCAGCCCCAAATCAGGTCTCTAACCTAACAAAGTCATGCTGTACATCTGGTGGGATTGAAAAGGAATTCTGTACTAAGAGCTTCTGTCAAGTAACCAGTCAATTGGTTCTGAAAAATACTGTTCAGAAATGGTTAAAGGCAACTATTAAAAAAAAACACCAAGAATTGGCAAACAGAAAAAGTGTTGTTTTTCATCAATATAATGCCAGATCTCACATTTCTTTGTTGGCCTGGCAAAAATTGTTGCAGCTTGGCTAGGATGTGCTATGCCACCTGCAATATTCACCAGACATTACACCTTTATTTTCATTTATTCAGATCCTTGCAAAATAATATCAATGGTAAAAATTTACTTCTTTGGGTGATATAAAAAATGATTTCTTTACTGATAAACGAACTGAAATTCTAGTCAAACAGAATCTTTAAGTTGAAAGATAAATGGAGAAAGGTTGCACAATTTAGTTGAAGAAATGTTTAATGGCATAATTTTGTTTCATGTTTTAATTTCCCTTAAAAATTGTCACAAACTTTTCATGGAACCCAAGAAAATATTGAAAAGAAAGTTTTAAGCTTACCTGCAATTATATTTTTGGTTTAAGTGTTGCTTCTTTATAGACATTTAATGTTTTTGGTATGGTTTTTAAAAGAGTTTTGGTTTTCATCCCTTTGGCAAGTTTCCAAAAGTCATCATGGAAAAAATGCATGTTTATTATTTACTGGATTCAAATGAATGATGTGGTTTCTAATTCAAATAAGTTTATCTACTGCATCATCATCATCATCATCATCATCATCATCATCATCATCACTGTGAATCTGTATATGTATTCACAATGTGAGTGACTTGAGAAGAGCACTGATTTTATCAGCTTTTGTACCACTAATAATAAATCTGGTAAAATCACCATCATCAATAAATTGATCCTGCCCAAAATTTTCATCAGTTCTCAGGTAAAATCTTTATTTAGATGTATTTTTATGAAGTATAATTGCTTTATCCTAATTAAGCTTACAGTATACAGTTCTTCAATGCAAGCAAAGTTGCTACATTTCTGGGAAAAGTAGTACTATACCATTGATTTGCTCATTGTTGTGGTCACTAAATGTAGGGTGTATCAGCCACTTATTCAAGCCACTGGCTCAATAATTTCTTGTATAAATGATTCATCCAATTACATTGTTTTTAAATAAGATCTGAAAGATTTCTTAACTCAGCTGAAATGTTCACCACATGTAACATAAAACTAAAGATGATAGGTTCCTAAGATTGATTGAAGTCTTGGAATAATGATGAATATCACCAGAATATCATGACTAATTTAAAAATTTTAGCTTTTATTTACATAAGTGTTTTAAACTAGTGCTTTACTTGATAGCTGTATGCAGTAGTTTGAAATAATGCAAGTAGTATGATAATGTTAGAACTGTCATATATATCTGTCTACTTGTTCTACCAGTTTTCAAATATTGGAGTGCTTGCTGGCCTTAGCCAAACTACTAATGTGTGCTTTGCACTTCTCCTCTCTATATGAAATTCAGCCTGCTGAATCATCAGTGATGTACTGATATGAAGTGACCATCAATTTATGTTCTCTAAGGGTTTCCTTTTTTCTATAAAACACATGTCCAGTTAGTCATTTGACCAAGATCTGCTTCCTTACATCTGTTCTTCCTTGGTCCACTTAGACAACTTTTTTGAAAGAATTTCTTGCAAATTTATTTTACCTATGAAACCACACAAATCTTACATACAGATCTTTATGTAAACAACTTAATCTCAATGATTTTAGAAAGCTGTATACAATTATGCTTAGTTATCTCTAAATTTTAGGCTCAATCCCTTGAAGAACCCCTCAAGCCATTTAATTCTTGATACTTGTTATAAAGCCTGCTTGGATTGAGTAATTCTCAAGTCACTATCATTGAAAAAAAAGATTCTTGAGCTGTGTTAAGGTCTCTCATTCCAATGAAAAATCTTTTCTGGAAGAGCATGTAAGTTGTAAACCTGCTGAAATGTATAATTTACTATCAACAGAAGTACCTTAAATGAATATTTAAAAATAACTTTAGATTATGGAAAAACAGAGAAATATCACAACATTATTGTTATGATGAACTCTCATTTTTTGATAACTGGGAATTTTTTAATGACAGAATCAAGCAAACATCTCTGAGCTTATATTCCAAGTAGAAATAGTTTTGAATATGACATCCTTACTACTTGGAATATTCTTTTCATGTATTTTCATAGATAGTTATTACCTCCTGAGATGGTCAAATGGTCTGTGAGTTATTGTAAACAATTAATTACTTCATACAATCGAAGTAGATTTGTTTAGTTGTATATCAGGTTAACAGATTTGCCAATTAGAAATTCAAGACAGTGTGTCCAAATTTAAGTTCAAATTATTTCTAATTTGCATAGGCATAAATTGAGATAAAATAATATTACTGTGTGTGATAAAATTATATACTAAAAAGTTAGAAATCATTTGAATTTAAATTTGAACAGTGTGCCTTGTGTTTGGCTCATCTGCCAACTCTAGTTGTACAGCAGTTAAGTATTCAATAGAAATATTGACAAAATCTATAAAATGATGAGGATATAGTAAATCTTGTTCATATTCTTCTACCATGTAAATGTAGCACATCATCAAATGATCCATTTGAGCTATATTTTAATGATTTATTTTATCAGAAATCATACTGACCAGAAATATTTCTTGCTTAATTTCTTACAAAAAGGATTTACACATAAAAGTAATGAAGAGCTCAAGCCTATAGTGTCTCACCTACATTTATTGGCTTTTTCATGAGACACAAGATCAGGTTTAATGCAAAATCTCCATAAGTATATATGTTGGTAGTTGCAAAGATTGCTCTGTCACATAGCCTATATCACAAAAATGTCAAGGTGAACCACAAGGTGCTACCCAAGAATTGAAAGTCTAAGGCAGCAAGGCACCATTCAGAAAATGCAGAAACAAGTTACAGGCTTCAAGCACACAAATTACTGTCTGAAATCTGCTAATTCATGTCTTGCATCTGTGCTAACTTTATGTTAAAGAAACCTCTGCTTCCTGTAGTCAATGATGTCACTATGCCACATTTCTCTCTTTCTTGATAAGAGAAATGAATTGGTAGCTTACTGTCCCAGTTTTGTTTTCTAAGAATGTATACAATTACTTTAAAGGAAAGAGAAAATTTACACTATGATAAATATTTATTCCTGCATGAGAGTATATTATGTTTCTTAATCCAATCGACCAATTTCTTTCTGTGTCTCTCTTTTTTCTTTTTTCTGAAATAAACATATATATTAAAAAAAGAAATTGAAATTACAGTTGTGGAATGATAGAATATGTATGAATTGATTTGATTCTACCCAAGTATTGCAATATCCAGAATTAATGTTTAAATTGATTAGCTTAATACATAATTGTTTAATTTCTTTGGCAATTTTTGTTATCACTGTGGATTGTGTCTGACTGGTTGTGGAGTAGCTGGTGTTGTTTATGGATTTTTTTTTTTTTTGCTCTGTTACATCCTTATAAATGGGTAGTTTGCTTGGCAAATACATTCTGTGAGGGTCTTCCACTAGTATTTGTCAATCATCAACTGACTTAATTGTATTTTGCTGCACATGTTTAAAGAATGAAAAATTTTGTGTGATTTGGTGGTTCTCACTCTATTTTGATGACTGTGTATTTGCTTGAGGGGTGTGATTTTCCTATGATGAAAACTAAACTGGATGACAAACTTCCTGAATTTCTGACATTGAAAAGGAGGCTCATTATCTGTCTTGACTACTGTCAGCAAGCCTTGTTGGGCAAATATAGAATTTAGACAAGAGATGACCACCTTTGCTTATGTTACCAGAATTATCTCAACTGTGTATCATCAATGGCCACTTGCACATAGTTGCCTGATATTAAAGTTCCTGAGAAGTCTACGGATATTTCTGTTTATAGAGCAGAGAGTAACAATGTCAGGCAATAGAAGTTCATGCAGAAATGGAGTAGGTATTAATTCCTGATATGGAATACAAGCTCAGACAATCTCTCTTCTACCATTGTATCAAAGCCTGCAAACCATACCTTCTCTCTAATTAGCAGCTTTGTCTTTAAGATTACTTGTTGATGTGGTGTGTGTGATGTCAGTTATTCTCTTCTGCAGTGCTGTTGGATCTAGCAAAAAATGATAATGAAGAACAACACTATCTGCAAAGATAACTAATCTTTGAAGTAAACAAAGCTGGATAAGTTTGAATCTTGCCATCAAGAAGACTGAATTGCATTAACTTTTGAAGCTGAATACCCTGCTGTGTTTTGGTTCTAACTTCTTTCATAGTTAGTATTTTGAAAACTGAATTTTGTATTATATAGTATATATATTTATTTCAGCCACATTGTCTCTCTTTGATGTGGGTGTTGGCTTAGATAGTCTGCTGGGTTTATTTCATCTCATCCTAGCTAGTATATTACCTCATACTCATATGGCATGAGACAAAGTCTACAATGTTCTATGTGGATCATAGCTGGCTTCTGGCAATACCTAAAAGTGGTTTGTGGTCTATTATTACCCTGAATATTGACCTGAATAAGTAGAGATGGAAGTACTCAACAACATATTCTACTATTAATATTTCTCTTTCAGTTTCACTGCTCTACTTCTGTGATTGCTCTGCTTTCATAGCAGATTACTTTACCTTCTTGAGTGAGCATTGCACCTATTCCCACTGGACTCACATCTATGATGATATCCATCTGCTTATTGGGTTTGAAGTATGCCATAATACTGGCTCCAGTCAATATCTTGAGTTTAGTGATGGCTTTCTTCTTGATGTCAGACCATTTTCAAGGCATACTTTTTTATGATCTGTTGAAAGTTAACTGATGGTAGCATAATGAGGAATGAATTGGGAGACATACTGAGCCATACCTAGAAATGAGGAAAAATTAGAATATTTCATAGGAAGTTTTTTTTTGAGTGAAATATTCTGTGAGGAAGTTTTTTATATTTTCATATTCTGCTGGCACCTTCACACTGTTTATGAGTTTTCTTATTCTACTTCTCTTTTTCTCATTTGTAAAGCTGTGATAATTATTTCAAATTTTGTCTCCAGCATAATGAAGGCAAGTTGGGTTTTTTTGTCACTTTTCAATTTCAAATATGCATAACAACTTCTCAAACTTTTCTATCCATTTGTGTCTCCTCATGTCTGTTGGGTGTTCATTGTTGTACACTGAAAATGGTGGAAATATAGAAGGTTTGCAATTCTGTTAAATTGTTTCTGTTTATTATTATTGTTATTATTATTATTAAAATCTAGTCTTTGTTTGAGAAACTCTTATTATTCTCATTGCCAAAATGTTGTGTCTTACAGCTTGTAAAAGATTAATGCAGCATAGACCTGTTCGGGATAACCAAATAAAACTCTAGTTCTGGTAGTCAATGATGTCACTATGTCACCTGTTTCAATTTTTCCCCTGTTTTGCCTGAAGACAAATATATCAAACAAAAACAAAGGTAATCAAATCATAAATTATATGGTAAGCATTTATATAGTATGAAAGTTATATCCACATGATACTATCTATGTCTTGTCATATTTTACAATAATTACTTTTTCATCCATATTTCATGTTTTTTTCTTGATTAGATATTGCAGAACCCAAATGAAACACATCACTTGATATAGAGGATACTTTTCCTGCAAAAACATTAGGGATTTGATTGGTTGCTATGACAATCATTGCACGGGAACGTTTTCTAAAGAAATATATTTACTGAGTTCTCAAGCTTTATTGCTTATCATGCAAAGCATGTCCCCTACCTTAAAGAAAAAATACAAGAAATTTAAATGCAAGAAAACATGCATGTATCCATCCACCCACAGAACTGATGCTTTACCCATTTTGTCTGCAACTAATTGTGTTTTTAGTGCAGTAATTTAACAATGATTGATTTTGTTTCATTAAATATATTTTCATTATTTACATTAAATATATTTTCATTATTTACATTGTTTCGACTGTTGTCCTCATCTTTATTGCCATATTTTCAACATTTCAGCCATATACTCCAGCCTTTTTCAGGTGATTGGAATTTTGAAACAAACCCTTTATTTCAATCACTGGGGTAGATTGTTTTCATTCCATGAGCCATGGCTCTCCCGAATTCTTAGCAGCTTTAACTCTTTAATTCTATATGTTCAATTGAACTTACAACTCAAGTCACTGGCTCTAACTAACACCTTTATCCACTGGGCCATGTGTATGAATTTTCGGGACTTATATACCTAATGTCTCAGTAATCATTTTTTAACCAGAGCTCATATTGCAATCTTGAAGCTAATAATTTTCTCTAGTACTCCGTATTACTGGTTCTCATATTGTATTCATTTCTATGCTTGGCCAGCTTAGATTTTTTCTTTGTAGTAAAAGATGATGTTATTTTATTCAACCATATAATGGATTGTTAGGTTATAAAAACATATATTTACATATATAACGATCTCTCATATGAGAGATTATATATATATATATATATATATATATATATATAAAAACTTATTTATAAATGGAACTTTGTCTGTGTGTGTGTGTGTGTGTGTTCATTACCTATAGACTCCGAAATGGCTGAACTGATTTTCTTGAAAATTTACACAGTTGTACTATAAACCTCTGCAAGTGTTCTTAGCTAGGTTTTGTGTTAAGGTACCCCCGATAAATACCGATAATCGAAAAAATCGGGTTCTAGAAGGAGTGGTCCGATTTTAATCAAATTTGATACACTCATAGACAAAGACATAAGAAATGATATTCAGAAGTTTCAAGGTTGCAGTTCTTACAATAGTGCAGAAAATCGATAATATATATATATATATATATATATATATAAAAGGCAAGAAGTTTGTTTGTGTGTCTGTTTATCTACCAGTATGTCTGTATTTTTTCAGCCCTTTTATTTTAGTTTTTGCTTCAGGTCTGGCTCTAAGTAGGTATAATTGTAGTTCTTAGTCTCAGCCATGATACCATTTACTCAGAGGACTTATTTAGCCTTCAAAATTCAGTTTACGATGAAAAAAACTTATTTGATATCGATACCAGGAAATCAAAATTTGACTTACATCCATTCATTTTTCTTTCAGTCTAAGGTTTCACTTTAACTGGAAATAGCTATTGCTTTTTAGTCTTTCGTGCCAACGTCCAAAGAGTCTGAACTGCAGGATCATGGATTAGTTTTAAAGCTTTTATTACACCCGAGCAACGCCGGGCTATACTGCTAGTATATATATATATATATATATATATATATATATATATATATATATATATATAATTACTAATTACTGGCTTAATGGAATAGATGAATGATAGACTAGCAATTATCTAAATATATATAAGCATACTTTACTCTTGAAATGTCTTGGGTTGTGTTATTGTCTTTCTCATCATGCACATGAGTGTGTTCAAAATATGCCTGTATGGATTATATCTAATATATTATTAACATTTATATCTCTTATATTTGTAATATATATATATATATATATATATATATATATATATATATATATATAAGTATTTTACTAGTGAAAAATAAATGTTTGAAATATAGTTTCTGAAGATAAAGGAAAATTCTGGAATTTCCAAACATAAGATATATACAAATTCTTACAATCTGGGGTGTATATATATGGTGGCTCTCAGCTTTTATGATAATCAGATTTACACATCAAAGCATTCACAATATCAGAAAATATTACTTGTTCCATGCAGTTGAAATCACATCAATTGTATGTAAGTCTCAGTTCATCCTCATTCATTTGCTAAAGTTTCTAAACTTGGAAAGTAAGTACTATAGTTTACTGATGGAAGATAACCAAAATTTCATTTAGACATTTAGAATACATTTATGGCTGGACACTATTGTTCATCATGTGTGATGATGATGTTTGTACATTAACATGACATGGAAATAACACTGAACAGGTAATGTATCAACACTGAAGTTGTACACAACTGAAAATTGCATTAGAAAAATGTTGTTAGTGGGACATGTAAGGCATTGTTCACTGAAAACTGCTCCAGCCAAACAAGGTTATCATTGCTGAAATGTGGAGTTGATAAAATTACGAGAAACACTTACAATGCCCTCAAATGTTGCACAGATGAATGATAAAAACAGTTTCAATTACATTAGAAAGTTCTGTTACACCCACTCTACTTACTTAACTTAGCACCCTTTGTTTATGACTTTTTCATTTTCCTGTAAAATTTCCTGAATGATTAAGGTTGTTGAAATAATAACATCACTACAAACTTTTACAATTTCACTGCAAATCCAGTTTGGCAGAATGTTATCAGTGACAATGATGATTAAATTTAATAATAGTTTTATAACATTAAAAATTTCATGATACAAAATATTTAGAAATTACTTTACTAATACATATGTGTTTTTGTTATAAACATATTTTATATATATATATATAAGGAGAGAGAAAGATGAAAAAATGAATTTGTATATAAAATATACTTCTGTAATCTTCATATTAGTGCAAATATATATATATATATATATATACATATGAGTGGTTACTGAAAAACTCTCAGCCTGACCAAGAAAGGATTCTAAAATACATTATGATTAATCATTTGGTTGGATTTTAGGAAGTAGATCATACTAAGAACTTTTTATTATCTCTTTATATATAACACAAAATTATTAATTTTTCACTAGTCTTTCTTTTCACCTTCTTGATTTTATTACAATACTGAAATTATTAATATTTTGATGATTGTTAAAAATGAATAGGGGATAAAAAAAAAGTAACTGCTGATGAGAATTCAACTCTTGTTTGTCAGATTTTTCATTAGAGATTCTTCATTTATCTGTTGTGTCTAAGCTCTCTACTTTATTGCTTGGTTTATTGCTTGGTTTACTTTAATGTTTGTAGAATGTTATGAGTTAAGTATAAAGTAAATATTCTTTTCTAGGTTTTCTTGACATTTTCTTATTTCATGATCAAAAATGCCCAATAGGATTCATGTTTAGACAAGACATTCTCAAATCTTGTCATTGAGATGCATAATTCATGAGAAATGATACTGTTTTTTCTAAATAACCATCAGTGAAACCCTCAAGTCAAATTATGTATTTTTCTGAAATACATTTCAGAAAGTTTTAACTGTATATTCACCATGTCTGACATAGTGGATTGAAAGCAGCTCAAACAAAATTATTGACAATCTGCAGACACATGTTTATCCACTATTCAAAAATTGAGCAAATGAGGATTCTTCTTTTTGTTTGCCAAATCTCTAATAGTTTGTTACTGTCTTAATTATCCACTTTTGAATGTTCACTGGTTTACAATATCTTGCTTCTGACTGTTTACCCAGGAGAAATCATAGGCTGATTTGGACACGTACTGAAAGATTATTTATTATTGGCACATTTAAAGGTGAAATAAACAAGTATTAAAATTGAGAAATAAACATTTGCCTCCTACTCTACAATGGAGATATTTTTTAATTTTCCTATTTCACTATTTAAAGTAACACATCTAAAAGCCTAGGTTGAACCAAATGAGAGAAAGTGGCTTGTTTTCTTTCATTAGTGCAGTCTGAAGGTATAATTAAAAATGTAATTTCAATTAATAATGTTGTCATTCCCTTCAGAGTTTACAGTGCAGAAGTTTCTTTCTCAGCTCTCTTCAAAAGCAAAACTTCCAGGATGACCTCCCTTATTTCTTGATTTACCCCTCACAAAAATATTGACAAAAGCCAAAAAGCCAGTCATGACTCATGCCTGAATGTGATGCAGCCTTGACTCACTGTTTTCCTTATTACAATCTTTATCAAAAGGAACAAGGTAGCATAACACTTGCCTCATTAAGAAATGCATATAATCATGGCAAGAGAATCCTCCTCATCAGTCTTCTTGGTGTCATTAGTAAACTTTTTGAAGCCATCATAAACATTGTCATTAAAGATTTAAAATCAAACTCCTGTGCAACAAACAATATGGTTTTTTTTAAATCATCAATAGTAATAATAAAATCATAAATAATAATGATG
Source organism: Ascarosepion bandense (assembly GCA_037127315.1). Classification (NCBI taxonomy): domain Eukaryota; kingdom Metazoa; phylum Mollusca; class Cephalopoda; order Sepiida; family Sepiidae; genus Ascarosepion; species Ascarosepion bandense. Next base: position 885,163 of record JBBBDQ010000622.1, on the reverse strand, counting down.
ATAAAATTCATAAAAACAAATTTTCAAAAACTAATTATTCCTTTTCCTGTAGAATACAAAATATTATGAAATTCTTGTATACTTATTTCTTTTCAATTTTTATAGTAAACTGAGTGAATTGGATTTCAGTAGTAGTACTATTTTTGACTAGATTCATTGAATACTTTCAATCTGTAAACTAAATAGTGAAATGCAAGCCAAGAAGTATCTTCCCACAGGATTTGAAAAGATTAATAAAATATTAATCATGAAAATTGTTTATGAACATGATTAATATGTATATTTGTATAATAAAATTATAAATTATCCTTACAAAATAAACTGGAGAATGGGAAAAAAACTTATTGAAAGAATTTAAGTGAATTCTAAATCTTACTTTTCCAAATGATAAAAATTTCAGTTTGAGAGAATATTTGAAATGCAAAGTTTCTGGATACAGTTTATAGAATCTTAGATATTGGATGCAAGAATTCTTAATATATTTGAGAGAATCTTGAAAACTGGATGCAAGATTCTTTTCTACATTCATTAATTACAAGTTATTCAACTAAGAAGGAAACTTATGAAAACCTCATGAGTTTTTTCTTTCCATTTTTATTTTTTCTTGATTTGTCTTTTTTGTAGTTATATTTGATTTTTCTTTTTTTCATAACTCAAACAAATCTTTTTCTTGAGTTTTATTCACCTCCCGCTCCACTTTACATGTTATGTTCAAAATTAAACAGACAATTTAATTATTTTTTTAGCTATTTTCTAAATTGATAAGATCAAATTCAAGATCACTTGAGTTATCTAATAAAAACCTGATTGAGGATTAAAAAGTAACTGCTTGTGAATGTTTAAGTGTCTTTAATTTCATTTGCTCTATCATTCTCTCAATCATTGCTTTCATATGACATTGATTCTTTTAAAGATTACTATTAACTGTTTTTTTTTTATAATACCTGATAATGTTAATGATGAGTTACTTTAATTATGGTAATTTTCTAAGTGCAGCTAATATGTGACACAAAGCTGAAAGTTTGGGGCACCCAGTGAGGATCAAACTCACTACTCAATTGTAATGATTCTCTAGTGAGACAGGCTTGCTAACGATTACACCATATCGAAGTGCCCCGAGTTACTTTAATTATGAAAACAATGATTGTTTTTTCCCTAAAAATCAATTTTGTAGTTCTGTATTTAGTGAGAGAAAAATAATTTTCTTATTTTTTTGTGATAACATTATGAATTTGTTAATTTATTTTATTGATTGATGATTCTAATACCTGAAGATAACTATGATTGGTTATTAATTAGTCATTTGACTGTTTTGATTGGCTGCTTCATATTTATTTGATTATGATTAAATGAATATTTGTATCTCAACAGATTGAAATAATCATTTAAAGTTAAAATATAACAAAATATAATATTTTTTCATTTAATACTTTCCTTGGTACAATCATATCCTTTTGTGATTTGAGTTAATTTTCAGAAATAGGCAATATTTAATTAATAACTGGATATGATACAAATGTAAGCCTATTCTAGAATTAATAACTGAAATGAAGACTCAACATATATTTTATTCTATATTGAATTTTCCAAATCTTTTTTTTTAAACTTCCCCATAATGTTACAAATTCTAATAAAGCATATGATGCTCTCTGTTTCTCTATCTTGTCCTGCTTTTGTCAGTGATACAAGAAAGTTGTCTGGCTGCTTCTGTTACAGAATTTTTTTCTGTAGAAATGTTTTCACTGAGAAAATGCTATACTTTTAAGTAGTTTGATTTTATCTTCCCTGGCTTCCTTTCATAAGTTTAATGCACACAATTTTGTGATAGCCAATTTAGTGAAAAAGCTAAAGATATAGTTTTAATTTTCCACATTAATTTATTAACCCTAATATATATACCAATCTGTTCATGATTACCTCATTCTTTTCTGTAAGCTACTCAATCTATCTCCATAAAATATTACATGTCCATTTCATTTTTATTTGATTATTTTTATAATGTCCTTCTCAAAGTTTATATCTCTATTTAAATATATAAAACAGCTGTTTCCACAAAAAGACATGAGTGTGCTCTCTCTCTACATACCTACACACACACACACACACACACACACACACACACACACACACACATATATATATATATATATATATATAAGTATAGGTGGAATAATATTCCTTGTCCAAAGAAACACTATTTTTAAAAAAAGTAGAGCTAATAATATTTATTCAGAAATTATAACATGGATATGTTACAATATAACTACAAAAGTAGCTATTTTGTTTTGACACTTCTTGTGTCTTGTAAAGTGATATGGTTATTTTAAATTGAATGGTTTTAAAAGGTTAAAAACAAGCAAGATCCCTTTAATCAGAGAGTCATTATTGTATGTACAATGTGGACCAATCAGAGTAAAGCAACTTCTAATTTGGAGAATATGTGGGCAGACTTAAAATTAATCTTCGTGGGCATTGGTATTAATTTGATTAAATTGAGATCAGCATGATTAATTAACTATTATATCTACTTTATTTTTGTTGCGAAATTTAAAAAAAATATTTTTTAGTTTAACAATTTTGTAGATGTAGAATGTTATTCATATATTAAATGAGGAAGAGAAAGAACACATACATAAATAAACCTACAAACATCCACACATGGAAAAATAGACGAGTATATTCACAAACACTAGCAAACAGACACATATACAAATTAATACATCCACGCATATATACATACACAAATTACAAAATTTAGCCTTTATCGACGTGTCAGTTTGTCCAACTTTTAAACAGACTAAATTGCTACATATTGGATACAATCAAGGTGAATTCATCACGTTACCCGCTTTGGATGAATGGGGTCAGGATAGACATAATCATATTTCAATGCATGAACATATAAACAGAATTAAATATATACTTATGCAAAAACACAAGCTAAAGTTAAATGCGTATGCATGTACAAAACGTCATACATATACATATATATGCTAAGCTCCATATCGTTCATATGAAGTTATGACTGTGGGCACCAGTTGTTTAATTTGCATGTGCATGTGTCTCTGCATACGTCAATGGTTGTGCAAGTGTTAATTTTCGCTCTGTTGGTGGGGCTTCAGAATGCGTCAACTGCACCTCTGCAGAGGGTAAGAGTCCCTCAATGGGGCCACCTGTTGGCCGTGGGTAGTGACCTGTGATGTCTGGGGACGGGATCCTGGTGGTTGAGCAGGTCATGACCCGGATGCAGAGAGGCCATGTTCCTGCAACACACCACTTTGGCCCTTACCTGGGCTAGATGGGTGGTTGGAGAGGCCCGATCCGATCAATCGGCTAGTCACGTCAAGCCCTAATACTTACTCGCATAAAATCAGCTAACTAAAACAGCATAACTCAATAGATGTGTCATTAAAATGAACTGATTCCCAGCTACAAATAAGAGATAGACCATGTGCAAGTATTAGAAGGTGGTGGCAAGGGTCAATCTACGAGTAAGGAAAAGCTGTTACACAAAAGGTTTTCAATCTGAATTTTTCATCAAAAATGGGTCTGGAAAATAAAGAGAAACCTGAAATGCTAACTTCCTCTTACTAGTGTGAGTATACCTTTCTTGTATCCCTGGGATAATAGGACGAATGGGTTTCCCCCCTAATATCTCCCGCTGTTGGGCTCCGAGGAGGGTGGGGAACAAGGAAGGTGAAATTTTAAAAAAATAAAACTCATGGCAACAAATAAAAATAAAAGACCCCATACCGAATATAGCTCGGAGAGCCTAGCCTCCGAACCCGAGTCAGACAATGAAGTTGATCAAAAGCAGTTTCTGAGATTCATTGTCTTGGAGTTAATGGAGAACACTCCAATAACCAAATTGTCCTCCTTCATTGTCGAAAAAACAATGAGATCCTTAACAAAATCAACTATTATTAAAAAACTAAGGAATAACACCTTGTTAGTAGAGGTTACAAATAAAACTTCAGCAAATAAGTTGTTGAAACAAAACCAGTTTGCTAATTTAAAGATAAAAGCCTACCAACACAACTCCTTGAACTCCTCAAAGGGTGTGGTGAGAAGCTCAGATCTCTCTCTCTGCATGCTAGAGGAAATAAAGAATAATCTAAGGAAACAAGGAGTTACAGATGCTCAAAGAGTAATGATAAAAAAAAACAATCAAATGACTCCAACAAACACTTACATTCTCAATTTTAACACCCCAAAACCTCCTACTGAAATAAAAATCGGATACTTGATAGAAAAAGTAGAGGTATATATACCAAACCCTCTGAGATGTCACAATTGTCAAAAGTTTGGACACCACAAGGAGAGATGTTTCAGATCAGCAAGATGTAAAGTTTGTGGAGAAATTGGGGATCATATTAACTGTGAACTCCCTTTAAAATGTGCAAACTGTACATTAAACCATGCAGCAGACTCAAAAGAATGTGAAGTCTGGAAAAAAGAAAAAAAGTATCTGAAATTAAACATACCAATAATATACCATACCCAGAGGCAAGAAAGATAGTAGAGTGCTCACTGAGTGCTCCAACATATACAAATATAGCCAGAGCATCAAACAGCACAAGGCAAGGACAAGAAACAACACAAGACAATCTATCAGAAGTGGTGAAAGAACTAAGATCTCTATTGGAGATACTAAAGAAAAATTTGATCAGTTCAACACCTAGATCTGATATGGATCCAGATCTAAAGGAAAAAGCCCAATTCCAGACCAAGGAAACTGAAGGTGCTACAATTGAAAGAAAGTTGCAATCCAAACAACAGCAAACACCAATCCTCCCCATCACCACTACCAAAGTTAATAACTCTTTGTCTCCAAAAATGAATCCTTCTTCAAAGAATCAACATTACAAATCGAAAACAGAAATTGTTCTAACGGAAAAGGAAAACAAATATGAACTGATGGAAATAGAGAGACAGGAAAGACGATCAAGACAGAGAAGCTCAAAAAGTCCAGACAAAATCAAACCAAAAATAACCAGTTCATCTCAAACACGGGAACGGTCTGCTTCCAGACAAAGAACAACAAATGAACCAAAGGATAAAACCAAAGGAACATCCCCTAATAAACAAGCAGAACCAAAAGAAATTCAAGGAACAAAACATAAGAATCGAAATGCAAATAATAGAGAAAGCATAGAAGAGATGGACACCTCTACTACTAAATATTAGATAGACAAGTAAACTCTCTTAAAAATTTCTGGATATAAGCATGGATCAAAAATCTTACAATGGAACTGTCGGGGTTTAAAACCAAACATAAATGAGCTACTTCTTCTTATAACAAATTATCATCCCACTATTATCTGTCTACAAGAAACCTTTTTAAAAGCTGAAGATAAAATAAAAATAAAAAATTATACACAATATAATTATATACATGACCTCAATCAGAAGGCATCTGGGGGTGTATCGATTCTAATTAGAAATGATATCCCCCAAAGTAAAATACAATTAAAGTCTGATATACGAGTTGTTGCTGCAAAAGCCACTATACATAGAACCATTAATATTTGCTCTATTTACATTCCTTCTCAAGATCCCATAAATGAATCTGAATTAAACAATCTAATTGAACAACTTCCTAGACCTTTTTTATTACTAGGTGACTTTAATTGCTACAATGTTATATGGGGTTCTATATACTCAGATAAAAAAGGCAAAAATCTGGAGAAAATCATTAATCTCAATGACTTATGCCTACTAAATAACAAGTCCAACACCTATTTACATCCAGCATCAGGCGCTTACTCAGTCCTGGACCTGTCCCTTTGTGATCCATCTACACTTATGGACTATGATTGGAAAGTTCTAGATGACTCATGGGGTAGTGACCATTTGCCAGTTGTTCTGACATTGAAAATCACCCGGCTCAATGGAAACTAAATAAAGCAAATTGGAGGGAATATAAAAAAAAAATGCTACCAAAAGCTTTCAGTCAAAGAAGACAACAGTAAATTCATCAAATACTTTACAGAAACCTTAATAGCCATTGCAAAGGTATGCATACCAAAAAGCAATGGACCAAACAAACAACAAAGACCATGGTTCAATGACGAATGCAAAAAGGCTATCAGATTAAGAAAAGCAGCACTAGGGAAATTCAATGCTCAACCCACAACTCATAATTTCGATCTTTTCAAGCAAAAAAGAGCAGTAGCACATAGCACGTAGAGTGATCAAGGAAGCCAAAAGGGAATCCTGGAAAGACTATGTAAACAAAATAAATTGTAACACAAAACCAAAAAAAGTTTGGAACATGATAAGGAAAATCACTGGAAAGAATGTATCTCCTCCTCTAAATCACCTCACTCTAAATAATTAAAAAATAACAGAGACAAAAGATATAACAAATGTACTAGCGGAAACATTTCAAAACAATTCCTCTAACAAAAACTATAGACAACCTTTCCAAAAAATTAAGCAGGACACAGAAAAAATGAAAAATAAACTAAATTTTAATTCTAATAACAAAGAAGATTACAATCAGCCTCTTACGATGAATGAACTTAGAAATGCCATAAATGAATCACACAATACTGCTACTGGCCCTGATGAGATTCATTATGAATTCTTAAAACAACTCCCCCACCATTGTATAAAATATTTGTTAGATATCTTTAACAAAATATGGCTCAAGGGAAAACTGTCAAAGAGCTGGAAACAGGCCATTGCGATTCCCATAGCAAAACCAGAAAAAGACAAATCAGACTCAAAAAACTATTGACCCATAACGCGAACAAGTTGCTTATGCAAAATTTTCGAAAGAATAATAAATAAAAGACTTAAGTGGTACCTGGAAACCAATAACTTAATTTCCAATTTACAGAGTGGCTTCCGAAGTAAAAGAGGGACAATTGATAACGTAATCCAATTAGAAACATTTATCAGAGAGGCTTTCATCAAAAAAGAACATGCAATAGCCATTTTCTTTGACTTAGAAAAGGCTTATGAGACCACATGGAGGCATGGAATTATTAAAGACTTATTCAATCTGGATCTAAAAGGTAGACTACCCTTATTGATAAAAGATTTTTTTATCCAACAGAAGCTTTAAAGTAAGAATTGGATCTACTCTCTCTGATTCAAAAATACAAGAAGAAGGAGTTCCACAAGGATGCATCTTGTCGGTTACTCTTTTTAGTATAAAAATCAACAACATTGTAAACTGCCTGAACAATGAAGTTAATGGCTCCTTATATGTGGATGATCTCCTGATTTGCCATAGATCCAAAAATATACATACCTCAGAACGTCAACTGCAGATATGCATAAATAAATTAAACCAATGGACCATCGAAAATGGTTTTAAATTCTCATCAACCAAAACCAAGGGTGTGCATTTTTGTAACCAAAGAAAAATGCACAATAACCCAACACTCAAATTAGAAGGAACAGATATTGAAATAACAGACCAACACAAATTTCTGGGAATAATTTTTGATAAAAAACTCACATTCATCCCCCATTTGAAATACTTAAAACAAAAATGTTTCAAAACACTACAACTTATGCGGGTTATAGCTAATACAGAATGGGGTGCAGATTGCATATCACTCCTAAAAATATATAGATCTCTAATAAGATCCAAACTGGATTATGGTTGTTTTATATATGGTATAGCTAGGAAATCCTACCTAAAAATTCTTGATCCCATCCACCATGCAGGTCTAAGACTTGCCCTTGGTGCATTTAGAACATCTCCTATAGAAAGCCTATATGTAGAAGTGCATGAGGCTCCGCTAAAATTGAGACGTGAAAAATTAGCGCTGGAATATTATCTCAAACTTAAAGCTAATCCATCAAATCCTGCCTATCAATGCACATTTAACTCAAACTATAAACACCTGTTTGACAAAAAAGAAAACGTTATTAAACCTTTTGGCCTTCACATGGAAAAAATAAAACCAATAGATGACAGTTCGATAGATGAAACTAGTATACATGAATTTAATGTCCTCGAACATCCACCCTGGCTTTTGAAACAATCCAAAGTCATTTTAGAACTGGCTGATCACATAAAAGCTGGCACACATCCCTTTCATTATATAGAAAAACCAAATTATATATTGAATCAATATCCAAATTGGACCCACATATATACTGATGGCTCTAAAGTCAATAACAAAGTAGGATGTGCTGCTATCTGTAAAAGTACCGTTCTACAAAAAAGATTAACTAACAATTCATCAATATTTAGTGCAGAAGTTATTGCCATTGACTTAGCCTTGGATATCATCCCGAAACTTACCTCAAGCAAAGTTATTATATTCTCGGATTCTTTTACAGTGCTTGAAGCAATAAAGAACCAAAAATTAAACACTCCTTTGATCATCAAACTTTTAAATAGACTACAGGTGATTTCACAAAACAAAGTTATCAGTTTCTGTTGGATTCCCAGTCACTCTGGAATTCATGGAAATGATAAAGCCAATGCGGCTGCAAAAAACTCCCTAAAATGTGACATAAGTAACATAAAGGTTCCAGACACGGACTATAAACCCCTAATCAAGAATTATATTTTAAAGAAATGGCAAGAAACCTGGAACAACTGTCAAAACAACAAATTATTTAAAATCAAACTCATCCTAAAGAAACAACTATCAGAAACCAGTAAATCACGCAAGGAAGAAGTGATTACATCCCATATTCGAATAGGACATACACACATAATCCATTCTTATCTCCTAAAAAATGAAGAACCTTCTGAATGCATTGCATGTCAAGAACCCCATACAGTAAAACATGTTCTACTTGACTGCAGTGATTTTACATATATCCGGCAATCCCTCTATAATGTTAACAACCTGAAAGATCTTTTCGAAAAAATAAACTCTAATACTATTTTAACCTTCCGCAAAAAGATCAAACTATATAACAAAATATAATCTAAGTAAAGATCCGAAGATCAAAAATAGATCTGACCCTCACCAGTTGAAAAATTTAAAAAGTAGTACAACTTGAAAGCAATGGAAAAGTTTAAAAAGCAAGACATCTTCCAAAAGTATGTAAAAATAATATAACCTGACCCCAAAAAATTTGTTATGACCTTAAATGATCCCATAAGGATTGATAGGTTGTTAAACCTTGAAACAAACAACCAAGTGTTAATTTATGTCTGTTTGTATAAAAGGTGTCATGACAATAAATATTCCTACCAAAGTTTATCCCACCTTCACAAAATTTTTTTTTTTTTTAATCATATCACCCCAAGCAAGGCGAAAACGCCACTGATGCACAGGGGGCTACGTAAGAGTGAAAAGATTGGAAAAGAGAAAAACCGGAAACTACATCCTAAACAGGAAACAAGGGATGAGCCTCTTCACCTGTTCAATAGACATGGGTGGAGTGTGAACCGGGCGATAATTTAGTCTATCTACTCCAATTGAAAAAAAAAATAATAAAATTTTTAAAAAAAGTGAAAAGATTGGAAAAGAGAAAAACCGGAAACCACATCCTAAACAGGAAACAAGGGATGAACCTCTTCACCTGTTCAATAGACGTGGGTGGAGTGTGACGCATCTCTGCATATATCCAATATTTTAAATAAAAAATTAAAACAGTTAGACAATCAAAAAAGCGTGAAACCCAAAACAACATCTATCTATCTATCTATCTATCTATCCACATACATATGTACATACATATACACCTACATATATATATATATATATATATATATATATATATATATATACACACACAAATATCCAAATATACATATATACATACACACACATACACATATACACACACATACAAATACATATATAAGACTAATAGAGTATAATCAAATGACAAAGTAGAAAAAGTACTAAATAATATATTTCCTCCCTAGAAGTACAAGATCACTTAGCTTTAAATTTTACATTTTTGGTATCCAATATATTTAGATGCACACCTAGCCAACCTCATTCAGCTTTCTATCACTTTTGAACTTTATTTTTAAACATTCCACATTGTATCAGTTTCAGTATTAGTTTTGTGAGAAAAAGAGATACATTTTATATTTCTAAATATATATTTATGATAGAAATCTCTGTTTATATAAACTTTTACTTAAATTTCTATGTATTTTAGGGGAAATTATTTGCACTCCATTCTGTAAATTTCTTCATTCGGTTTAATTTTCCTATATTTTTCATATTAATTAAATTTCTTATTGTTTTTTAAGTAATTGTAATAAATTTTATATTAAGTTCAGGGAGATTATTTTCAATTTTCATCATTGTTAAGTTAGTAGATAGTATTGTCTTTGCATTGCATATGAAATAATAATAATATTGGGAGAGTTTAAAGTTTTTTTTCAGTATATTTTCTTCATTGATGGAATCAAATGTTTTGTTTCATTATAGTCTAATCAGTTTATTTTGAAAATATATTGATTGTTTAAATAAAATATTTTCGAAAGGACCAGTTTCCATATGTAAAACTGACTCCATTGATAAAAGTATTATTAGTCTAAAGAAGTTTATTTTAATGACCTGCATATTACTTGGGAGTTTTTCCATTTTGTCATTTCATCTACCTACCTATATATATATATATATATATATATATATATATATATATATATATATTAGTCATCCACATACAAGCCCGTTTCGCTGTATCACAGCTCATTGGTGTGGCAAGACATATCCACTTCCTTCTGGCCGGGATTGAAACTCGACCGATTTGGTGTCAGTCTGAGTCTCTACTCCCTAAGCCATCGGTGCATGGGGTCAGAGAAGGGAAATTTTAATGTCTTGTATGTAAGCAGTGTATACAGACGCCAGTCACCAAGAGAACTCAATTCATTTCTGAAGAGTCACGCATATATATATATATATATATATATATATATATATATATATTTTTAATTCAGATACTTCAATCCAAGGGAAAAAAGCAGGAAAGTAAATTCCAAAAAACCGGATCCTAATTAATATTAAAAATTTATTTTAATATTAAAAAATGATACAGGAAGAGAGCTCCATGTAATAAAATATTACAGAGCAAATATATATATTAAAAAAGGATTAATTCAAAGATGTTGAATAGCCATTTCGATATGAAGATCCCCACGGGGGACGACACATCACCTCAGCAACAGAAAAAAACAGGTTTCTGAAAGGTTTTTTCTGTTGCTGAGGTGATGTGTCGTCCCCCGTGGGGATCTTCATATCGAAATGGCTATTCAACATCTTTGAATTAATCCTTTTTTAATATATATATATATATATATTTTTTTTTTTTCATTTATAAACAAGTTATTTCGCTACCTTGGTTTCCACCATGAGTGGTTTCTTCAGGCGATTTTTAATAACTAATTAAAATTAAAATTTAATTTATTATTAAAATTTAATTATTAATTTTAATAATAAAATTTTATTATTTAATTAAATTAAAGTTATTAAAAATCGCCTGAAGAAACCACTCATGGTGGAAACCAAGGTAGTGAAATAACTCATTTATAAATGAAAAATATTAAAAAGTTCTACAATATAATTGTATAGAACATTTTTTAATACAAATGTGTACTGGTCTAACCCTATTAAGACCAAAAACTAAGTATTAAACAATCAATATATATATATATATATATATATATATATATATATTTATATATAATTTTTATCTCAAGTGATTTGTTGTATCAATAAAAAGTAGAATATACAATTGGGACATTACAAGGTATGTCCAATGTAAAAAAAATGGCTTTATTTTATCTGATGTCCTCATGATAATCTCTGAATTAGTGACAGTTTATTTTATTTTAAACAACTCAGTATTCCTTTTTAATAAAGGAATCAATGACTTGCTTTAAATTATCTCCCTTACAAATTATTGGGTAAAAAAGACAATTTGTAGCATTTTTCAATACAAAGCCTTTGAATTTTGGTTTCATACAGGACTGAAATATTATAATAATATATATAGATATTCTGAAAGTTAATATTTAAAGGGGTCTTTCTATATGACATGTATGTGAGAATTTTACTGTTCCCAGGTGGACTGATTAATAACAACAATTGCTGAAAAGTATTAAGAACTGGTCAGTTGGAAGTGTGTTATTTTTCATTGACAATGCCAGACCACAAGTCTTTGCAGTAGGTGGGATTTCCTATTACACCCCCACCATACTCAACTGACCTTGCACCTTAAGGTTACCACTTATTTCCATACCTACAAAAGTTTCTTAATGGAAAGAACAATTCTCTGGAAGCCTATAAAAATCACTTAGACCAGTTCACCAACCATAATAAGTTTTGGGAGGATGGGATCATGAAGCTAACTCATGGATAGTCAAAGGTAGTGGAACAGAATGGCACATATGCAGTTGAATAAATCTAAATACAAATATCTACATATTCTCTTTGAAGTATACTTTTAAAAATATTATAAACTTTTGTTTCAACTCAATATTTCAAATGCTATTGATCATGTACAAAGGGATTTCATGCATTTCTGTTGTAAATACTTAACCAATCAGTTATGTGTCTGACTGTTAAGGTTATAAAAATATAAAGACATTTAGGATTTACAGAACTTTTTAATGTTTTGTTCAAATTGTTTTTTTTTTTGTTTTTTTTACTTACAGTAGAAATGCATAAAGATACATTTGTTTTGGATACTTTCAAACATTCCAGCTCGCTCTCTCTCTCTCTCTCTCTCTCTCTCTCTCTCTCTCTCTCTCTTTCAGTTATTATTTCATACCCTTTCTCTGCTTGAACTCTCTTGACCCTCTTTCTCCATTTATCACTGACCTATTAGCTTACTCTGTCTAGATTTTTTTCTCAACCCTGGTGACACTGGAAGGTAATGGAGGAAGAGAAGTGGATAGATACCAAAAGAATATAAATTGAAAGCAGAACCACAGATACAAAAAAAAAAGAGTATCCAAATTAGTTGGTTAGGAAAAGAGTTATTTCTCCACTTCTCTCTATCTTTTGCCTTCTTTTCTGTTACACAGTTTAGTGATGGTTGCTTTCCAGGTTTCACAAACTACCAATCTATACTGTTACAGATCTGTCCCTGCATCAAATTAATTTTGTCTATTTAAATCTTAGTTTATTGCCAGCTGAAAGAAAGCTACTTTTAGTAGACTAAAAGATATTTCCTTATTTCAAACCACAAAAACATTTTTTTTCATCTCAAACCCAACAAAAAGGAAATACTGTCTGTCAATAATCTCATTCTCATTTGAAAGTAAGCAATAGCTACCCACACACACAAAAAACAAATTGCTCATAAACAACTGATAACTTACTCGAAACCTTTCTTTACATTGATATTATTTGTGATATTAGGATACTTTTAGTTCATTTTCTCTGCAGAATGTGAAATTAAACAAGTTTAAGTGGTGGTATCATTTAAATATATCACAAATCTCAATAAAGGAATTAAAAACTGTCTGCCTATTATGAACTGGAGCAAAATTTTACTGTTTATAATAGAAATTAGTGATCTATATCAATGTTTGTCTGTGAATCTTGAAAAAGGATTATTTTGAATACCATGTTTTGTGGATGCCACTCTCAGCAAGACAGGTATGTGTTGGGATGAATCCCTTTCCCAGTTATTTCTATTCATGTTATTTTGTTTATAAAGAGAGTTCTCATCTTAAGATCATGATCCACAGAGATACTGTACAAATAACAGTCTGAATCCAAGTATGCATAAAACTGATTTAAAATCAGTATAATTTTCATTATGCTTAAAACAAAAATTCATTATTAGATGTTAATTTTTATCATCTTCAATCAAATTAATTATAATCAATGTATTATTTTAATTAATATATGAATCTTATTCTTTCTTTTGACAGCTTTTTATTATTTTTGATGATCAGTTCAGATATAAGAAAATTATTACAATATTGAAACTTGAAATTCAACTAACATCATTCATTTCTTTTATTTAATGTTTTGTTTATCCTGTCATTAATCTTTTCTCAGAAATTTTGGTTCTTTTTTTATACTGGAAATTAATACACAATAATGTTAGTTATGCACAAACACATACACATTATTTTGGCATTATCGGTATCCGGTAAACTCAAAAAATCTTTGTACTGCTTCTTCATTCAATTTTTCATGACTTGTTTTTATTCAAAACTCTCTTGAAACTACCCACAAACCATTCAATTTGTTTGTTTGACCTTGGGTGATATTGTTGGGTAGTAATATGTTCTACTGATAATATTTTACAAAAATCCTTGAATTTGTGAGGAGTGAATTGTGCCCCATTATCTGAGACTATGGTATTTTGTTCTGCTTTTTCTGTATAACTGGTAATTCACATACTACATTGAATAATATATATTTTATTTCTATTTCACTCTTTAATGCTGCAATCATAGTGTTCAATATTTTTTATTATCAATCTTGATAACCTATCTGCATGCCCTAATTTTTTAAATGGTTGCTATTCAATCCTGAAATCATATCCCAGCTATGGGTAAATTGTTTATCCCCAAACTTGGGTCAAAAGTATAAAAATAGACTTTTATAGAAATATATACATAAGAATAGACTTTTATAGAAAAATATACATTTTTGAAGGAAAAATATTACCGACAATATATTTTTAAGGAAAAAATTATTACCATAACATATTTTTGAAGGAAAAAATTATTACCAGCAATACATTACATTTTTGAATACAAAACTAGAATACATTCAGTTTTCTAAAATAAAACAAATAATAATAATAATAATAAATTTTTTTTCATCAAAATCTGACTAAATCAACCTACTCACTATAACTGAATATTAACAAAATACCTTAAAACCCTACTTTTTTGGCATTAAATAAACCACAAAAGTTGATATGCTATTAAACAAAACTCAAACTCAAACTAAAATCATAATTTCATAAGACACCATCCCAGCATTGTAATCTATTCACTATATGCATAGGAATTCCTTTTTTTAACCATAAATTGATCATAGAGGTCTGAAAACTTCTTCCATGGATAAATTTGTGAAATTTTTCACTGCAAATATAATTACTAATGCCTCTTTTTAGATCTTTTTGTAATTTTTTGTCTGCTGGTAATAGCAAATGTAATGCATGAGCAACTGTTTTCATATTACTGTCATCGTATTTATGTAAAATTACTGCTCCAATGCCATAATAACTAGCATCTGAAGACACTACGATTTCTATTTTTGGATCATAGTGTGCTTATGATTAGTCTGTTAGTATTTTTTTTTTATTTCTTCAAATGCCTTTTGACACTTATCAGTCCAGTTTCACTTTACACCTTTTTTAAATAAATCGTTAAGTGGAGCTTTCAAATTCTGCATAAATTAAATTTTAATAATAGTTTGCTCATCCCAGGAATACTTATAAATATAGATATTTTTAATTGCATTTACCTTTGATAGATGTGGTTGATGCCCATTTTTGTTAATGATTTGTCTTAGGTATTTGATTCTAGGCAAAAACAATTCACACTTTTCCTCACTGAGTTTGAATCCATGCTCTCGTATTTTTTCAGAAACTTTTCTCATTTATATGTTGTTTCCTAGATACACTTTTAATTAATATATCCTCCAGATAAGCCACTGCAAAATCATAATCTGCAAGCAAGGTATCCTTAGCCTGTTGAAATATAGCTGGATCCACTTTTATACCAAAAGGAACTTATACAATCCCTTGTGTGTATTTATAATTGTTAACTCTGAACATTCTTCTTCAACCTGTATTTGTAAATATGCTTCAGAAAGATCTAACTTTGAAAAAATTTAACACCATTTCACTTAACAAAAATTTTCTCCAAGCTTGGTAATGGGATTCTAAACATTTGTTTATTTCTGTTGAAAAGAATTTTATTATTTTTTTTCTTTAAATAAACTGCTGGTGCTGCTCATTTTGAAAGATGAATCTTTTCAATTACACCTATTTTTTTTAAGTCTGTCTAATTCTTCATTGATTTAATCCAATGCTCCGTATGGTACACTCCATTTCAGTTTAAGTACTGGTGTTGAGATTTTTTTCACTTGATGGTGACTGGAAATTATTTTTTATTAGCAAAACAGAACATCTGGAAATCATTTTTTCATTCTTCTTTTAAATTTTTACCCTATTTTCTTAAATTGATCATTTATCCACTTACATTTTTGCAATAAACATTTATAGGCAAAATATCAAAGCTCAAATAATTTCATCCAGTCAGTACTGAATTAGTTTGTAGTACTTTTTAACACATAAGCCTTAGCTTTTACATAATTGTTACAGAATGAGACATAACAAGTCATTTTGCTAATAAAATATAATTTCTCACCTGAGACACTACTTGTAACTCATGATACAGGCTCACTGCAACATCTCCATAACCACCATTAAGAAGAGAAAATTGAAAGAGTATGGGAACATTGTAAGTGGCAAAACCTTTTCTACTGACATCTTAAAAGGTACAATTTTAGGTAAATGTAGTATCATAGAAGAAAATGTGTTGAGAAAAAAATGAGATGCTGATATTGGCATGCAACCAAGATGCATGGAGGGGGTCTGTCATATGTTCAGCTGCTCACCAACTCTACAATCGCACCCGGTCATGGGAGACGATGATGATTATGGTAATCATTGTTCTTCAACAAATCACAGGATGGCTGTTAGTGCTGATGGTTGCAAAAGCATCGCTTGAATTTACAACTGCATGTCTTTTCTACACGCTATAATTACATGTTTTCATTAGTGTTGTGAGAGTGTAGCTTGAACATTAAATAGCACCTTTGAGGGTTCAGAAATTGAAACAAGTTCTACTCCCATACATTATATAAAGTATTTGATTCAGAATTCCATGTAGGTTACCCGGATTTGTATACACTTGATGAAAGCTGGAAGGTACAACAGCCAAAATGTTATCATAACAACAGAAAGATGAGGACAATAGTTCACATGTAAACAGAGTAAATACTATATATTCTTTTTGATGGTAGATGCTGAACCCTTATGTATACAGTGTTGCCATGACCCTTATGTATGTACTGTTTCCATGACCCTTACCTTCGTTTATCAATTTCAGTTTGTAGCAAATGGATTATTTTAATCTATGACCTCTTGCAGCCATAGCTTAGAATTCTGTAAATTCAACCAGTAGTTTCAGTATTTCATCTACTGGTACCAATCAGCCCAACTAAACCTAATCCTTACATTTAAATACACCCAGCTATTCAGCAGTAATTCTTTGGAGGTTGCTTCCATACAAAGCAACCTCCATACTGACATATTAGGTTGTCCCAAAAGTTTGTAAACACTTGCGAAATGGGTCTATCTGGTCCAGCACAATCAAGACAAGTGATGGGTTCAGAAACGGCAAGAGACAGTGTCAGTTCCAAAACAAGATCGATTCGGCAAGAAAGTCATGTTGTGCGTTTGGTTGAACTTTGAAGGAATTGTGCATTTTGAGTTGGTTCCAAATGGTCATGCCATCAGTGCCGAACTTTACTGTCAGCAACTTGAGCAGGTCTATGAAAAATTGAAGCAAAAGTACCCGGCTCTGATCAACCGAAAGTGCGCTTTGATGCAGCAGGACAATGCCAAGCCACACACTGCCAGGAAGACCAAAGACAAGTTTGAAGTGCTGGACAGCATTGAGATTCTGCCACATCTAACCTACAGTCCTGATTGTGCTCCATCAGATTACGGCCTTTTCTGCTCAATGCAACACTTTCTGAAGGGTCGCTGATTTGACTCGTTTGATGAAGTCCAGAAAGCGTGTCATGAATTCTTTGATTTGAAGCTGGCTGAATGGTACTTTGACCAAATCCGAAAGCTTGCAGATCAATGGCACAATGTCTTGGAAAATGATGATCTTTATTTTGAGCAATAATTTTTGTTGTTTTTGCGAGTAAAATTTCAATTTTTTGCAAGTGTTTACAAACTTTTGGGACAACCTAATATTTCTTTACTGTTTTAATATTTGTCAGTTTAGTATTTTTTTTAACATTACTGGTATTGGTGTTCAGCTATGTCTTATTTTCTTCTGTAGTTTCCAGAAGTATCAAGGTAGAATACCAGAAACTATATGACACATTCTGCTAAGCATCACCTTTACAAGAATCTGTTCAGATCAAATAAATGTTAATCTGTGCTTGTCATGTCACCTATATTTCATACTGTAATGATATATATACATCTAATCAAGGAACACTCACTTACATTCTTACTTGTGAGAGCACATACACAAACATACACACTGCAAACCTGCAGATTGTGTGCACATACTTTTATTATCCTTTTTGGGTTTGGTTCATTTTGGGTTTGTTGTGCATATTACTTTATAATCTCTATGTACATATTAGATTTATTATTTTATTAGAATCTCATTAGATTTTATACATATTTATATATGCTTGTCTATTGTCATACTTACTCTTGTATATAATGTATATTTGAAGCTATATGTAGGCAAAACCTACCTGTTTCTGATATTAACTTTCAACTCATGGTTAAAAATTTACACCTTCTACAAAAAGCCATACATTTTGCATAAAACACTTTACTTTGAGGGGAACTATAATGCCAACTGAAATACAACCTTTTGGAAAGAATATTCAAGAATATATATAGTAAAAGGTTGGCATTATTGTTAGTCAGTCAACTATAGGCAAATATTTGAAAGGCCTGTGGAAGTGTATATATCATTGAATGTATTAACATGTATGCACAATACATGAGTGTGTTTATTTACATATATAAACACAAACATGCAGAAACCATGTGTATGTTTATGTATGCATGCACACATATACACACATGCACAGTATTGCTTTTCTTATTCATTGTGTCCATTGTGCTGTTATTTTGTACATGATATGTGAAAGTCAATTCACATGATGAATTTCTTTTGCTTTGTTCATTTCATATTTAAAGAGTATGTCACATGATTTCTGAGTGTGTTGTGATGTGAAAGACCTAAAGCTAACCTTCCCACAGATCATCCTAACAATAATCATTTTAACATTGTCCAGTTATTGGCATGACATAGTAGGAGATACTTGAGAAAATAAGAATGATCCCATGCAATTCTCCTTCTTTCTAATCCACAAGCATGAATCTCCAAAGAGAATTGAGATTTTACTCAGAAATAAAGGCTGCAATAATGACTTTTTAAAAAAGAGAGATATATTGAGTAGAATTTTTCTCATGAATGTTTTCTAAAAATAAATCCTTGTAGTGATAGAAGATGATATTTAATGGAAGAAATCTTAAAAGAAAGTAGTGTCTCACTTTATGATAGCAGATACAATGTTTCAAGAAAATATGTAAAAGCAAAAACATATATTTAAATCAAATTTTTTCAGTTACAAAGAAAAATATTTTTGACAGAATAAATGCTTATGGAAAGGTAACTGGTATATTATATTAGTATCTAGGTGATATTTTTTTCAAATTTTTCTGTGTGTGTCGGTGGGGAATAATTTTGGTAAATAAGGACAAGTTTTATTTAAGGCTTCTCTAATAAGTGATTTGTTTGTTCCAAATATTTTTTAACAAATTGATTAAATAAAGACAGCAACACTTCAAATGTTTGCTTATTTTCTTTTGATTAAATAAATTACTTCTGAAAACTAAATTTCACCAAGGTGTAATACTTTGTATTTATATAAATTTTCTTAAAACAAAAGTAACATTATCAATTTGAAGGAAAGTTTTTATTCCTTTTTCATCAATGTGAACCTGAAAAATGAAATTTATTTTTCTATATTTGGCATAAACTTTGACATTTCTTAAAAATAATTTTTCTTTGTTTTTCATGGTTTGACAGAAATTTATAATCTTTAATTCACAAAAATAAAATATTTCTCGCTAAAAAATTGATGATATTATGTGTGTTGCTTGTCTATTTTCAATTATATTTCTACTTTTTTTTATTCTAAATATTAAAAGAGAGTTGTCTAACAGAGATTAATACCTTATCCCCACAGGAAAACATTGTGACAAATCATATTTGTTAATCCTTGGCAGTTCAATTGCTCACATTATGGAAAACTGAAGAGCATGAATACCTAGATCCTGAAAAGACCTGGTACATACAGAGAGAGAGATAAACCATAATCAATCCTTTAACTGGGATATTATAATGTTTTTCTGAGAAAGGAGAAAAAAAAACCAATAAATCCATTTCAAATGGATTTATTTGAATGGTTTATGAGACACTGCTGCAAGAGGCAACAGCATGTTTTCTATGGTTTCACTTGTCAAATTATACTGAGTTTTTTAAATTTTATTTCATGTGTTTTCAAATGCCTTTATATACTTGCTATGTGTTTCCCCAGTAATGAACTCTCTCTCTCTCTCTCTCTCTCTTTCTCTTTGTGACTGTGTATGCAATGGCTTTATAATATATATATATATATATATATATATATATATATATATATATGTGCACATGCAGAAGTAAACATTTGCATATATACCACAGCAATTGAAGTAATTGTATATAGTGAGTATTTCTACTACTATTATAGACTAAATTTTAGAATTCCAATATACCAGAAAACTGAAGCAATATAATATTTCAATTATGTTTATCCAACAAAAAGTATAAACACAAAATAATGAGTAGACATTTTCTCATTCTTTCTGATCAGCTATGTTTTAAATCATAAGATCTGGTCAGCTAGCTTAGCATTTTGTTCAACCACCAATCATTTCCTCTTTGTTTTCTTTCTTTTTTTAAACGAAAGGAAATTTTCCATGTTCATTTTTTATTTTTTATTAAGAAAAATAATGGTAAATTATTGATTAAAAATCCATAGCAAAACAGCAAATGAGTGAATTGAAGAATATTAAAATCAGAAATAAGAACAAGTAGGCAGAGAATAATGAAATAGCAAAGATGTTTGGACAGTCACTTTCTAGAAAATTTGACTTATAATAAGAAAGAAGGCTAACATCCAGCAATCCATATTTTTAATTTTGCTCTTAGATAATGATTATCATAGCTGTAAATAAAAGAGCAACTCTTAAAACTATTTTTGTAATTTAGCATATCTGTTTTAAGCGCTTCAGATAATTTACTATAACTATTTAGAATTTTTTATTATGTTCTAAGTTTATTCAATATATACATACATATATATATGTACAATGCATATATATATGAGAGAGAGGGAGAGAGAAATATTTAAGGTAATTCAGAAGTTAGATAAAGGTGGAAGAGCAGTATTCATTGCTTACAATGAGAAAAAATGATAATAGTGTTCATGAAAAAATTGAACAGATAATCAGTCTTTCTTGCCCTTTATGCCATAAAATTCTGGTGATTGTAAATCATAAATATGAAAAATAAAGTCATGACTAGCTTATTATATTAAGTTCTTATATATTAACATCGCAGTTAACAAATGTCAAAATTTTCTCAGTAATCAGTTCTTTTTTTGCTTGCAATCATATCTCATACTAATTAGCATGAGTTTATGACATTTGTATGAAAACTACTAGTACAATTTTTGAAATGTTTTCAGCCTTTAAGTGTATTTTCAAACAAAAAAGTAAAAATTCAAATAAAAATGTGAACTATCTCATCCATTCCTAATTTTTATGGAAAATAAATTGCCAACATTTTTTTAATCCATTTTGACTAGTTTAAAGTTAATCAACTAATTGGCTGAAAACAAAATTCATTAATGAGAAGATTATATGACAGTTATTTTATGGCACACTGATTTTTATATGGGTCACTGTGCAGCTTCATTTTCTGCTCACTTTTTTCAGTTTTTGATTAGAAGAAAAATTAATTTCACTAATAGTAAAGGGGTTGCATTTATGAAACATAAAAAGAGAAGTCACTGATATCTTTAAAAGAATATAAATTATCTTTGTAGACTTCTATATACATTATTTGAGAACAAGAAGTATTCAGGAATCAACCAAGTTAATGAGTTTTCAGTGAAAATGCCAATCATATTAATTCCAAAACATAACTTGATTTATGAATTTTTTAGTTTGTTGCAAGACTTCAACCATTACACAGTTGTTATTTATTTTTTTTTTTTAATCATATCACCCCGAGCAAGGCGGTAATGCCACTGATGTGCAGGGGGCTATGTGAGAGTGAAAAGATTGGAAAAGAGAAAGCCGGAAACCACATCCTGAACAGGGAAAAAGGGATGAGCCTCTACACCTGTACAATAGATGTGGGTGGAGTGTGAACCGGGTGATAGTTTAGTCTATCTACTCCAATTGAGAAAAAAAAAATGAAAAAGAAAAAAAAGAAAAGTGAAAAGATTGGAAAAGAGAAATCCGGAAACCACATCCTGAACAGGGAACAAGGGATGAGCCTCTACACCTGTACAATAGACGTGGGTGGAGTGTAAACCGGGTGATAGTTTAGTCTACCTACTCCAACTGAGAAAAAAAAAATGAAAAAGAAAAAAAAGAAAAGTGAAAAGATTGGAAAAGAGAAAGCCGGAAACCACATCCCGAACAGGGAACAAGGGATGAGCCTCCACACCTGTACAATTATTTTTCTTTTACTAATATTCACCCTAAATAACGACCACGAGTCATTTTGGCTACTGAAGTCGGGGTTGTATGAGTGGTAGAACCAAGAGATAAGTAAAGGTTATGTGTCGTTGCAGATTATACAAGACATATTCGTTCTCAGTGTGCTGCTTCTTCCGTTCAAATGCTTGTGGCTGAGATCGTCACCCACGAAACAAAGCCATGAGCCTATTTGTAGTCAGTCAGTTAAGTGCCATACGTGATACACGCCTGGGAGATCATGTCCACAAAGAGACATGACTGACTGGGCAGAAGATTATTCCGCAGTATGCTGCCACTGATTTCTGCGGTAGACTGGGTACTTGCGTCGATGTGAGGCAATCTTCTCGTTATTAGATGTCTCTTTGCGTTTTTTCGGGTAGTAACCACTGTCTTATAGAAACACTGTTCTTTCACTTGCCATCTTTTGTCTAAAAATAAATTATCTTTTTTCAGTGGTCTTAGTCAATACCGCTTGCCATATTACTTAGCGTAGCACTTCATAAGGAAAATAAATATCTAGCTCAGATATTTGCATTTATAGGCTGATTCTATTAAACAATAATAAACACATTAGAAATCAGTAAAAGTGCCATACGTGATACCCACATGGGCGATCATGTCCCGAAAGAGACACCACCGACTGGGCAAAAGACCATCCCACAGCAGGTTGCCACTACTTTCTGCGGCAGACCGGCCACCAGCCAAAGTTATAGAACACAATCTGTCCTGTCATTTAACTCATAGCTAAAGGGGGGAGAAATGTATTATATCATTAAGTAGTAATTAGTCGGGGATCAATTTATTACTTCATAACAACACAAAACCGGCCCCCCTTTATGCCCAGTAGAAGCCTTAATCATGTTTCCAAATATTATATTCAGTTAGTCAGTTAAGTACCATAAGTGATACATGCTTCGGCGATCATGTCTCGAAAGAGACAAGACTGACTGGGCAGAAGATTTTAGATTGTAGGTTGCCATTACTTTCTGCGGTAGACTGGTCGCCAGCCAAGGCTATAGAACCGAATATATGTGTGTGTGTGTGTGTGTGTGTGTGTGTGTGTGTGTGTGTGTGTGTGTGTGAAAGGTGAATGTTTATAATTATAAATATATATATACAATTTGTTATATGTATTATATTATTTATATATTTGAAAGCGCTCAATGATAGAGCTGACATATTCATATTGTTAGGTGTGAGTTTGTGACCCTGGGTTTCACGCTCTTTGAGTCACAAACTCACACCTAAATATATACTAGCAGTATAGCCCAGCGTTGCTCGGGTGTCATGAAAGCTTTAAACGTAATCCATGGTCCTGGAGCTCAGACTCTTTGGACGTTGGCACAAAAGACTAAAAAGCAATAATTGTTTCTAGTTAAAGCGAAACCGTAGACTGAAAGAAAAATGAATGGATGTAAGTCAAATTTTGATTTCCTGGTATCGATATCAAATTTTCTGCACTATTCTAAGAACTGCAACCTTGAAACTTCTGAATATCATATTATTATGAAAAATTGTTGCAAAGTTTTTCAGGAACATTCTCCATACAAGACACATGTAGTTAGCATTTTAAATACTAATCTCTTTCTTTCTCAGAGAATATTAATTTTATAGTAATACACTTAAAGAGATTTTAAAGATATTACAAACTACAATTAGCTGTCAGTTGACATTATAACAGTAAATATTCTAATTGCAAATTATTTTAAAGAACAGTTGTAGTCAAATTTCAAATTAATGATAAAGTTTTAAAAAATGTCAACAATGCCAAAATTGTTTCTTTAGATGATAGCTGTAGAATTTATATTCTATAAAAGGATAGCAAATATTTAAATGAATATTAAATCAATGAATTATATATGTAACTATTAATGTTTCTATAAAATCATGCTTGTATACACACACGCACACACACACACACACACACATATATAAGGGCATTTAAATTAGTATTAAATTTACTTTTTATATCTCAAAATGCCTTGGATGTGGTGGTGAATATCCTAGTGAAAAGGATAAGTAATTTACTTTCAAATTCAGTAGAAAGAGTGATAGAGGGTAGAGGTATGAATTTTGTGTTGTTTTGTGCTATTACTGGTGTCTAGTTTTTGGGATTTGTTGATTTTGTAAGCTCGTTTTTATAACCATTCAAATCTCTTGTAATATATATATATATATATATATATATATATATATATATATATGTGCTTATCAATTTATATCCCTTCCTTTGTTACTGTCATAGGCACAATTGTCCAATGATGCAGGAAGGAACCATTATCAAATTGTTGCAATCCAGAATGAGGGTGATATTTGTTCTCAGGGGGATGTTAGAGAAGGAGAGGGAAAATGGATGTGTTATATTCCACTCAAAAGTTTTCATGAAGGACTGTTCTGACTTACATTTGACATTTAATTTTAAACTTGTGTGAGTTCAAATTAACAGAATATCAAGACAAAAGTATTATTTCTTTTTCATATGTGAATTCAATTATAAGTTTGATTTTGTTTTATTTAATCATGAAATTTTATAATTGAGTTTTATGTAGTTATATGAGAAAAAAAATTTTAATCACTTCATCCAAAGCTAGGTGATAAAGCCACTAAGATATAAAAGTTTACTGAGATTAGAATAAACTGGGAAAATGTTATTGAGGGAAGAAGACAATAAAAGATCAGGACTCAAGGAAACAGAATATGACACTTGACATTTCTTACAGTACATAAAATATTTAACATTTTAGGTTTAGATATTATGAAATGGGGTGGATTTTAATTCACTGCTGAAAGGAGAAACCATAGATAAACCAAATGTTTTTAATCATGATATTATTGAATATGAAAATACATTCATTTGTAAAAATTTAACAAATTTTAATAACTACTGATTGGTTAGGTGAGGTTTATTACTGAGTTTATGATCCATATAAAAAATCAGTGTGCCATAAAATAATTGTCATATAATCTTCTTATTAATGAATTTTGTTTTCAGACAATTAATTAACATCAAACTAGTCAAAATGAATTATGAAAATGTTGGTAATTTATTTTCCATAAAAATTAGGAATGGATGAGATGGTTCAAATTTTTATTTGAATTTTTACTATTTTGTTTAGACATATCCTTAAAGGCTGAAAATATTTAAAACATTGTACTGGTAATTTTCATACAAATGCCATAAGCCACTGAAGGTTAATTAGTATGAGATTTGATTGCAAGTGTTTTAGGCAAGTGTAGATTAAGTGTTATAAGAAAGGATTGATTACTGACAAATCTAAGAATTCACTGAATTCTTTCTTAAAAGATGGATTAAACTTAGAATCTTATTGGTTATGCAATTAGTCGGAACAAAATGAAATCTTATGAAGAATAAGAAGACAAATGTTGTGATACTGTTTCCATTGTCATATATTTATGTGGCATCTTTTAAGAAGCATTTAACAAGTGTGATATCTGTAGATTTAGCTACAGATTGCCAGTATTACTGAAGGTTGACTAGTATAAAGGTTCTATCACAAGTTCCTGTATTCTTGATGTATACAAAATTGATTCAAATTGTAGAATAGAAGTGCAAGGCAAGAGATCAGTTGATTATCATTCAAAAAGAAATTCAAATCCAAGGTTAGGTAATCTTATCATTTTCTTTTATTGAGCCCATTCTACACTACTTGCATTTCTGAAGAAATAGGGGCAGCAAATTAAGTGATTTGTTTTAAATCTTTTTTTTTATTTCATTTTCTTTAATCCATCAAATACAAATTAAGCCAGATAAAAAATTTAATGCATAAACTAATTTGATTAAGCTTAATCAAGACTAAAAGAATAAGTGGAGGTTCTAAAGTAGGAAAAATAATATTTGAAGAAAAAGAGAAAATAAAGTTTAATTTCCTTCTAATATTTTAATTACCTAATTCTTAAATCATTGTAGCACATTTTAAACACTGTTGCTTCAACCCAGTATTTAAAAAAAAATATAATTATATAAAACATTGTGCATTATTAACTTCTTTTATCTCATTTTTGTCAATTTAAATGAAATAAATCATAAATTAATAATAGTTAACAATCCTTCATCTAAGAAATTCAAATACTACTATGTCTAATGCTACACATGTAAAAATGTATCATTTCTTTAATGAAAATGATCAAACTTAGACTATTAAGAGTTAG
Organism: Ascarosepion bandense; assembly: GCA_037127315.1. Lineage (NCBI taxonomy): Eukaryota > Metazoa > Mollusca > Cephalopoda > Sepiida > Sepiidae > Ascarosepion > Ascarosepion bandense. Next base: position 858,493 of record JBBBDQ010000622.1, on the reverse strand, counting down.
TCAATAAGATAAATTTACCAAAAAACAAAGTGTCAAACTGTGGCATTGTGCGATCTGAAAAATAATTAAACTATAAGTTCCTTTTAGGAATCTAAAATTGCTACCCAATCTCACGAAAATTTTATAGGAAGGTAGTCCAAAAATGGGTGTTTCTGTAAAATTATATAACTTACTGTTTATAACTTTGAGAAGAGCAATTAAAATTCTAATATTTATTCAAAAAAAGGATCTCCTTTTTATTATTGTTGTTGCCACATTTTTTTCCAATTATGTTACCATCTTGTGGGGTGTATCTCTCCTTCCTTATGGTTTGTACACATGAAAAAGGGATGTAGAATGAATCAACTGAAACAGTTATGGTAATAACATGAAATGTCATAAAAAGTTCAATGATCTGAACAAAATTTGGAGTGGACAAAGTAATGAAAAACCTGAGATACTTCTCAAAATTTGACAAAATGAAAAAAACATTATGATTTTTTAATAACTTAAAATCAAGCCAGATACAGTATTTTAGAAAAGGGAAGGATTTCATAAAGAAAATTTATTACAAATATTCATTTCCTGAAGTTACTACACATTGTTAATATTTCATCTGTGATGTTCATTACCTTCAATAACTGATTCAGTGCACTTGAGAAAAGCTAGAATTGAGTTTGTATGAATTGTTCTGACATAATCTGCTCTTTAGTTAATTTTTTTTCAGTATGGGAATACTGTCATCAGTTAGAATTTTGTTGTTTTGTATGGGATTTATGACATATTGTCATTAAAGCCTGCTACCAAATGATTCATGAGTAATTGGGTTTATTTATAATAATTCAACCTAACATTGGTTTTAATCAATTTTCTTCAGTCTTTTATGTATTTTCAAGGCACCAGACCTTTTACCACAAACCTCACTGTTATCATTCTATAACATGAGTCATTCTCATACTCTGGATGACTTCTAGTAAATTTTCTCTTGTTAACATACAGCTCCATTCTTGTTTTATCACTGAATATACTCCTATTTAAAATGCCTGGAATCCCACTGATCATAATTCTGAGACCAACTAAATATTCACATTATTTTTTTATTAATTTTGGTTTTCCATAACTTTAAAAAAAAATAATGGTGCATATTGATAACAAAAATGACATCTTGTATTCATCCATTACTTCCAGTTTTCATGGACTGAACATTTATTGTCATGATCAGTTTCCAGTTTCTACTTTAGCTTTTCAAAGTGACCATATCTTGGTCACTGAACTGAAACATGCTTTGAAGATTTGAAATTTTCGAGATATTCTTTTAGAAATGCCAAGTTTCAAAGTTGGCTCATTTTTTTTTTCTTTTTTGGCATCTATTCATTCTGGTTTCTTTGAAAGTTTTGGTCATCATTTCAAGCAGTGTATGAATTGAAGATGTGCAAAAGAGAGTTTACTTACAGTTTTAGAAAAAATCAATATCATCTCATGTGCAAAAGACATGATGCTGCCTAAAATAGTTGAATATTAGGAGTGGAATTTGTAAGTAGAAAAAATGAGATGACTGAAAATTATTGCATGGGTTATCTTGCCTTCATCATTGTTTCTTTCAGAAAGCTGACTCAAAAACGTAATTAAATATGGAAATGACATGAGAAAAGATCAGTATTTCAAATTTAATGGAAATGACATATAAAAGGACCATTATTTCATATGCAATAAAGGGTATAAAGAAAAAGGTTTAATATCTTATAGGTTGAAAAAGCAAATGTTTTATAATATAACACTAACCTGGAAAGACATAGAAAAAGGATCAACATTTCATATGTAAAAGGTGTGATGTGGAATCTGTACTTATAAGCTATCAATTATTAAAAAATTATTATTGTTTAAAGTGTTCACTAACTTTTATACAGCACTATATTTGTATATTAAAATGTGAATGGGATTTCTATTGTATCATTAGTGGCTTTATTGCCTTCCTTGTGGTGAAATTACTTTCAAAAATATCATTCTAAAATAGAAAAATTCAAACAGAAAATAAAATGCAAATAAAGTGGCCTCCTTTTCTTTTTTCTTTTTTATTCTTTTTCTTTCACCATAGTCAACACACTATACCCCTATAAGCTGTCTCAAATCATAACATAACACTTGCCTAACTGGCAAGTTCATAATCAGATTAACTTCATTCTGGTTCTGCAATGCTTCAAGTCCAGTGTCAACAAGCTGAAAACAAGAACATTCCCTGGCACAGATATTGTTAGTGATCATGACCTTGTGACAACAACTTTCAAGCTGAAACGAAAAACTAAGCATTGCCTTAAGAGCCCTTGAATCTATTTTGACCTTGAGAAACTGAAAGATCCTGAATTTGCAGAAGATTTTAAGACCCAAGTCAGCAGTAAGTTTGTAGCCCTCAAAAGAATCATTCAAGTGCTGAAGCTTGGCTGCAGTACTGATAGAAAGAGATCACAAGTAGCCAAAGAGGAGTGGCTAGAGGAAGGGCATAAAATCAGATGATGGCAAGAAGGCCTACAATGCATTCAAACCTCTTACCAAAACCAGTCAGCCAAGAGTAGCTATCATAAATGTTGTTACTGGCAGTCAAAATTCTGAATAGATGGATTGAATTCTGAAACAGTTTCTACAATTATGAGCTTCATCCAGGAGGTGAAGAAGTCCACCAAAATTGAAGAAGAAGCAATAAAGACCTGACAAGTCACCAAGAAAGAGTGGACAATGTACCCTCTGAACTGGTGAAAAATGGAAGTGAAGAAATTGTTAAGGTTCTAACAGTTCTATGCTATCAGATTTAGGAACAAAAGAAGTGGCCAAACAAGTTGAACCAGTAACTGGTGATAGATCTACCAAAGAATGACAATCTGGAGCAATGCCAGAATTATAGAACAAAAAGCCTGATCAGCCATCCCAGCAAAGTTATGCTCTCTGTTATCCTCAACTATCTGAAATCCAAGCAAAAGAGCAGGCAGATTTATAGAGCCAGATAGAGCACAGTGAAACAAATCTTAAACTGTAGTGTCCTTATCAAGAAACTTCTTCAAAATCAGAGGGACCTATTCCACAATTTCATTGATTTTAAGAAAGCATTTGATTGAGTATATCATGGTAGCTTTTGGTACATCCTCAGGAGATTCAACATAGAAGAAGGGCTCATATAAATCATTCAGGCTTTCTATGACCAATGCAGTACTCTTGAGTAACCAAGTAGGAGATTTCTTCCAGATGACTATCAGTGTTAGACAGGGATGTCTACTCTCACTAGCACTCTTCAGACTGTTTCTGGAAATAATTATGCAGGGAAATGCTCCATGACCACAGCACTTCTATCTCTATCAGTAGCAAACCTGTTTGCAACCATTATTAACCTTATAACTGGCAGTAACAGTGAACTACAAAACCTGACCAATAAACTCACTGAAAGAGCCAGCACATATGGAATGAAACTCAAAGTAATGGTAAATAGCACGAGCAACAGCAGTTCAAGTATCCCCATGATCAGTGAACCACTGGAGAAAGTGTCCAGCTTCAAATACTTGGGAGCAACCCTGTCAAAAGATGACACCTTCAATGCAGAAATCCACATGTGAATCGCCACAGCCACAGTAGCAATAGCAATGCCCAAACTGAAAAGGATATGGAAAAGGAACATCAGCTTCTATTCCAAGTTCAAGCTCTACAAATCTCTAGTGGTATCCATCTCCCTCTACTGGGGTGAAACTCCTGGTTAGGACAGGAAAATGATCCGGGCATTAAAGAACAAATGCTTGCAAAAGCTCCTTTGCAACCCCTACTGGGAGCACAAAACCAATGATTATGTACAGAGCAAGATCAAAAGTCTTGTGGATTGATAGGAATGTCTCCTCACCACTAATAAGCACCAGAAGATGTTATGGCTTGGTCATGTTACACAGTATTGTGTCCAAAATTCCAAATTTAGCAAACAGTTCTCTTAATATTTTAATGGTACTCTTGGTTGTCACTCTGCTACCTCTTGCCACCTCTGGCCACTTAGAAAACTATCTATTATTACTAAATAGTACCAGCCATTCATTGGATATACATAGTCCATATGTAGCCTGGACCATGGCTTTTTTGTTTTTGGCCAAAGTTGAATTTTTACTGGTGGCTATAAACACACAGTCTTGTTAAAACTTCACCAGATCTTTGACATCTTGATCCATGCCCTTCCAGTAGATGTAACTTCAATGCTTTCATATGAGATATCCCAGGGTGTTCACCATGAAACTGTTTTAATATATGTTTTTGCAAATTCTCTGGTATTATCACTTGTTCTCCATGCATTAAATATGTGCCACACATGAAAAATGGCTTTTCTTTATGACCGAACATTTTTAATTCATTTGTTTTTCCTTTTTTACCACTCCTCAGATATCTGTTCATTTTTATAATACTGTCGTTTTTCTAGGATTCACTCTTAATATCTTTTTTTGTAATTGATGATACTCTTATTTTATTCCATAGAGTATATTTTATTTCTCCCTAAGCTTTTATCAAGGCAATGACAGTATCTTCAAGTAAACCCCTATGCTTAGGTATTAATATTGACAGACTATCATATGTGCTACTAAATTGGCAACTAGGTTCAACATTTTCATTGTCAAAATAGTAAAATGTAACCACCACTTCTACTCCCTCAGTTTCTTTTCTCACACTTCCTGCTTGTGGGGCTCCCTTCCATATACTTTCTTCCCTGATAGCTACAATTTCCAAAAGTTTAAATGCAACATCAGTTGCCATCTTCTATCTCTTTAAAACCCATCTTTCTCTTATCCTTTCTTTGACATCCCTGGTAACTTGTTTCCTCTGTTTTTTCTTTCTTTTTCTCTCACTGTAATCTCCTGCACACCAGTGGCAGTACTGCCTTGCTTAATTTCTTTCTACTGGTAACATAGTTCTTGACACATAAGTAACAGTAGTTTTTTATTTTTCCATCTTTTTTTTAAAGTATTACAGCTCCAATACTGTATTGACTAGCATCAGCAGCTACATTTATTTCCAATGAAGGGTCAAAATGCACCAGTGCAAGTTCAGAAGTTATTTTTTTTAAGTTTTTCAAATGCTTTCTGGCAGTCAGCCAACAAATTCCATTGTTTATTTTTTTTCATTCAGTGAAGCCCTGAGTTCATACATTTTTGGCATATACTGACTATAACAATTCATCATTCCTAAAAATGATTGTAAGATAGAAATCTTTGAAGAAGCCAGCATATCTTTTATGGCCCTCATATTTTTAGGATCTAATCTACAGCCATTTTTATTAATAATTTGGCATAAATATTTAACTTGTGAAATAAAAAAAATTATATTTGCTTTCAGCCTGTTTAAAACCAAACTCTCTTAGTCATTCAAACGCTGTTGCTTCTGTGTTTGTCTACCATTCTGATTTGAATCATAATATCATCCAAATGTCCAACTGAAAAATTGAGTCTGGCCAGCATAGTATCTATAATTTGCTGGAAAATTACCAAAGCAATTTTTACACCAAATAGCAGTCTATTAAATCAAAATAACCCTTTATGCATATTAATGCTAAGAAATTCCTTACTTTTTCTCTTTCAACTTGAATGTATGCTTCTGACAAATCTATTTTGGAAAATATAGTTCTTCCATTTAATTTTACAAATACTTCTTTGGCCATTGATAATGGTTAATTATGGTCTTCTAGGGCATTATACAACCTCATTGAAAAATTTATTTTAATAACTATTCATGCATACTAAGTTGAGACATACAGAATTTTTCTGATGCAAACATGGAGTTTTATTAAATATTTTCCGTTTTATTCTTTTGTTTCTTAAAGATTTCTTTTCTAATATTTGAAATGAGCCTTCAATGTAATATTTTTCTTCAAATCCTTATGATGGGAAAGTATTGAATTCATACAAATTTTAATGTTTTTAAAAAATTATAACAACAGAAAAACTTTTTTCATATTTTCCTTTACATATGAGAAAAATATCTATTATCAGTAAGTAGTGATATCATACAAAAAAGAGTTTTATATTATCTTCTCCTTTTCTCTGTTATTATTCACTCTAATTCTAAATACATATAATTTATATATTAATCTTTTCCAAGACATCACACCTTTATTGCGTTAAAAAGTCAAGGCATGCTTGAATGTTTGTAATATGATTAAGGAACTTTATGGCATTTTTATTTTGTTTTTGGAAAGTCTTTGTTAAAGACTGTCATGATTTGTACTACATGGGAAGATAGATTTCTGTATATTGCACAGATGTATTTTTGATCATTTTGTCATAGTAAAATGTATACCTCTTGTCCTTATAAAATGTAGCAAATTGCAAACAATTCACTGTGAAATCATACTAGTCTCATGCACTGACAACCAAATTAATTGTTTCATTTAATTTTAATATTCATATTGAGATTCAATCCAATTTTCCTTTTAATACAAAAAGTATACAAAAATGTTCAAAATCTTAGAAAAACAATTATACTCTCTTTTTCTTTTTCAAATCTATACATTTGTAGTGTTTCTCAGAAAAATATGCCATACTGCATTAACATATCATCACATGATCTTTTAGGAATCAAATTAACCTGACAAGTCAAAGGCTAAAGTGAGATTCCTTTTGAGTTGTTTCTGGGTTACAGTCCATTCCATATGGAAACAAGGAACATTATATGGTTTCACTTAACAACAAATAGGAAAGCACAGGGCATTAACTGAGCAGTTTATTATGTTAGTGTTGCCTTTACACAAAAAATGGTTGAAAAATACTAGAAATTCTATTTTCATGATTAGTTCCAATTTTTGAGCAAATACAATTCAAACAATGTACTGGAGAAATATATAATCAAGTCATATTAATTGATACCAAAACCTAAGATTTCATTTGTAAAACTCCTTAGATGCATACAAGAGAAAGAATACCCATAAATTTTTATTCAGAATCACATGATTCAAAAATATTTTGAATAATCTATATATAATTGTTTATGATAAAGAAAAATTAATGTATGAAGCAAAAACTTTACTTTTGTATATGATATAAAGTTTTAAAATTAAAATCTACCAGTTTAAAGAAATATATAAAGGTTGTGTCAGAAAACACTTCTTAAGTAAGAGTTAGACATTAACGAGACAAAGACGCCATTGCCACTAATGTTTTACCATTATGTGGGGGGGGGTATTTCTGTTGCACTCTGTATATACTGGCATATCAAAAGTCATTGGATAGGTGCCTACTATCTTTTAGGATTCCCACCTTTTTGAGAACTCCACTCCTCCTTGGCTCTAGAAGCTGAGTTTGTAGTGATTGTCAGTGTGACATTCCACACTGAGATCACCCTAATTCTTTTAGTTCTTTTGCAACAGAAAGATCTATGTGGTTCTAGTGTTGAAAGTGTCAGTATATCCATGTGATATTGTTGTAAAGCACTTTTCTAATTATATGCAAAACTCAAGGAGGAGCTCTTTATTATTTAGCTTTCCTTTTAACAGAGGATGCAACATGTAACACTGAATGAGGAAAGAGGACTTTATATGCACAGGAAAGATTAAAGGTAAAAAGAATAGGAAAGCAATGCATAACCTCCCTAGTGAGCTTGAGTAAATGGATAGTGGACCAACATTTAGAAGAGATAACAAAAGCACAAAATTGGTTAAGTGCTGCAGAGGACCAGAAATTGTGAAGAGCCATGATTTTCAACTTCCTGAAGAAACATGACAGATAAAAGACGGCCTTGCATTTCCCTAGAATACATGTCTCTGCTTGCACTAGCAGTAAAATTACATAGAACAATGAATTCTTTTTCACTTTTTTGTTACAAGTGTTACAGAATTTTGTTTCTCCATAGGGTATGGTTGGAATATATATACTGAAGAGTGTTGTGTGTTACCTATTTTATGTGTGTGTGTGTGTGTGTGTGTGTGTAGAATTTCAATAACTCTCTATTAATATGATTATTCATACCTGCCTAGATAGACACTCTCCTTGAAATGCAATAACTCAGTTACTACTTATTGATTCATTCATAATTCATATTCATTTACTGGGTTAGACAAGTATTTTTTTTAAATTTTTAACTTCATTCAAAGTGATCACTTTTCAAATGTTACTGTTCAACCTTTCACTACCAAACAAAATAAAACTGTTTCTTTATATAAAAATTGTATACCTGAAGGAGACCATTGAATGAATCACCAGATGCAATTGGAGAACAACATCAACAATAGGAGCAATGATTTGATTTTCCTAAATGACTATTGACTATTGCTACAAGGGGGGGATTTAGAAACTAAGAGACAATATATGTAGTTTCTATTGAAATATTCTAATTTGTTTATGTTATCTGCATGATATATATAGACTGTACCATATCTTTGCTTCTTTCTGAACATGCTTACACTCATTACAAGCAATGTCAAATAGATGTCTCTTACAATCAGACCTGTTGCTCTGATATAGCTGGAAGCAGTGATTCCTGTGGGCTATAATAGTTAAGCAGGCAGGTGAGAATTGGGAAACTTTTGTGGTTTCACTTGGTATTCCTGAGTTGAAATGAAAGCTTGGCTGTCAGCTTTCACTCAGGAAGAGACTACAGTAGCACATTTCTGAACAAGATGATTAAAAATATCCTTTCAGTGAACATCATGAAGGAAGTCACACAACAATTCCCAATAAGCATGTTAATAACAGAAAGGAATTCTGTTAATGAGTGGTTTGTGGCTAGTGGAATTGTGGAAAAAGATATCTCTAGACCCAACCACATGATTGAAGTTGCTAGAGCTGCAGTGCACAGCAAAAGTATCAGGTGAGGGTAACGATGAAATCAAGTAGAGAAGCATGTCTGTCTTAATTACTGGGAAAACACATGGGGAAGTGGAGAGGTGATCCCAGCATGCTGCACCTTTGGAAAGTGCCTGAAAACTATACCAAAGGCTGGCCCAAGCCTCTTGAGTAAAATTGACTTGACAGAACCCTCTGGGGGCCATCGACAGTTGTGCTACTGTGAAATGACAAGTCATCGTAACTGGGAGTTTGACTATACTGGCCTTGTTCAAACTTTTCATCATGCCAAATAATGCACTCTCTCTCTCTCTCTCTCTCTCTCTCAGAAACTGTAACTAAAGTTCACTCAGCATAGTTGTTGTATAAGCTTCATGTAGGCTCTGTGGGTGTTAAACAAACAAAAATGTGTCTGAGAAGATGTCTGTAACAGGGATTGGCTAGCCACCCTAGTAAACAAACATAATTGGATACTAGCAGCCAGCCACCACCACTACCACCACCATAGATGTTATATAGCAGATAATCTAATTAAGTTTTAATACATACATTTATAATCATACATTTATCATTGCATTTCTTATAAGAATCTGTGATTCCATCAGCATGATTCCATCTTTCTGTCATTTTGTGCCTTTTTCATTTTTATTTTGTGCTTCTCCATAAGTAGCAATGCCTGTAACTTTATATTTGATCATTTTTTTCACTCTTTTTAACAAGACTGTCTTTTCTGCCTGGTATATCTTGTTTGTATTACAGATATTATCTTAAGTAGATACATGTGCATGGACCTCTCTGCATCTGTGTGTTCAGCAGTGCTTATATAAGTGTATTTATGTATATATTTCTTTAAATTGAGGTGTATCTACATTTTTAAGCATTAAACAGATAATAATTATTTGTATATGTTACTTACAGGTGTATACTTGTTTCTTTAAGGTTAATATTTTGAAACATGTCTGTTTATTTGTTTTCAAATATATTCTAGTGTTAAATTTGGTTGTCTATGGGTTTGCAGTTTAAACTATTAAACTGTAAATAAGCTAGAATATCTCTATAACACATCACTCAATAAATCCCGGGTCTAACTAATAAAACAACAACGTTTAGGCAAAATTTGACTTTATTCATCAACATAGTCTCCTCCTAGAGTGATACACTGATTCCTATGCTTCTTTAACAATTTGATGCCTTTTCTGCTAGAACAATTTGTCTTTGGTCTCAAAATACACCCCAGTTTCCAATATCACTTCTTCATTGGAGCCAAATGTCTTTCCCTGAAACATTCTTTTAAGGTCTGCAAACAGCCAGTAATTGCTAGGGACCAGATCTTGAGAATAGGGTGGATGCGGAAGCAATTCAAAGTGCAGTTCATGTAGTTTTGCCATTGTTGCAATCGACTTGTGACATGGTGTGTTGTCTTAGTGAAAAATTACTTTTTTCTTCTTCATTTGTGGCCATTCATTGTACAGATCTTCACTAGTCATATCAAATTTGTTATTAAGTCATATGATGCAAAAATAAATCAGTTTTCATATTGCTGAACAATTCTTAATACAGGCTTCAATATATTTTCTTTCTTTTTTCATTCAATTCAAATCAAACCTATTTACCAATTGTATTTTCTAATCACTTATTTGAAATAACAATAACTGATATACATTAAAGCTTGTTATAAGATCTTTACCTAATAATATTGCCATTTCACACTACAGTTTTCAAATATTATGTAATGATTTTGGTCAACTAATTTCAATGTTTTCTTTTATTAAAAACTAGACTTTAAAATTTTTCACGCCTAAATCCTACTGTTCATTTATTATCAGCATTTCTCTCAAAAGTAGAAAAACTTGAGCTCCATCAGTGCACAACATTAACTTATAAAAGTATAAAATGCAAAATAAAGTAAATGTTTCAATGAAAACATCTATCCTGAACAACCTAAGTACCTAGGAGCATTATGCAAACATTTTTACAGAGACGGATGTTATAGTTGTTTTTCATTCCTACATTATCTGATTTTTATATGGCTCACTTAAAAAACAAAATATGAACAATTTTGACAAGTCTATTTTTGTTATGTACAACCTGATAAAATAAAAATTCTTAAAGAAGCATTTAACTGCTGTATACTTAACATGAAATTAACGTTAATCCTTTTTTGTAGACTCTTTAAAATTTCACTATATTAATAACCCATAGTAAAAATACTTGTCTATACAACTACCAATATAAACACCATCACAAACATAAGTGATATAAAAAGCATCATCAGCTGTCCTTACTGATTGTTCCCATTTTCAATAATTAGCCAGCTACCACAATGTTACTATTTTAATTGTAGGCTCTGATTAGTCTTATGGTAGTTTCAGGTTATTATCATGCGTAAATCTATGACCTACCCATATGCCTTTACTTATATGATAGTATAACTTTGTGCAATATTTCAGATACTCAGTCTCATAATTCAGTACAATGAACCAGATATAATACAGTCCTTCTCTGTATTTTACCTTTGTTCTAATGTAGTGTAGGTGTACTCTTCATCTACTTTTCTAATATATTTTTGAACACCCTATTCAAAGATTGTTAATTTCAGTATGTCATTCCATCTCAGTTGAGCCCACTGTTTCAAGCCTCCACTCATTACACTTTTTAACAAACTGAACTAATATTTGCTTATTCTTTAAGGAAACATGACTTTATATCCTTTCTTATATCAATGGTTTGCTATTGTTATCAGAAAATATTCATACATTGTTTCCATCATTTTAACTCCTTCCAAATATATTAGCCAATAGTTTAAAAAACAAAAAATATTCCTAATTTGCAGACATGAGAATTTTTGATTTAATTGAAACATTTTGATTTATGTACACTATTTACATTTGGGCTATTATCTGCAGACACTGATATTTTTGCAGCATAGGTGTTATTTCAATACTGACCATTTTTTGTTGGTATGTGTCTGGGTTGCTACTTGTGTGTTTTGCTCAGTGTTGTAGGCATCAGACAATCCTTTCTTCATGCTGTATGGGTAATGGGAATTGAAGTCAAGTTATTGTCTGGTGAAGGTTGGCTTGTTATATATGAATGTTGTGAATGCATTCTCTGAGCAAGTTATTAGTACATCCAGGAAGGCTAGCTGATTATTATTTTCTTCTTCACTTGTGAACAGGATCAAAGTTTTTGTTGGGTTCCCATGGTCCGGCAGTATTTGTACAGCTTCCTGATGCAGCCAGAGTATGAAGGTGTCATCTATTATCTTTTTTTATAGTACTTGTTGCTCCTTCAATTTTATTTTTTCATCCATCTAAGTTTTCATATTTGGCAAGCCTTGACCCTTTGTATATTGAAACATGGTGAGTAATAATATAGCAGTACTATCCCTCGACATAGACAGTGGAACAAGAACAGTCTACCCCAGTAGATTAAATAAAGTGTTCAGTTTAGAATTCTCTGTATGTTACCCAAATCAATATCCACCTGATGAACACAGTTGGTTGCAATGGTTGAAATGTGATAACAACAACAAATATGAGAACAATTTTCCCAATGTAAATAATGATACTGCGTCATCGCAGAAATTCAGACATATGTTGATTTGATTAAAAAAATTGCTTTAGATCATTTCTTGTATTTTTTTCACTATGTATTTTTTTCTTTTCATTCCTTTATTATTATTTTCTTTTTAATCACTATTTCTTTTACTCTTATATAATTTCATTCATACAGTATTTTTAATTAACTTTCTCACTTTATTCTCAATTTTTTCATGCATTTTTGCAAAATTTCCAACTTTTTCTTCTCATATTATCTTTTTGTTTTTACTTTCAGCTGTGATGTGCCATTGACACTTCGTAATTACAGGTAAGAAATATATTTTGCACATTTAGTTTCCATACTTGTTGGAATATAAACCTTTTGGATTTTTTCAGAAATAAAGTTGAAATGTGTGTGTTTTAAGGAATTTGATGACAAAAGTGATTGTAAAAGAAATCTGCTGAAGATAAAAAGGAACCATCTGGCAAAGAGATCAATGTATTTAAATTGATTAATAATTGTCATTTCTGGAATTGTTTTTACATTCATCTATAAGATCCTAAAACGAGCTCTGAAAGAGTTTCATGAAAACTGATTAGGTATTTTTTTTCTATACCAAGTTCTAATTAGTGATATTAAGTTTTATTTTAAGTAATAAAACTTGTATTTAGTTTTGATCCCATGTAGGGAAGAGATCAGGTACATTATTACAGGATTATAATTTCTATTTTGAGTTAAAAAAGCATAAAATCTATAAAATTTTCTAACAAATATAATAATAAATTAGTTTATTTAACTACTGTTTTGCTTATAAAAGTAAAAAATAGTTTATAGGATGATGTCAGTCAGTTAAGTGCCATACGTGATACACGCTTGGGCGATCATGTCTCGAAAGAGACATGACAAACTGGGCAGAAGATTATCCATTGCTTTCTGCGGTAGACTGGCTGCCGACCAAGGCTATAGAACCCAATCTGTCCTGCTATTTAACCCATAACTGGAAGGAAGAGATGCATTAATACCTTTCCCAAGGGGATTTGCGCATAAGTGAATACAATGGATTCAGCTGGAATTCGAACTCAGCTCCCTGATTTCTCGTTCCGAGCCGATATCCACTGTACCACAACGCACATCCTTATTATGTATAATGCCTAAATTTGACCTTTTTATAAGAATGTATATTGCAACTCAATGTTTAAAATATCAACATATTGGTAGAGAATCACCTGTTTTGATGGAGTTACAAAAAAAAGCAAAATACTTTGACAAGACTGAAGCACCATTCTCCACATGCACAAAAAACTGGATTTTCAAATCACTTTACATGTGAATGTGAAAAGACACTTATGTTAGCCAGTATTTAGCAATGGCATCTGTAGAACTCCATTATTTCTTGAATATTGATGACATGAAACAGTATCTTATATGTCATGAAATATTTAGACACATTCTTAGATAAACTTCCATTTTCTTTAAAATCCAACTGTTAAAATGGAAAGAACATCTGAATATAATATCAGCAGCAAACACATAACAAGAAAATTAGCCAATATGTAGATAATAAACAAGATTAAAATGTTAAAACTGCTCTTGAATCAATGATAGACAGATATTGTAGTTCACATGTTTTTAATCATCTTCCTAATCTGTTAATTTGCATAAAATGGCTTTCTACAATTTTTTTATTTATTTTGCTTAACATTCATTTCATCTTTCATTGTTTTTGTTTCTTATTGTAATTTCTATTTTCTTATCTTTTTCTTTTCTCTAAATTTTTTGCCAGTAACACTTTCTTGTCAAAAGAATAGATTTATTGATCATTTAAATCTTCTTTCTTGTAGCATAATACCAAAAAATAGCAGTAAATAATTTTTAACAATAATGCTAAGTTCATTTTCCCCCTAAATATTTAAGTAAAATTCTTTAGATATAGGATATTATGCTAAAATAGGCATTGTACATTATATCTAAATGAATAACAACAGAAAATACAGACAACTATATAAAATGAAAGTACTCTTACTTCACCCACATAAATCAACAGCCAATCAAAATAATCACTGAAGGTTTCTGTTATATAAAAAATCATCTTTATTTTTATATATATATATTTATATATATTTATATATTTATTTATATATATAAATAAATATATATATAAATATATATATTTATATATATTTATATATATAAATAAATATATATATAAATATATATATTTATATATATTTATATATATTTATTTATATATATATTTTTTTATATACATATTTTTTCTTTTCTTTATTAAAGAAAAGTTTAAAATTTAGATTAATAAATCATTTCTTTAAATTAAATATTTGTCAGAAGAAATGCATAGATATATGCATCCAACCAATAATATTTGATTAAATTAAAATGTATTTGTGCGTTTGATCTTCTATGTGCCATGTCCCTCCATCACTTTCTGTTCTTTGTAGCTCTGAGCAATGTTTGTCTTTTTTCTACCATTTCTAATTCTTGTTCTACCAACCAGGCTTGTTAGGTAGGTCATTCACTGCTATCCTCTGTCCTTCTTGTTTCAATATGTTTGCTGAGTGTCAAATATTCTCATCCTTCTTTTTTTATTATGTGCTCTAGAAATTTTGACTGTCTTTTTTTGATTCTAAGTATAAGTTTACTTTTTGTTTTAATTTTACTTACCAATTTATCATTGCTCACATGTTCAATCCATGGTATTTTCAGCATCATTTCTATTGCCTAAAGCTTCTTTATTTGTGAAGAGATTATGCAGCATTCACTGTTATATAAGAAGACTGATATACATCACAATCCAGTACTCTTTTCATTCTTTTTAACAAAATGTTCCTGTTTCTTAATACTTTGCATAACTTTTGGAAGGCAGTTCAAATGTACCTTCAGATTTTGGTGTTGAATTTTTCATCCTCTATTAAAATACTTCCTCGGTAATTAAATCTTTGTATTTTCTTGGTTTTGATATCTCTATTTTGTAATTTGAATGTTAGTCTTTTTGTTCCTTTTGCTTACAACTATACATTCTCTCTGCTTACAATTGATGTTTAATCCTTTCTTCTAATTTCCCTTTTACTACCTTCTCTAGAAGTTCCTTTAGTTTCTTTTGTGTATCTGTTGTCAACACTTTATTGCATATCTTATACTAAGATGGTGGTCACCAATAATAAATCATAGTAGAACTTCTAATTCTCTCAGGATTGTGCCACTGTAAAGGTTGAGTAAGTTCTGTGAGAAGATGTATACATGCTTTTTCCAACTTTTTCTATTTTCGTGTATTTACTAAATTAATTTTCTATTTGTTTGCTCTCAGTATAAGTTCTGGATTGTTCTAATATTCTTCCCAAATAAAACATGTCTCTCTACCATTAAAACAGTTCTTTATGATGTATTTCCTCAAACACTTTTACATAATCTATAAAATATAGGTATACTTTCTTTTGCATTTGTATTTTGGTTTAGATATCATGTTGATCATAAAATTGTGTTATTTGTTCCAGTATTTTTAATGAAACTGCTCTGTTATTGTCCTATTTCTGGTCTAATTCTGCTATGCGCTCTATTCATCAGAATTCAGATTATAAGTTTTAGGCTGATTTTCTGATGAAGTTTGCATTCTTTTGTACCTGGCTTTTTGGGTAACATTATGAAAATGGAATTACTGGTATATCACCAATGTTGAATATGTCATTTAATGTTTGTAATTTTGTCAATGCTGGAATCATCTAATGCTTCCAGCCTCTCAATTAAATTTTCATTTAGGCCTTCTGCTTTGTTCCTGCTGAATTTGACCAGTGCTGATTTTATTCTCAGTCTTTTAAGCCAATATTAAAAAATATATTCACACAAAAAAACATAAAGACAATTTAGTAAAAATATTTATTTTTCTAAATAAAGTTACAAATTTGTTTTTCTATTTTTAAGTATTAGAATGTTAAAAATATAATTCTTTTTGCTGAAATGCTATCTGAATATATAAGATATGATGGTTATTTGAAATTTGATTATAACTGCTACCAAAAATGTTATAGTTATATATTGTTATCATTATTATTTGAAGGTGGTAGTTACTATTATTATTGATGATTTTAAGAATTCCAGAGACCAAACTGTATGAGTGATGATGTATGAGTTATTGTTATGACTAACTCAATTACTTTCATTTTTAGTTACACAAATGATCCTGAAATTCTTGAGAAACAGTTTACATGAATGTTTAAAATATAGGTTGAGAGAATTTTGTTTTTCTGATTCATCACTTGTTAACTCTGACCCTAGTGATCTGAGAGTAAAAGAATGAGGAATGGTTAAATATTTCTTTAAAGGTCACTGGAATTTTCATGGTAGGTTGGGAAAAAGGAAAATAGAATTTTTACTAAATGTTCTTCTCCTTTCTAAATGTGACAGTATTTAAGGTTATAGAGTGACCCAAAATCTCAGCTCTTTCAAAGCAACTTTCATTGACTGACATTTAATCATCAATTAAAATAAAGAGTAAATGTATAAAAATGTTGAATAATAAAAAACACAGCTGTTAACATTCCTGAAAAAAAAAATGGTAAATGTATTCTCAATACTAATTTCTTTATCTCACAAAAGACTCTGATTATATAACCTCACCAACCAAGCACTTGATTAGTCGTTATTTCTCAGGATTAATTTATGGAGACTCTGTCATACTGCACTTTGCTATTTTCCTAGACAATAATATAAATCTTAAAATTATATATTTAATTAAGCTTATGATATATATTCTACTTTCAGTGATCTGTCCTTTAAGGTCCTTCCATTTTGTATCAGCTTAAGGGCTGTTAGGACATGAAAATACTTTATTATACAAGAAAAATTGAAAATTTTTACATTTTGAGGCTTGGAAATTATAAACCCATATTTAATCTAACATGGTTACTCTCTTATCTATTTACATAGTTAACATTTCCTTCTCAGTTGTGACCTAACTTTTTAATCATTGTATCATTTTTGTAAAACCTCGTGAATTTATTTTTTGGAAGTTTTCTTTTGGTTGTTGTGTACATTTGTATGCTTTAAAAAGGCATGCAAGTAGATGCTAAAACCCTGTTAGCATGACTGCCAGTTATCTGAAAGAATTCTTGTGGTTAAACTGAAAAGGAGGCTCCCTCACTATATCTGTTATACATTGACAACACAAAGTACAGAAGAAGAAATTGAATTTTTCTACTCCATGCTGGACAATGCCAAGGATCAGTACAAGTCACAAGAAATTAGAATTGTCATGGAAGACCTGAATTGGCAAGGAGAGGGCAGGTGAAATGGTTGGCAATTTCAGTCCTAGGAAACTGCTAGTACTGTGGAGAGAAATGGGTTCATTTGTGCATAGTGAATGACAAGGTAATAACTAAAATCTGGTTCCAAAAACACCCAAGACAATTATAGGCATGGAGAAGCCCAGGAGGAGAAACAAAAAAAAAATACAAATCAACTATATAACTATCAACAACAGATTCAGGAATTAAATTCTTCAATGCAAAACCTGTCCAAGTGTTGAGTGCAGAAGCAACCTCCACCTGGTTATGTGCAAAGTAAGGATGAAACTTTGGAAATTGAAAAAGCCTAGCATAGCACCTAGACTGCAATACAACAGACTCATGAATAGCCCAGACCTGCAGGAAAAATATACAGACCGCATGAAAAGAAAATACGAAGGACAAATTGGAAACCAAAATTCGAAATGGAATGCATTAAGAGCAACTTGAGTGGCATCAACAAACTAGATCATTCCAAAGAAAAATGGACGTAGGAGGAAAAATGCGTGGATCACCGAGAAGATTCTTGATGTGATGCAAAGGAGACAGAAAACAATGCCAAGATATGAAATAGTATACAGGAAACTATACAAGAAAACAAGGAGCAGATGCAGACAGGCTAAAGAAGACTAGCTCAACAACAAATGTGTAAAAATAGAGAGGTTGAGCACAACAAATAAAGGAGATATGCATAAAAAAATAAAAGAACTAACAGGACAAAATACATGCTCAACAACAGGATGTATAAAATCCAAGGACAGAATGATCATATTACTGAAAAAAAATACTTCAGCAATGGGATGAATACATTGGAGCTCTCTTTCATGACAATAGAAAACAACCAATAATACACAGAAATACAGACAGACCAAAAATATTAAAAACTAAAGTAGAAGCTGCACTTATCAAACTGAATAGAAACAAAGCAGTAGGACCAGATGGTATTGTATTACAGATGCTGGCTGCCTTAGAAGATTTTGGAGTTCACAGAATCACAAAACTAACAAATTAAATCTACAATGGTGGCAATATACTGGAGGACCTAAGCAGATCAATTTTCATGGCACTACCTAAGAAGCCAGGTGCAAAGAAATGTGAAATCCACCAAACAAGCAGCTTCATGAGCCACATAACAAAACTCATCATTCAGAATCTGATGAACAGAGCATGCAGCAGAATTTGTCCAGAGAGAGGACAAGAACAGTGTAAGTTTGTCAAAGACACTGGAACAAAGAATGCAATATTTATGCTCAGAATGTTATCAGAAAGAGTAATACAAATATAGTCAGGATATGTATCTGTGTTTTATAGATTACACAAAGGTGTTTGACAAAGTATGCCACAAAGATTTGTTAATGATGCTCAGCAGTCTCAACATATTCAGGAAAGACACTACACTGGCAGCAAACTGCTTGCATATGGACAGAAAATGGATTCAGCAAATGTACAAAAATAGAAAGAGGTGTATGACAATGATGTTTCTTCTCACCAGATCTATTCAATCTGTACAATGAAACTAGAAGACATGTCATTGACAGCCACAATTTGTGGATCAACTTTATTACCTCCACCTGGTCACAGAACTGCTGCTGCTGATGATGATGTTGTTGTAGTCATCTCACTTTACTTTGTTCTCTTTACTTCTTTATTTACTCTCTTTTTCTTGTCTTTTCATTCTCATTTTTGCTCTCCTCTCCTTTTTTCCATATCTCAATTTTTTAATTTAATTTACTTTTAACTTGGACTTTAACTTATTTAACTTGGACTGTTTCATGTCTTCTATCTTATCTAGAGGAATGGTAGAAGCACCTAATATTCTCTCCCTTGCTTTCTTTTCTATCACTAACAAAAACACTATACTGTTCTGAGTGTCATATCTCCTACTACTGAGAAATTAAGAGATATTTTAATTCCTTCCAGACTAAAAATATCTGCAAAAGTCATTAGAATGTAGTTTTAATTACTTTTCCTTATAGTTTTGATAAACTTATCTAATGTAACATGTTGAATAACATGTATATATTCTTTTTATATTCCTTAATGATATGAAAAAGATTAGAGTTAAGAAAATAGACTGATCTGAGTAATCCCTTCAGTCTTTTCTGCATTAGGTTGACAAGATATTATTTAATAACTGTTTATAAGATGCTTGTAATTTATCTTAAAATATATTTTCAAATTTTCTCTCATTTAATTTTTTTTCTTTTGAATTTAGATTCAAAAATACATTTGAAAATAATTTTATCTTGCTTATATATTAGAAACTTTTCTTAAAATTATGAATTTGAATTGTATTTTTAAAATAGTTTTTCCTTTGATATTTTTCTCGCTTACATTTTTTCTCTTACATTTAAAGTGAGAAAAATATTCAAGGCTAAGAATGGAAAAAAACAAAGAATGAAAAATATTAAGATATAGTTCTTAGTATTATTCATTCTTAGCCTTGAATTTTTTTCTCAATTTTCTTCTTTTTTTATTTCTCCCTCTTTCAATATCTGTTCTTCTTGACACCTACACTCAGTTACTCTCTTGTAACTTAATGTTCCTTATATAAATAATATTCTCTTTCTCTTCAGCTCCATTTAACATATAATTTTTCTACTATTTTCAGTAATTCCCATCCTTGATTGAAATATTTATTGATTCTTTTTTCTGGACACAATTTGTATCCTTTCTCTTAAAAAATGTGTTTTGTTTGAATTTTCATATTAGTGCATAAGAGAAAATGTGACTAGCAAAGTATGATAACTGCAACTGACATTTTTTGATGTCAGCTTGTTTATTAAATCTGCATAATTTAAGAAAATTTTATGCAAATAATATAAATGTGTCCCATGGTATACCTAATCACTGCGAGATAATGGCAACCTACTGCTCAGTTAGTCATGTCTCAAAAGAGATATGATTGCCCAAGCATGTATCACATATGGCACTTGACTGACTGACTGACCATTTCAGAGGTAATATCATAAGCTTAATATGAATTATGGATGAAGTAATTAGAACCTGTATTTCTTTAATTATTTTTATAGTACTCAAATTTGTCTGCTCATATTGGAGAAACTAGACATGCTTTCAGTCTTTGCATTTCTTGATCATCTTTTTGTTTCTAAGGAAAATCTGATTCGTAAATAACAAATAAGCATGTTAATATTTTAATTTTCATTTTGTCTTTCCATTTTTCTGATTTGTATCAAATTAAGAAAAACAGTGAAATTTTGAAAAGTTAAAAATGCTGTAAATAACTAATATTATTTCTAAATATATAATAAAAATGCATCATCTCTTACATTATTGGTTTAGCCAAAAGGTTTGTTCTGATGTTATAAGATTGTATCAGAAGTATTTAGTTTTATTTATTACTTTATTCAAAAAGGATAACTTCTGTATTGAAATAGCTGTCATATCAGCATTCTTTTTAAAAAAGAAACTGTTAAAATTAACACACTTTTTTTTTTATTGATGCACGACCTACTCAAATTTCTCTCTTTTTCTTGTTTCAGAATGTTTTGAATATCCTATTAGGGATTTTATCCATGTATTTATGCTTTTGATTAGGTTTGTGAATCTAATTTCAAAGATCTTCTATATTTAGTTATCTAGCAAATTTTTCTTTTTTTTTTTTTTTTTTTTGCTTATTGTGTAAATTATATGTTTACATAGTCAATAGCAAACATGACCAATAATAGAGGATTACCAAATTAGTTAAGTAGCTGAAGTAATACTACAAACAAACAAAGAACACTGAACCATTGATTATATTGATTTTGATTGTGAGTTTCCTTAGCCTGAGGTAATTACAGGATATTTTCTGTAACATTTCTATTAAACTTTTTATCTTTTATATTTAATTTCTTTTTCTTCTATGATAATTATTCTACCGCTGCACTTGTTTATCATCAAATTAAAAGTCACTTGAATTATTCAAAGACATATTCACTATTGGCTAGTTGTGCATCTCAAATACCTATCATTGACTAATTCCATTAATGATAATGACTATAATTAACTTTTATCTCGTTCAAACAGTTAAATATCTTGGGGCAGAAGAAAATCATAGAATCATTTGTCTGCTCTCATTTGTACATGCAGAGAGAGAATGCATGTTGTGTCTGTGCGTTTAATGTAAAAGAATTTATTTTGAAGACTTATGTACTTGCTGTTAGAATGTAATAATTCTAGCAACAATATTATCTATAGATCTTCACTAAGTCAATTAAGCATCCACGCTTTTTATATCCCTGGCCATGTTTACTTCTTGGTACTTTTATATTTAGATTATATTATCTGACTACTATAAATTTTACAACTGCATATGATTTTCTTCCTATAAAATTTAGTTAAAATCTTGAAAAGTATGAAAAACACACTTAACTTTTACAAGTACACTAATTGTTCATTGATCGTATTATTTTGTAAACTATTTGAAGTTCTTTTAAATGGCAAATTTATCTATAATTTGATATAAATAAACTGTACCTGGTTGTATCACTACTAAATAGTACATACAATATATTTAATAAGTAGTTAAAATCAAATTTACTGAAGAACATTAAAAAAGCTAAAAGCTTTGTTCCTGTGAACTGTTTGAAACAACATTTGTTTATATTATCAATAATTAAAGAACTGGACTTCTGTGGTATTTTAACCTGTAGTAAAAGCCAAAGAAGACAATATCACCCAACCATTACGCTTATTGTAATTATAAATATTGATATTGTAGAAAGATTTAGACTTAGTTTTCTCATTCATAAATTTTACTCTGATCATAATGGGAATCTCTCTCTGTTCCTCTTTATCTGAGGATGCACACAAGTATTGTAAAATATTTTCAGCTTTAATGAATATAAAACAACAAGCTACTTTATAGCTTTTTTGCTCTACCATCTAGAAGGTTGTATCTGTATAAAGTCAGATTGAATAGAAAATATCAATAATACTAATTGCAGATATTTATATTTTTTACAAGCTTATTAATCACAGAATAAAGTATTAAACAGAGCAAAGATTATCTTATTTAATGGCAATAATTATTTATAATTTTTCCTTCATGCTAGATTTTTATAAAATAAATTAACTGCAATTTCTTTTTGTATAAGTAACTCTAACACTGAAAATAACATAAACATAAGCAAATTTTGATGGCCTATTTCAAATACAATACATTGGAAAGAAAATAACAAAAATGTCCATAGGCAGCATTCAAACAAGGTAAAAAACGTCTTGGTCAAAATTTCAAACCAAGTAGAAATACTTTTTACATTTCCATTCTATCAAGGATTTTTTTACATTTTGTGGAGAATCCTTTCTGAAGAGTTACATCTATGTGAGTGAAAAATGCAGAAAGACAGAGAAACAAATTCCTTCTACTATTGAAAGATTTGGCCTCTGCAAACAGCATGTTAGTGATTTATTATGAGTTACGGAACAAACTCTCATCCTTCCTGCATCCATTGATGTCACACGTATACTCACAAATAAGATATTACATAAGAACCTAAATTGATATGTTTTGTACCAGCATGTAAATATATGAAGAGGTCCTTTTTAGGAAATCTTTTACGGTCTTTTCTTTCTCTCAAGATCAGCAAATTTCTGGTTAGATTTATTATTTTTATTTAATTTTTGGTGGAAAAATCTATAAAAAATTTCTGAATTTTAATCTTTTTGATTTTGATTTTATTCCTGCTGCATTGTATTTATTGTTTCACAATTAAAGAGAAAATATTCTTGTTTTCTCCTTACATTTTAGATTAATATTTTCATTTTAGACTTTTTTTCACTTTGAGATTTACAAATTTACTTAATTCAAGTCTTGTGGTGTTTCTCTTTTTTTCTTATTGACTTTTTTTATGTCAATCATGATCTTTATTTTGTTTATTTCACTGCAAAATCTAAGAAAGTTTTTCAGTTTTACTTCATCTGTAAAATTTGCTAACACTAGTTTTCTTTCAAATATTTTCTTTTAATCTATTTGTTATTCTGTTCATATTTAAATTATTCATAACTTTATACAGTAAATATACATTTTTTTTACCTATTTCATTTCTCTCTCTTTTCTTATAAATACCATTATTTTTTTCTTTCTACATATACATTCCTTATACACAAACTTAATTGTTTCTTTATTAAACACTTTCATTATGAATATTTAAAAAAATGGATTGGCAAGTTAAACATTTTCCATACTTTTTTGCAGCTCCCCTACAAAGATCTATCTATTTACCTATCTCTCTCTCTCTCTCTCTCTCTCTCTATATATATATATATATATATATATATATATATATATATATAGAGAGAGAGAGAGAGAGAGAGAGAGAGAGAGAGAGTTGTGTATTTGGGCAGTGACCCCTTTCTAAAAGCAATAGATATTAAAAATTATTGACAAATTACTTCTGTTTTATTATTGTCAAATTACTGTTTTATTGCATTTTTTCTTGTAGGCAAAGTTTTCTTTTTCAGACTTAGTGAGTTTAAAAATAGTTCAAATGATTGTTTGTTCCAAGCATTTTCACCTAATCTATTAACCATCAAAAAAGCCCCAAAAGAAACTGTGTTCCTGACAAAAACAAATTCATAAATGATAGTCAGATACACCCCTACTTGTTTATCGAGATGGCTGACCAGTTCTCATGCTCCTCAGCAAGATCTATAAAATCCAAGGATGGAACACGCATATTAAAGAAAGAGAAAATACTTTAGCAGTGGGAAGAATATATAGGAGATCTCTTCCACAATAAAGAGAGAGCAATTGACAATACAGAGAAATACTGACAGACTGGAAATACTAAAATCCAAAATGGAAGCTGTACTGGTCAAACTGAATAAAAACAAAGCAGCAGGACCAGACAACATTGTAATAGAGATGCTGACAGCCTTGGAAAATTTTGGTGTACACAAAATTACACAATAAATGAAATCTACAACAGTGGTGATATACTGAAAGACCTAAGCAGATCAATTTTCATAGCACTGCCTAAGAAGCCAAACACAAAGGAATGTGAAATCCACTGAACAATCAGCTTAACGAGTTGCATAACAAAATTTATCATCCAAATTCTGATGAATAAAGCATGCAGTAGAATCAGGCCAGAGATAGGACAAGAAGACTGCGGGTTCACCAAGGACACTGGATTAAAGAACGCAATATTTATGCTTAGAATGCTATCAGAGAGGGCAATACAGATGCAGAAGAACATCTGCAGGTTTCAGAGATTACACAAAGGTCTTCAACAAAGTACAACACAAAGCCTTGATAGAGATGCTTGGCAACCTTGACATATTTGGAAAAGACAGAGTAATGAAAAACTTGTAATGACAGTAAAATGCCTGTGTATGGACAGAAAATGAGTTCAACAGATATACAAGCATAGTAAGAAGTGTAAGACAAGGATGTGTCATCTCACCAGATCTATTCAACTTATACAGCAAGAGAATTCTGAGAGCTCTAGAAGTCCTGCCAGAATTTGTCATTGGCAGCCACAATCTGAACAATATAAGATGTGCAGATGATACAATGCTGATAGCAGACATGAAAAGGAAACTACAAGACCTCCTACAGAAGTAGCTAAACAAAGCAGAAAGAAAGGATTATATATAGACTACAAGAAAACTGAATGCACAATCATCAGTAAAAAGAGGAACCTTTTCAGAAAAACTTCATTGGAGATAAAGAATAGGATGCTGAATTGTTATGTCTGTCTTTCAATATGGCAGTGAAAATCTCATCAAAATGAAGGAAAGACTTGAAACAACTGAAATATGGTTCTACAGAAGGATGTTGAAGATGACATGGACCAAACATGAACAATGACAAGGTTTTGGAGAGGATGGAAACATATTTAACATCAAGAAAAGACAGGTGAAGTTTCTGGGACATGTAATGAGAAAGGAGGGCTTGGAGAATCTGATACTAACAGGACAGAGTGAAAGAGAGACAGGGGAAAGCAATGTGTGACATATCTAATGGTCTTGAGTAAATGGATAGCAGAGAGAGGGTTTAGAAGGAGTAATAAGAAAAAGAGTGTTATGAGCTACAAAGGATAGGAAGATGTTGAAGGCCATGATTGTCTATGTTCTGAAGTGAGACAGCACATAGAAGAAGAATCAGTTTTCAGAGCAGTTCTATACAAGCACGTTTAAACCAGCATAGAAATGTACCAAATTTAATACACATCATACTTGTTTTCATCTATGTACCATGTCCCTTCAAGAGGTAAGGTGATCATAGTTCTTCACAACTTTTTATCATCTCTCCTACTCTTTATTCTGCTATACATTTATATAAGTTTGTTAGTTAAGTTATTCATTTTTTCCTCTGTCCCTCAATATGTCCTATACATGTTACATTTTCCAAGTCCTCTTTTTCTCATTGCATTTCCTACAAATTTGTCTCTTTCTTCTTCTATAAGCATCCTTTCTGTTTCTATTTTCCTTAAAATTTCTTTGTTACTCACATGTTCAGTCCATAGTGCTTTTTTTCATCCTTCTGTAGAACCATATTTCTGTTGCCTCAAGTTTCTTCTGTTAGAAGATTGTTCAGCATTCACTAACCCTACCAGATAGGAGGATTGATCATTCTTTACTTTGTTTCAAACAAAGATTTTCTTAATACTATGTTAAACTTTTGAAAACTCTTTCCTCCTAAAATGCCTTTGGATTTCACTGTCACATTTACTGTTTTGTTAGGAAATCTTTCAGATATGTAATCAGGGCAATCCACATAGCTGTGAAGAACACAAATGTGATATGTATTTCCAAATGCAAGAAGCATGTAAAATTAACGGAAAACTTTATCATAAACAAAAAAAAACCCTTCACAACAACATCATCTATAAACATGACCATAATGTAATGGCTGTATCCAAGAATATATCTATATTTTAGCAAATTTCAAACCATTTACAACCCAAATCATTAAAAATAACTAATACATTAGTCAAAAGCATCTGGAAAAATTCTAAACAAATAATTCCCAAAAGAAAAGGCATTGTTTGTATAAATAAAAAATACAATAAAACAACTAAAAAATTAACAGAAGCACCTTATCAGTTCATATGAAACATATATTGTCATGTTACATTTTTAGATGTTATTAAAAACATGACAAGTTTATGCATAAGTAAAACTAAAAACATAGAAAACGTCAAGCATGTAATATAACCAGTTTGTGCTTTTAATATATATTTGATATATATGAGATATGGATAAAGATATACAAACAAGTTATGTTAAATTCAGTAGACAAGGTCTGTTTATTCACTTTTTTATTGTATTTTCCAATATATATATATATATATATATATATGCATTCTGTCTATGTGCATGTATATACTGAAAACAAAACAATATCTTCCTATAATTAAGGAATCATCCAAGCAGTACATTTCCCTGCAACATTAGCAATCCATCTTGTCAGAAGTGATACCATTTCCTTAGAAATATATCTGAGATAGAAGTCCTGCCTTCCATTATCTGTGAATAAATGCAGAAATGGAAGGTAAATTCTTATAATCAATTTGTGCATGTGTGTATTTAATGTATACTTGAAAGTAAGTATTGTGTAAGTGCAAAAGTTCATTCAGACAATAAAAAATATTTCTGATATTAAATTTATTGAACAACATTTTGTTTCACTTTATTCATGCATCTTTCTACCAACTTCATATCTTTCCAGGCATGTTTTTTTATATTTGTCATTAAAAAAAACTTTAATTAGCTTTTGCAATTTTCCAGGGATGTTAATTTTGGTTACATTAAGAGAAATCTGTAAAAAGTTGGAATAAATGATAATCCAAATGTGCAATATCTTCAGAATATGGCTATGAATATACAAAAACTTCCAAATTAAACATTAACATTTAACCTGGTCAAAATAAAAGAATCATAAAGTCTAACATTTTCCTCGTGGAATATAAGTTTTTTTTCTCTTAATTTCTTTAATTGCTACCTTTAAGTGCTTTAATTGAGAGAATTACTTTTTTGGTTCAGTTGTTTTTCAAATGCAACATTTATGAAAGTTTTATTACTGCTAATAGCACAATTAAAATCAATTGTTACAATGAAAACTGCTGGATCATTGACAAATCATGTTTTAACTTCACTATTCACAGACATTCTATACTTTATCTCTCAAGGTTAATATTACTGTTTTATTTGACTCTTTTTCAATAGCTTGGTATAGATGACTTAATTCACTGCTGACAATCTGCAAATGGAATTACTCTTGAACTGGTCTTTGGTCAAATTGCAACTTTGAAAGCACTCAGTATTTCGTGTTTTTTTTTTATTTACTCTGCCAGTGTTCTTCACAAAACCATATGACTTATTTGAATAATTTTAAACACAGATACCATTTGTTAAAAAGGTACAACTTTTCACTGAATATAGAGAGTATTTTGATAGTTTTTTTAAAAGTTTATGTCCTAAGAATGACTATGGAGCATAATTAGTGAATTTTTCATTGTCATCAAAGGCCTTTAAATATCATTAAGCTTGACAATATCAGCATAGCAAATGTCACAATTCAAAAGTATGAATAATTACATTTGAATTTATAATATAGCCAGTAGTAATTTCTTCAGTATTCAGTTGTAATCTTCTTGCACTGAAGAAAATTGTACCAAGAGAAAGGATGAGGAGAAAAATAAAGATAAACCTAAGTTTAAAAGAAAGGAAAAGGAACATTTTAAACAAAATGACTAATAAAAAATTTGTGAGAAATGGTAAATATGAAAGACATAATTGAAAAAGGACTGATAAAACAGAAGTAGAAGCAAAGAAGAGCAAACAAGAAAGAATTAATAAAATCAAAGAAAAGAAAAAAAAAGATTTTTCTATTACACAAATGATAAATATTAAATTTTCAAAGCAGTACTCCACTAACTTACCTGTATTGTACAAAATAAAAACTGCTTTTCTGGCTTGCCAGTCATATATGTATGTATAAAAATATATGTACTTCATAATTAACTAAGTTGCATGTCTTTGGTGAGTTTATTTTAAACTGTTTTGTTCATGTAAATTTATTTTCTAGTGGTTCACTGTTATATATATATATATATATATATATATATATATATTGAGAGTAAATTGTTACCATTTTTACATTTTTAATTTTGCACATGTGCATTGTTTGTTTTTAATTTTGTCAGCAGCATAGTATAGTAGAGTCAGTTGAGCATCATCTGTAAGAAAAAGAGCACCATGACTCAATTCCCCCTACCAGAAATTTGAAAATGGCATGATCTGCTGATTAGGATTCATGCTAGGTGTCAGTCTGAGGACAGTGCAAAAGATTCAGAAAGAGTTGGATGAGTCTAATGGTGATTATGAAGGTGTTTGGAGTGAAAGTGATGTTATGCCTCCATTCACAGGGCCTCATACTCAACATAGAGACCTACATCAAGTGCCTTGAGGAGGTAGTGCTGCCCTGGGTCAAGAAAGTATTTGATGGGAGACCCTTTGTCTGGCAACAGAATTCTAAACCATGCCACACAAGCAGGAGAATGGCTGTTAGATAATTTTTGCAATCAAATCATCCGTTACATCTGGCCACTTACCACCACAGACTGCAACTCCCTTGATTATTATGTTTGGAGCACAGTTGAGTGAGAGTTCAAAGATAAAGTGAAGGCAAAGGTTATGGCATTCATGGAGACTGTGTTCAGAAGATTTGTGGGAGATTTCAAAGTCATTTGGAGGCTGTGGTTGATTTCATTCAATAAATTTACTCTTTAGTATTTCAAGATATTTTTGTGCAATATTTGGTAAATAATGAATAATGTTAAAATGAGATGTCAGTGATATTTTCATTTTGGTATAATTTACATGACAAATTACTCATCACTCTCTCTCTCTCTCTCTCTCTATATATATATATATATATATATATATATAATGTATCAAGGCAGCAAATAATTTTTTAAATATATACTGTTAAATATAAGCTTTTCGGTGATGGTGGATGTTCTGTATTACTGTCTTAATAACCTCTCTGAAGATGGCTCATGTGAGTCGAAAGCTTAGAACCAAATTAATAAAAAATTATCCAAATGTTGGAGAATTTTTGTCTTTATTTTCAACTGAAATTGAAGCCAAAATATGACATTTAGAATGACTCATGATTAAACATAATATACATTCATTGTTTCTTATATTTAACAATATATATATATATAATCATACGTCTATAGCACAACTCATGCTATATGCAATGATCAGGTACATATTATGAACTGACCATTCTGGTATTTGAATTTCTGATTCTCTCAATGTTAAGGTAGTTATATATTATAATACTGGAATTATATATTTTGATTTCTTATTTTGTAATTTAATTTAACCTAAAACTTCAACTTGAGATTAAAAAGTAATATATATATATAATGTGCTGATGGGCACTCAAAACAAAATGTACCCATGTATAAATACATATAATACACAGTCATAAAATTATTATATACATGTTAGCAGAAATAGTAAATATATACTATGGTAGATATTTTTATTGTATTATACTAAGTTATATTTTCAACCCTCTTGCCAATTTTCATGCATGATAAATTTTATCATTTACCTCAAGTTTTCCATTTTTAACAGGAAAAGAAAATTTTCATTTTCCTAATTAGAATAGCACAAACATACAGATGAAATGTAATTAAAAATGACTCCTTCATACATTTTGTCATAAAGATACATTTGTAAACATACATTTTATGTGTACATGTATGATGTTTCTAATTGTATTATATATATTCACACACATACATACACTTGTTCACTTGAACTTTAGTCAATAATTAAAAAATTTCTCAACTCTTAAGATTTCTGAGAAAGCAAGATTTTATTAAGAGAAATAATGATGGATGAGAAAACATCTTAGAAATGACTTGTTGGAGTGGCAAAGTTAGAGCCAGCCTGTTAGAGGATATTTTTATTATTCTTTTAACATCTGATAATATTGAACACAGCCTCATCACATAAGAATATAAAAGATAGGCTTGTGCAGTGAAGCTTTGAATAAAAAAAGAAACTTATAGTTCAGTCCTATGAGGATTTGGGTTAAGGAAAAAATAATTATATTTCAGTTAGATCAATATAAGAAGTTCTTTTGTTTGTTTCTAACATTAAAAATAATATATGAACCAAATAGACTGGTTTATTTGTATATATTTTGATAGTGATGTTAATATCACATAGAAAATTGAATACAATAGATTACAGAGTGTACAGAATGAAAACTCCTTTCATTGTTCCAAAGGCCACCTTGAGTTTAATGTTTTTTTTTTCTTATTGATGGAGTCTTATATAGATTGAGAAATGCTACGGATAGAGAGATGCTTTGCTATGAATTTAAATTTTTAAAGTTAAGTATTTCTGTATCTTTAATATCTCCGAATGTTCAATTATAACTGGTTTATTGTATTTTTTTCACTCATGCATACATATATATATACATCAATTCATATTTATACATCAATTCATTTTTTGTTCAAAAGTAGGCTCACACAAGCTCCAAATTCAAATTTTCACGTTAGTATTTATTAACCAATTGGCAATGTTATCTTGAACATCATTCAAGCTTTTAAAAAGTAGGTAACTTTCCTTGCCATTTACTACAAAATTTGAAAGATTGCTCCAGAAAATGATTAACAATGTTTTCCTCATAAAAATAGAAATTAAAAATTGGGAAATATTTATTAATCAATAAACTTCTGAGTTTAGTAAATTTAACTCTTAACTTCCTGTGATTCAATTTTTTCTTATAAATGCCATAACATAAATTAATTAATCAATTTTCAGTATAACTGACCAGGGATGTAAACAATGCTGAATACTCAAGACTAATTTTGTGCTCAAACTAACTTATTGAGTTCTAAGTCTCTTCTTGCAAATAATTCTCACTTTTAAAATAATTCATACAACATGAAAAACATATGAGCAAGATATATAAACAAAGCAAATTTTAGTACAAATAAGGTCAACCTGTAGCTTTCCTTACTAATGTTATCCCACAACAAATACACATGCATAAAATAATGTAAACATAAGATTTTTGCATAAAGAAGTCACATACATCTTTTCATTCATACTAATTTAATTAATTACTTTTGTATTGTAAAAAGAAAAAAAAAAATTTCATTGAACTGTTTCGGAGGAATTTTGTAACTTTCTTTTAACTTAAAAGTAAATAAAGATTATTTTTATACTCACTAATAAAAGTACTTAAATTTGTAAAGCTGTATTTGAAGATTTCTTTTCTTCACTTTTCACACAATTTTTCCTCTACATATATATAACTACATCAGTTATTCACATTATTCAAACTGTTGTCCTCATCTGTATTGCCATATTCACAACATTTCAGCTGTTGTATGCTCTAACCTTTTTCAGGTGACTGGAATTTTGAACTGAACCCTTTATTTTGATCACTGGGGGTGGGGTGGGGTAGATTGTTTGAAATTCCAATCACCTGAAGAAAGTCAGAGTGTACAATGGCCAAAGCATCAGAAGTATAGATAAACTCCATCAGTATAACCATTATTAGTCTGAAGAAAATGTGTAATCTAAATTACACATTTCTTCCTTGAAAAGTATTCTTTATCAGTTATCTATTAGTCTGATTTATAGATTTGTATCCTTTACAATTAAATTGTAGTCATGACTGAAGGATGTGAAAAGATTTTTATTTTAGTCAACATAAGTTTCTAATTTTAAAAATATCTTCTCGCAAAACTTAATAAGAATAATCATTTAATTTTTATCTTTTATAAAAGATGTTAAATATATGTATACATATATTTATACATTCACCTTTATATATCTCAATAGCTTAGAGTCAAATTATGCTGAAAACAATAGTGTCAAGCATAATCAGTACTTAGAGGGGGGACAGTTTAGGAACACTGGGTACTGTAAACAACCTTCTAGAATTCAAAATATAATTTGGGCTTTAAATAACCTATAAAGGATTGATAAATTGAACAAAACAAATCAATCATTTATCTCAATAAGTATAAAGATGCTTTATCAGAAGTTTTAATACTTGAAAAAGCTATTTAGTCATGAAATATACAATTCTTACAGAAAAATTTAAACTTAATTATAAAATAATGAATTTTAAGTAAATAAACATAGCATTCACTCAGAAAATGGGAATAGATTTTGAGGATATCATTGTATTTAGCAAGTCAACAGAACAGAAGTGTGTCAAAAAGATAGAAAAATTCTCATCTCCTGCACTAACAACTACTACAAATAAATAGGTAACAGAAGCTCTTGACAGGGTATCTTGGTGTCGTAAGATATTCCAGATGATTGCCTTCACTGAAACAATACACAGACTCAGAGCAAATGAGAAGAAGCAGTGCTATTAACTTGTTGCCACATACTGCTTTGTACACACTGTGAAAAAATCATCTTTACTCATATGAGTCTTGCAAATCACAGGAAAAAATGTGACAGATGTGAACTTCATCCTGAGCACACTTTCACAAGAGAAAACTGTATATACAATACACTCTATGTCTGTGTGCACATATATATATATATATATATATATATATATATATATATAAAATCCTAGGTCTATAAAATGATATAAGATACAGATACCCAATGCTAAGGAGTAATGTAAATGAATGCATAAATAATTCTGTAATTTTTGACAGGTACTATGTTTATTTGTAACACATCACTCAATAAATCATGGACCTAACTAATAAAACAACTTTTAAGCAAAATTCGACTTTATTCTAGATTGATACACTAATTCCAATGCTTCTCTAGCAATTTGATGCCTTTTTGTAGAATGCTTGGCTTTCACCTCAAAATATGCTTCAGTTTCCAATATCTTTTAATTGTTCTTCAAATTTTAGTCTGCTGTTACCTATTTTGAGAATAATTTTGATCTGAAAATAAAAAGTATATCACTTTTGCTTATAAAGCATATATACAATGCAAAAATAATTTTTAATGCGTTTATTTATTTCAACATATCTAATTATTTTGAGCTGTTGTTGTAGAGATAATGAGATAAAGTGGAAAAGCTTGAATAAACAATGCATTTTGTCTCCTCCTGGTAAGTATTCTCATGTTAGAATGACAAATTCTGGCTGTAAGGAAAATGTGTTGGAATTTTTTTGGTTATATAAAATATTACTAATGATTGCAAAAACCATAGTAGAACAGTGTGGGATACAAACTAATTGAGAAGAAAACAGATCAACTCAGAATGGATTGAATATCAAATTTACCATATGTTAACCACATAAAATAAAAAAATTACCATATGTTAACAGTGTAAAATAAAAAAAAAATTACCATATGTGAACAGTATAAAATATAAAAATTTCTGGTTATAGCATCTAAGTTTATTTATTACCTCTTGTTCAAAAATTCTAATTCCTTACACACAACGTTTGTCTCTTATTGCAAACTAATGATGCCTGCCAAAAGAACGTGAAATGTGTTGTCTGTACAAACTTTTACACTTTGTCTCATTATCTCCCCTTTTGTTCAGATACTATTCTGTGTCCTATGAACAGCCATGAATTGTTGCAGATTTTTTATAACCTTGTTTTATTTGCAGTGCAGTTATTTAACCTGAACTTATTCCTACATTTGTTGTTATGACATTTTACTTTAATCCATTTAAAGAAAGTAATATATTGATGTATAATGAATTATACCATGTATAATATACCATGTATTGATATAATCTGTTGCTATAAAACTTCAATTTCTTTACAAAATGTCATTAATTTAAAGATAGAAATCACATGTTTTATTCCTTAATTTTTCAATCGATTTGAATTGCATTTATGACATTACTTTCTTTTTATTTAAACTTTTCTAACTAATGTTTGGCATTTAAAAATTGTTTCTAGAAACCTTATTCAAAGTATTTGAGATTTTTTTATTCAACTATTTATTTCAAATCTATCCAGAGTATAATATAAGCTTACATATTTATATTTAAAAAATATAATAAAATGATGCCATTAATCAAGCCTAATTAATTTACTTCGTCAAAATATCTTTGATTTATTTTTGGTCTTTGTAAATCAAAAAATAGAAGCTGAGTAAAGTACTAAGACACAGGAAAATTTCCCTAGAAACAATGAAGAGAGTGCTAGATTGCTATGTGATGTCAGTTCTTCAATACGACAGTAAATGCTGGACAAAATCGTCGAAGATGAGGAAAAAACTTAGAGCAGCCGAAATGTGGTTTTGCAGAAGTATGCGGCGGATATCATGGACCGAACATGTGAGCAATGATGAGGTTTTTGAAAGAATGGCATTGAAATGAAAACTAATAGTGAGCATCAGGAAGAGACAACTGAAGTTCTTGGGACAATGCAATGAGGAAGAAGGGCTTGGAGAACCTGATACTGACAGGCCAGATAGAAGGAAAAAGAGACAGTGGAAGGCAACAGATAACATATTTGAAGGGCCTGATCAGGTGGATCACAGAACGGGAATGGCGTGGATTAACCATATTAAGAGAAGCCATATTAAGAGCCACCAGGGATAGGAAGACGTGGAAAGCCATGATCGCCTACATCCTGAAAGGATAGGGCACATAGAAGAAGAAGATAAAAAAATGGCTAAACAGTTTGATTGGCTGTTTATATAAATAACATTTCAAATATACTATGGCTGAAACTTGAATTGATATTGGATTGTGCAGAATAAATTTTCTGTTCATTCCTATGCCAGTTACCTTTTGTGTACATTCAGGAATTACATAGATTTGTTTACTTTTAAGATGATTTGCTCTACTTTTTTTTTTTTAAATCATTTCACCCCAAGCAAGGCATTTCACTGCCACTATTGTACAGGGGGTTACTTAGGAGAAGGTACTGAGAGAGTGATTAGATATAGGAAATGTCAGAAAAAGGGTGATAGATGGGTAAAGAGGTACATAGGAAGAGTGTTTGAGTTAGTGTGTTAGGAGGTGTCTATTGACCTTACATTTAAACTCCTGGAGATTGTAGCTGTCAAGGAAGCAATGGATTGTTGTTTTTGTATTTTTTCATTGGTTTTAGTGGCTATGTTTTTATATCACTTTTAGTTATATTATTAGTGATTTTGAAGAGTTTAGTGCCTTCTTAGACAAAAACTTTATTGTATTTACTGATTTTCATTTTAGAGATTATCTTGGATTTA
Organism: Ascarosepion bandense; assembly: GCA_037127315.1. NCBI lineage: Eukaryota > Metazoa > Mollusca > Cephalopoda > Sepiida > Sepiidae > Ascarosepion > Ascarosepion bandense. Next base: position 822,711 of record JBBBDQ010000622.1, on the reverse strand, counting down.
TCTGCTTTTATGAAGAGTTTTTTGAGTTTTTTTTTTTAATCATGTCACCCCGAGCAAGGCGGTAATACCACTGATGCGCAGGGGGTCACGTAAGAGTGAAAAGATTGGAAAAGAGAAAGCCGGAAACCACATCCCAAACAGGGAACACGGGACAAGCCCCCTCACCTGCTCAACAGATGTGGGCGGAGTGTGAACCGGGCAATAGTTTAGTCTATCTACTTCAATTGAAAAAAAAAAAAAAGTGAGAAGATTGGAAAAGAGAAAGCCGGAAACCACATCCTAAACAGGGAACAAGGGATGAGCCTCTTCACCTGTTCAATAGACGTGGGTGGAGTGTGAACTGGGCGATAGTTTAGTCTATCTACTCCAATTGAAAAAAAAAAAAAAAAGAGTGAGAAGATTGGAAAAGAGAGTTATCATATTTTTATCTTATTAAGCTTTTTTTGAAAAATTATTTGTAAACTTTCATATTTCCAAGTTATTGATCATGTTTATTCAGTTATTTTCAAAAGCAATGAGGTTATTTTGTTATGGTGGGCATTTCATTGATGTAAATACAAATTTGTTAAAATTGTTGCTATTATTGCTGATGTCATGGTTGCCAGCATTATCATTGTGCTTGTTAAGAAAATAGAATACCTTCTATCTTATGCATTTTATAAAGTGTTCTATCTTTTTTGTGAGTTTGATTTTGTATTCATTTAAGTTTGTTGTTGGTATAATTTCTAAGGAGTAGTTAAATTTTATTGATTTCATGTTGATGTAAGATAGCATCTTTTTTCTTAGAAAATTATATATATATATATATATATATATATTGAATGCTGTAAAAAAGTGATCAAGCAAAAACAAAAATCTGCACAAGTGTTCAGCTGAAAATAATTTTTCAGGACCTAAAGCAATAGCAATGCCAAAAAGAGTATAAAGTCAAAAATGACGACGGTCAGTGGGATACTGAGGGAAAAGACATCTGAAGCAAGCAGTATATATTTTTGCAATCTTGTTTCTAATAGCCTTTTACAAACAATACACATTCTGAAATAAATGGAAAAGATGGAAAGTGATATAATCAAGCAAATATTCTTTTACATTCTATATCCTCTCAGAACATGTGCAATCATAGCCCTCCACAACTTCCTGTGTTTTATTGCTCTAAGTAACTTTTGCCTCCTTATCATCCCTATATGTCCTTATTGTACCATCTATGCATAGGAATAGTAAAGGAATATGACAGATTAATGAAGATGAAGGTCTATGATAAAATTATTTTATATATAGCAAGTAAATAAGAATCAATGATTTGTTAAATGAGCTTAGTAATTTTCACTAGTCTTGTTTATTAGATTGCCCATGATAAAATATAATTGCATAAGAATAACAATAATTGAACAGAGTGATTATGTTAGCAAAGTTCACCCCTAAAAGTATTATGATCACAGAAAATGAAATTTGTTAATAACCATGAATCTACTCACTACTCTTAAATAGATAACTGAAGTGTATCTTTTTAAGTCATACAAACAATCGGGGAAAACAAAGAACTAATTTTTTAACAAATTTTGATTTTAGCGCCTGTTGAAATAAATGGTGATTAAAATTTTAACTACTCACTTTGCTAAATGGACTTGGGGTAAAAATCTCCCATTTAATGGCATGTTTTTTATCATTCCCTTTGCAATTTGGTACCACACAAGGGAAAGGCTTGTTTGGTTCTGAAAATAAGTCAACGCTCACGGACGCCATATAAAACAGAACTCTACTAAGTGTGACGTCAGCAAGTTAACTTTAATCATAGGACTGGCCTTGGTAATATATATTGGAGGTCGTGGTTTAAGTCTCCACTGACTACTCAATTTCAGTGTCTCCCAAGTTTTTATACTAAAGTTCACCCAATACAAATCTATAGAATCACTTAAGAAAGACAGTTACTGAATGATGTGTGTTATATGAAAGTAAGAGGGAGTGGTAGGAAGTGAGGATAAAAAGGATAGATAACCATTGAAAAGAAGGTAACTGGTTTTGCACCTGTACTCTCTACCACAGCTGCGTGAAATGTTGTATACGGTGGTTTTGGTTATTTGCACATATATTTAGATCAGATTATTTGATCAGCAGATTAAACATAGGTATTAAGAACTTTTGAGAGCCATTAATCATAAGGAAGCAAGAATTGAATATGAGAATCCAGAAACATATCTTAAGAACTCCTATTTCTTGAGATATGTTTCTGGAATCTCATATTCAATTCTTACTTCAAGTTCAACAGGTTCACTATAGATGTGAGAGGACATTCCCTAGAATTGACAGGCCCAGGGGATTTACAGCTGAAATGTTGTAATAAAACAATAAAGACATGGAAATTAGTCCAAATTAACCTATATTCAATAATTGCAAAAAGATGTTTGAAAGCCAATAACATTCTGAGTAGGATGCCAGTATAAATAAATTCTGGGAAAGAGAGAAATGGGATTGTTTTTGTTTGATGGTTGAACAGATTGAAGGGGCATGTTAGATTTATTTAGACGATTCAGCTGAGATCACATAAACAGCACAGCATCCTCATATTTCCATCTTTTAAAAAATAAATGGATAGATACAGATAATTGAATTCACAATATTTTTTTTTAAATATTGACTGGTCTCATGAACATGACCTGAAAAGATTATGAAGATCTGTAAGAATAATTCAAGAGACATAGCTGGATAACAATATACATTTCCTATTAATTTGGATGTAAGAATTTTATCAGTTTCAGTATTACTGGCTAAGTTTAGGATATATCAACATCAGAAAGAATATAACAATGATTCAAGATCAGATATTGGCTACATTTTTATGGATCATCTATACCCATACTATGAATAATAACCAACAAAGCCTGTGTGATATCATAAGGTATTGTTGTGGTTTCTTGGTTTAGTAGTAATAATGTTTAAGCACTGAAGCTTTGTTTAACTCCAGGGATATCATTTAATGAAAGCCTTATTGCACGTGTTGCTGCTGGTTTTTCTCAGCTGTAATTGTATGTATTGTATATATTTTGTGCACACAGACACCTTATCCTGGAAGACTTCTTACAAAACTGTCAATTTCAAAAAATTATTCTAGTGAGCTTTATACAATGTTTATCTGTTTATTTTTTCTTCTGGGCATACATACCTTCTAATATCTAATAGCTTCTCTCAATCTTTCTTTGAAATTTTTGTCACATGTACATCTGTGTGCATTTTATTGCTTTTTCTAAATATAATTAAATATAATGATCATTGAGATAGATAAATTGATAGATATGTGTACTTTCTCTATATATAATATCCACGTGTGTGTGTTTTGATTTTGTCACCTAATATTTTCAAAATTGCATTGACAATTCATTACAAAATTACAAATTATAAATAAAAATAATTCTGCTGTGGAAATTTTTGCAAAGAAAAAAGATCTTTGGTGATATAGAGAATAGAGTAAAAAAGGATTCTTAAATCAAGGAAAAACTTATTGTACAGTTTATTTAGACAAGAGTAACCTGACTTCTAAATTATTAGATCAAAAATTGTGACAAAAAACTTATTGAAATTAATAAAAAGAAATATTGCAATAATATCTGCTTAAAAAATGTGCATTACACAAATTCATTTTCATTAAAAATGGACAATATTAACTGCATTGCATCAATGAAGTTTCTCATCATAAATATTAACTGCATCCCATCCATGAAGATTGTCACAAGAAATATTTAACAATATCTGACATTTTGAGAGTGATGCATAAGAAATATTAAAATATTAATAATGTTTCTTTGTATATTCAATAATTTAATAACCAGGGATATAAAGAAATATGCTTATTAGTGTGCATATCTCCTCTTCAAATTATCTAGTGATATTATGAATTGTTTTCATCAAAGCAGAAAGCTCCTTCACATGAACAACCATTTTGATTTTCTGTTGTCACCTCATTCTCATTTGCTCCCATTAGCATTTAGTCAGTTTCACTTCCTTTTTTGACCTCTTTGACTGCTCCAGACTTATTCAAGCAAATCTGATAAGTTCAATCATATGACTCCTTCAGATGATCTCTTACCACTTATTCCTTCAAAGGAATTCTTAAATCATTATCACCCAAACTTCTTTCAGGTCCCAGGTTCATTGAACTTTCACCACATAATCCAATTTCACAGTCTATGATTATGCAGCTAGCAAGGGATTTCAATTCACTGTGGAGGTTCTGAATTTAGCTTCCTTCAAGCATCTTTATCAGTCACATAATTGAGGATAGAAGCTAACTTCTGCTACTCTATATTTGCCTAATGAATCCACAAGAATATACAGTACTCAAGTTCATGCCTGCCATTACTACAGTGTGAGTTCAAATTAGTTATGTGCTTTTTCAATGTTTTCAAAAGATACTGATGAACATTTGTGATAATTATTTTCAGTTTTAAATCATAAAAAGAGTGCCAATCCTTCCATGTCTGATTTGTCTTTCTGATATGCAAGCAAACACTAACAGAGAATCAAATTAAAACATCCTGAAGGATGAGGCTGATATTGACTTGGCTACATTGTGTGTGCTATAAAGTAGTACTGTCATAGTCAAACTGCAGTCTACGGGCTATATATGGCTCTATTGACTTTCTGAATGGCATGCCTAATTCCATGAGAAAAATAGCATTTATTAAAATGTTTTTCTTTTCATTCTCACTTGTTCACTCACATACTCTTATATATAACCACATACATAAACTATGATTATGTACAATGTTTTTTTTAAATTTTGTAACATTTCTTTGAAAGTAATGTCAGCATTTTAAACAGTTGGTGATTTCACTAAGAAAGATCATATATATATAAATGTCTTTTGCTTCAGAAACAGGAAATGTCAATGATAATTATTCTTTTACAATTTTTTTTCTACAGTTAAATGAATAAATTAGAAACAAAACACAGCCAGCAATGTTTGTTAATCACACTATCATCAGAGCTGAAGGGATGAAAATATTTGTAGAAAAGACAGATGGAAGTGACATCTTGATGGTGAGAAAGTGGCTGAAGTCAAGCTGCCAAATTGAGATCACTTACATTGCAGGTCCTCCTTTGAATTTTGCCGAGTACCCTGAGATGAATAGCAGGAGCACCCAACCAGATATTTGCAAGATGGATTCTGATGAGATAAAATTCCTGGTCTGACACAGTGACTCAACCTTCCAAGCAGTAGATGATTCAATGTAGCTACTCCACTTGAGGTCAGCTGTGAAAGTGAGGCCAAGGAGGTGCAATGTATAGCTTTCTGAGAGGTGAGCATCACTCATACTGATGGCCTGTAGAAGAGTTTGTCTATGGCAATTAAAGGAAAGCAGCTTTATTTCAGAAGCATTCAAATTTACTATCCATTTCTTGCCCCAGTTCACCACAGATTGGTGGTCCTTATCAAGAGCAGCAGCAATGTTTACTTTACCAGCTTTGGCAGATTTGTTATTGAGGCAGAAGTAAATGGTGGTGTCATTTGTGTAGATGCCTACTTGTGAACTGATTACTTCAGGTAGATCATTGATGAAGATCAAGAAAAGTGTAGGACCTAGGATAAAGCCTTGAGGGACATCCACAATATTCATGTGATAGGATCTGGAATCATGCCCGTTTAATATGACCTTCATTACCTGATTTGATGTGAGTGATTGTATTAGATCGAACAAGCTTGTGCAAAAGGCCAGCATGCCAAACCCTGTTAGACACTTTTGAGATATCCAAAGGAACAGTTTCAGCTTTACCATTCTTAAATAAGCCTAGTATAGATATATATTCAGTGATGGTCGTTAGCATATCAGTGGTAGACCTGGTCAAGCAGAAGCCATATTTTTCTCAGTGAGGAGTTAGAATCAGAATTATGTTATGTTATTACTAAAATTCAATAAAAGTCCAATATTTACATATATTATTTTCCTGAAACAGTAAACAATTTTCTTTTTGCTTTCATTTAAAATAAGAAATAAAAAAGGAAAATCACTATTGCATTTGTAAGATAGATGCTGTGTATAGATAAAGCACAGAAGAACTGTTGGGAAGAAAAAGACGTTAAACATCTTGCATAGTTTGGGTAGGCAGGTAGTGTTCTGCAGCAGATGAATAGACTCAAGAAGATGGCACTCCACAGGTCTATGTTACACCTGCAAATAACCAATACTTGCATGAAAATAAAACAGGCTCTTATTGCTGCATAGTACTGTCTAATCCCCTAGGTGATCCTCATTATACTATTGGAGAAACACAAAACAGTGAAAATTTGCCTGAAGCATGCTCTTTATTTTACTGTAAGTAAATGGTCTGTGATAACATTTGCTTTGATCTGTACTGTGGATGCCATGTATGCTGCCACTGATGTCCTCACAATATATAAATCTTGACAAACATCTTCACTATATGATTGTATAGAACCTGGTATGGGAATGTTCCCTTGACAAATTTTACTAAAGCACTGTTAATATGTCATGTCCAACATTCACAGCAGTTCTCTGAAATGACTATCTAATCTCTTCACTATTTACAATCCAGTTATTTTCAAACAGCTCTAATTAGAGAATGTGCGCTCCCATGGCATTAGACTGTTTCATTTTATCAAACCTTATTGCAGTATACATCACCATCTAAAGCTTAGACACAGATTGGTATGAGTGGTTAAATTCTTGGAAATTTTTATCAGAATATCTACTACTTCAGTCATAGGTAACCTTTTGATGAGTGAGCTGTATGAGGTACAGTACATAATAAGGTGGACCACACTACTAAAAGAATTAAGGTATTTTTTATTAAACATATCCTAGTCATTTTCTTAACAAAGGCATCTGCCTTAGAAATGGAAAAAAGAATCCTTTTTTAATTAAAAAAAAATGAAGCCTATGTATAATACTAAATAATGCATTTATTTATACAGTTGTACTACAAACCATTAAAATGGCACTTAAAATAATAGAAAATTCTAAAGATATGAAGTTTATAATAATCTCAGACTCTCTACATCATCCCTATATTTAAGAAATCCTAGAAACTTGTCATCAGTTAATAAAGCACAAAACAATAATGTTGGTCCAGATTCCTAGCCATATTGGAATCAAGAGAAATCATGAAACCAACACACTGGCAAAAGAGGTAACAAAAAGGAAAATGATCAACATCAAACTCCCATATACAGATTATGAAAACAAAATTACACATCAAAAGAAAATGGCAAGCAGTTTGGGACAGATTCCAAAACAATAATTTGTATGAACATCAGCCAAAAATAAGAAAGAAAAGTATAGAGCCATTGGCTGACTTTAGACAAGACATAATGCTCAACAGAATAGGAATTGAACACACTCACACAGAAACTACATCTCAGTGTGCAATTTCTCATTGTCAAACATATCTTGATAGAATAAAGCACAAAAATATACATTGTAACTATTACCAAGCACAAAATTTTAACATGTTCTTCAAAAATGTACCTATTGCCCAAATAATAGAATATCTGAAGAAAATAAAATACTTCCAACTTCTATTTCTACTTTCGATTTTGAATCATATCACTCACATCTTGAAATACTCCTGAACTTGTAATATTTTGAAAACAATTTCAAATTCCTCACAACAACATGAAATTTTTTCAAAACATCCCTGAATAAAAAATCCAGTTTCAGCATTAAATGACCTTCAGGGGTTGATATGCTGGTAAAACAAATAAACAATTAATCAATCAAAGCAAGACACTTAATAATAAAAATATGTCACTTTTTATTTATCTAATATGCATATTTCAACAGATTATTAGCAAAAAATCCCTGAAAGATTTATTTGTAAAATTCATTACTTTGTATGTTTTATTCTCTATACATTCAATGATTTTAATTAAATCTCAAAACTAGTATGTAAGATTGTGTTTCTTCAAATGCTTGATGATGAAGCTGAAAATCAGTGGTTAAAATTCAAATAAGGATTTGAATGTAAATTATTTTGTACAATTTTCATATACTAAACAGTTTATTTATTTAAAAAAAAAATCAGATTCTGTACTTTTTTTAAAGCTTTAATGTTATATTTTTAATGTCAGCATGGTGTTTTCTAAAACAGGAATTTTTTTTGGCCACTTTCTATATCTGTACACACCATTTATTAAAATGTCAGTCTTGCAAATAAGCCATTTAATCCACTGGACTGGATTAGGACTAAGAATTATTTTTGAAAAAAGATCAATTTGTTAGACAGTGCCATGTTATATATATATATATATATATATATATATATATATATATATATATATATATATATATTTACTTGTGGTTTAATCCACCATTCAACCTACAAGTAAAAATTGGTAAGATGTTCTTAAACATCCCAGACAAGCATTTTCCAGTGAATTCAGCATTAGCTAAAGTATTCAATAAAAATAATATAAAAAACTGTTCCAGAAATCTAGAAAGGATTATAAAATCCAATAATGCCAGGACATTGGCTATAGAAGGAGGAGATAGAACCAGCAGAACATATAACTGTAGGAATAAAAATGATTGTCCTTTAATTGGCAAGTGTTGCATTGAAAGAATTGTCTACAAAGCTGAGGTCAATGATGAATGTGGTGATTTCAAGACATTTATACATCAGCTGTACTGAGAGGGTATTTAAAAAGTGCTTTTACAAACATATCTCTTTGTTCAGGTTGGAGAGCTATAGAAGTGGAGGAGTTAAACTGAACAGTGCTAACTATTACGATTTTATGAACAAGACTTTCTTTACATGGTACAAGTCCCAGTCTCACAGCTTCATAGCTTCTCATGTATCTAAGCTTACTTGTGAATTCTTTGAGCATAAAAGATTTACAGGTGAAAAGATAATAGAATCGCCAACACCAAGTCTTGATCTGAATCTGATTAAAAATCTATGGCTAATTGTGAAAATGAAATTATATGAAGGTGGCAAACAATACAACAGCAAAGTAGAGCTATAGGAAACAATTAAATCTACCATGTCAGAAATTGAATCTGCTGAAATGACAAAAAAATTAACAAAATCAATAGATTACTGGTTGTTATTGAAAAGAAGGGACACTATATTCAAAATGTTAAGGATTCAAAGACTTATCAAATGTATTTGTTATTTGTTCTATTACAGGTGTTGATCAATTTTGATGAATTCATGACCTTTCTATTGAAGTAAAAGGTGATTATTTGGTTGCCAAATAACTTTCATATTTTTTATCAGAATACATCAAATAAGTTCAATAAATTCAATAAAACATATTGATACTACCTAAAGTTTTAACTCAGGTTTTGTTTTAACATCTAACTTGATTGTTTAAAATTTGACAATTTTTTTCAAAATGAATTTGAATTATTAAAGTTTGTATAATTTGCTTAAAAACTTTAGACTTTGTTTTTAGTGGAGTTATAAATACATATATTAGTATAATTTTCAGTACTGTTATTCATTATATTTTGCTTTTCTATGCAATTGTTTTTTATATCAAATGATTTCTTTGTTTATTGAAAATGTCTCTTTTGCTTTTCTTTCTGTAAATTTTTCTTTCTGTAAATTTTATAATTGTAGATGCATCAAAGATATTTATTTGCATGCAACCTATTTTTATGAAAAAAATGGAAAATGCTTTTACATGTTTTTTTATTGTTTGAAGTGCCTAGAATTAAAACTTCAAGCTATTGCATAGTCTGTGTATATGTGGTGGGGCACACAAAACACATAATGTATATGCTTGAAGGTGTTTATAGGAATAAAAAATTTAAGTATGTTACATGTGCCTTCAAGTAAGAATATACACAAGTATTTTTTGTGTCTATGTGTGTTTAAACATAACTGTAAATTAGCATTCTATTTTTATGCATTTATAATTTAAAGATGAGTATTTCTTTGTATATTAAGTATAAAAAATAATGTAAAAAGAATTAATGTTATATATTTTTATTAGAATATGTTTTTGAAAGTAGGCTACAATGATGAGGCACTGCACATCTGACTGTTCATTGAGCATTGTACTTGTCTCAACAAAATGTCTTAGTGGATTTGCCAGTGTGCTATTGATGCACTGATTTGGAAGAAACCATAAAACACACCTTGTTTTTTTACTGCAATAAGACTAGTTGTGGAGCCTAGTGAATATGTCATAGTCTGCAAGTATTTTGGAATTTGACAGGTGGAGACACTCTGTTAGCTGTTTTGATAGTTTACAGCATATCCAAAGTGAATTCATAAAGGTAACTTTCTTTCTTCTCACCAATTAGTTATAAATATTGTATTATTACCATTCTATATTCTTATTTGATGAAATTTGGGAAAAAATATGTAGATGTGCATTTGTGCAATGGCATAAAAAAATGAATGACAGATAAAAACTTTGCTGAAATAAGATTCTCATAAGACAAGATGTAATGGGCTTGTTTTTTTTTAAAGGTTATTGCTCTATTTTTAAATCTCCTATCCTTTATTTTCTTACAATGTTGTAAACTGTTTTTATAGTGTTCTGAACAGAGAGATAATCTTTTACCCTGACTTTCTTTTTGGCACATTGTACCTCCATATTGTCTTCAACCTTGTTAAATTGCATTTTTGCCATATTAGCTTAAATTGAGTGAGTGGCTATGCTACCAGTTTGTAAATATTTTCCATTTCATTTTAGAATTCTATTTATTAAACATAGTATATTTTAGCAACATTCCTTGATTTAATCATGTTTTATTAAATAAAACAGATAAGAATTTTCTGTTAAGCTTTTTGTTGAATTTCTCTCTGTATCAAATAATGTCGGGTGAAAATAGCCAAAATTTTGTGAAATGTACTTTCAAACATCATTGTTCCATTTGAAGTAAAGAAGGTAGAAATGGCCAGTGGAGCATTTACGTTGTTAATTTTACAACCTTTGAAATGAATATGTGTTCATGTGGTGGTAGAATATTTATCATCATATGACTAAAAACTTGACAGTTCACAGGCATTTTAACATATTCCTACTGTGATTAAAACAAATTTTATTAATACCTGGTTACCATCTTTGCATATGAGGAGCCTCCAAAATTTTCAATAATTTTATTTTATTTTGCTGTAGGATTGGCAGAGTAATCTTTATTATCAAGCATAATTTAACAGTTATTTATAATATAAACTAATCTAACAGTTTATATAAAACGTGTGTGTGTGTGAGAGAGAAACACGCACAATGCAATATATATATACATCATGAGTAGTTTGTAATTGGTTTATTTTTCCTTGAGAAATTTGTTTTGTGGTGGAAGAACTATCTGCTCAAACTCTTTCTTTATAGGTTATACGCCTGCAGAATTATTTTGTTGTATCATAATTCATTAAAAAATCATTGGCATTTCAAACTTTCAAAAATTATACACACACTCATACACACATATATATTTGAATATGAGAGACAATGAAGATTTGGTGAATTTTTTTAGCTTTCCAACATTCTTACATTTTTTCTTTTGGTGGAATTAAGAGAATGGAAAAACTCTCCGTATTGTCCATCGTCTCTAGCACTTTCAGTTGAAAACACAAACATTCTATATAGATCCCATTATCAAAAACATCTTGCCCTCTGTATAAAATATTTGGCACTCAGTACAAATTACACCTTATTCAAAAGGTGTGTTAAAATTTGTTTAAAAATAAAAAGATGCCAATACAAATTCTATCCATGCTAAACTTGCAAAGCTTAGAATAAATGTTACTAATATTCAAACAGCACAAACATTACATCTTAAATAGATAATATGAAAAAAAATTATTAACACCTAAAAACAGACCCTCCTTGAAAATGACTAAAGAGTGGCGAAAATACATTTAAAAGAATGATTTACTTCAGACCTCAAGTCAAACTTATATATATGATCCATATATTGAGAAAATGGTTGGCTCATTGTACTATTCCAGAAATTCCTTAACTCTTTTATCTTTACAAGAATCAGATTAGACAAAAAAAAAAATGGAGTATTGCTGCCACATCTGGACTGGATATGCCTAATCCTCATTTTTCAGCCTTGATAGTTCAAAGTTATTTAAGAGCACTTGTGTGAGAAGACATTTTTTACCTTGTAGCCCCTTTTGTACAGATGCAACATAACAAACTTGTCACTACTCTATCACTATTTGATGGCAAATATTCAGATAAGTTCCATTCTTTTGTTCCACCACTTCAGACCCTTGCAGTTAAGACCTGTCATGCTGCATCCACAAAATCAAACTCCTACTTCCTCTGTGTTGGAAATTCTACTCAGACAGGATTGTTTGCAGTGGAATGACGTAAAGAAAGTCCAGCTATTATTGAGAAAATTGTAGTCTGCTGAACATGAAAAATACATAAATTTTATTTTACTGAAACAGCAGGTGAAATATATTTTGATGAAACTGTAGAGATATCAAAAGTTTTTGGAGATAGAACCTCATTATTTAATGCACGGTGGAATTGTCCAAACCTAGTAATGTGTGACGATGACAATTTTGTCACCTACACAGGAGTTGACATTCGAGAATGTGAGAAATTGAAGTTAAATGAGTTAACTTCTGACTCATTTAAATGTTTGATATTTGTTCATGGTTTAACTTCAAATAAGGAGATGGAAATAAGATCCAGGATTCTGACTAAACTAGAAATGGATTACAAATTAACTCTCCAAAATTATCTGAAGAGTGTCAAAATATGGTGGAGTGGATTTAAAACTTGATACTGCAAAGAGTGAGGAGAGAGATATTTCACAAATATATAGCATCTGACTGCCTAAGGAAGAAAATAGACGTTTTTCAATTCCTAGCAAAACAGTAAAAAAATATGATAAAATACCCAATACTTATCACAGTTGTGGTGGTAAGCATTTTAAAAGTAATTGTTTCTCTCATGTACATATAGAACTTCCATTTTAAATTTGGCCTAGTGTGGAAGTAATATGCCTAGTTCAAATTCTGTCCAGGTCTGTCATGTTTATTTTCACACTTTTACCTTTGAAAAAAAGCCATGGATCAATCTTTTCTCTTTCTGCTATATGTTATATAGCAGGGTAACATTACATGGTAACCATTTTAAGAGATGGAAGACTTTGAATTACAAACAATGGAGAAGGCAACAAGAAACCACTCCACTATCTTTCACAAGAGGTCATGGCAATTCACAAATAATAAAAGAAAAATCAATCTATGGATAGTCCCAGTTACCTATATTATGAAAGAATGTAATGTTAAAAAAAAAAACAACTAAAAAACATGAGACAGAATACCACAGGCTATTTACAGTCTTTCTTTATCTTACATGTAGTAGTTAAAATGCCTACAAAGCAGAAGACTTTTCATTAGCCACACTAGTAGTAACATTAGATGAAGTTAAATTCCTAGATAAACTACAAGGAGGTGCTGAAATATTCTCATCATGTCCATGAAAATGTCCATGTGATATAAAACCTAGATCAAGGTACAAAAGATTAAACTTGAAGTCCTACAGGCTAAATTTATGAAAAACATATGACCGAAGAGTAGTTAGACAAGTTTAAACAAACTTATATCACTTGTACTTATTTCAAAAAACTTAAAATGTTAATTAAAAGCAGAATAAATATTGATGTGATTTGAGCCAATCCCAACCCTGATGGCAAAAAGAACAAGATTAATCAGATGAATTCATGAAAATAATTAGCAAAAATTAATGAGCAATTCTGTTTAATTTGTTCTTAGGCTACTCTCATCCTTAGTAACTCAGAACTGTGACTGCTTCCAATATCTGTAAGCTAAAAACATAAAATTAAACGAACAGAATCTGATATCTTAGAATTCTATATTATAATAATGTGTATGTGCATTACTGTTTGGCAGGATTCTCATTATAAATTCTCTTGGTTTCTTTAACAAATGTCACATGGCTAGACCACCTGAATTGCTAAATGTTATATCCAAAATGCAAACACCCCTCTTTTACTCATAGGACAGCCATATACCTACTTGACTTTGTCTGCTTTACCATGACTGACTGCTACAATTATCTTTAATGGCAGCTGACTCCATTTTGGATAGTCTAGTGACATTAACCTCTATTTACTCGATATAACCTCTTTCTTTGCCTTCTAGCTTATTTTTCATTCTCTGTAGATTATCCAAATAGAAATAAGTGTTCTATTGGTGGATAGTAGTATTCATTCTTATTACTATCATCATTATTATTATTATTATTATAAACTCAGGAAATATCACCTGATGGGTTGTCTTATCATTAGCAATATGACATCAGCATTAGATGAATGTATCTAAAGAGTGCGATGGGTAAATTTTCACCATTTAATATTATTAATTTCACACTTGCATATTGTTTTTGATTTTGTTGACTTCACAGTATAGTATGTTTGTGTGAGAAAAAGAGCAACATGACACAATTCACTCTGCCAGAAATTTGGAAACAGTATGCTGTACTGCTTAGTATTCACCCCAAAATCTCTAATATGAACATTTCAGAATATTTGGGTGTCAATCTGTGACAGTGCAGAGGATTCTGAAAGGGCTGGATGATATATCCAGTCAACATCATGGTGTTTGGAGTGATCACTACTGATAACAACATTATGCCTCCATTCATCTTCCCACAAATCCTCAGACTCAACATGGTAGCCTACATCAAATGTCATGAGAATGTAATGCTACCCTGGTCAAGAGGGTGGCTGCTGAAAGACCATATATCTGGCAACTGAACTCTGCACCTTGTCACACAATCAGGAGAACCTAGTCACTGCTATCAGTCAATTTCTGCAACCACATTAACTCTTACCTAACTCCCCAAACTGCAACCCCCTTGATTATTATGTGTAGAGTGCAGTTTAGCAAGAGAAACTCCTTGTAACACCAAAAATCAAGTGAAGGCAAGAAATATAGCAGCATTCAACAACTTAAGCAAGAGACTGTCCAGAATAGTTACAGGAGATTTTGAATTTTTCTGGAGACCATTGTTGAAGCCAATGGCAGTTTTATTTGATAAATTTTTTCTTTTCCAGATATATTTGTGTAATCTTGGTAAATATATCTGTTAAAATGTCATGTCAGTATTATTTTCATTTTTACCTTAATTTAGATGACAATTTATTCATTGCATCCTGTATATAATCTTAGTAATTTCGAAGACTGCTGATCAGACCTATCTTGCTGTCTGATCCAGAGGATTGTAATAAAACTAAATAGTTTAAATGACATTCAAATACACCAGAAAATGAAGTAATTGAAATTTATGCAATTGTAAGTCACCCTTGAGCAAAGTTGACCAACTCATAGCTTCTCCTTTTCATGCAGGAAGCTGACTACTTTTAATATTAAAAAAAGAACAAAAAAATTTGATTTCTGATCAAACATGGAATATCTACTTAAATAACAAGTTCAGTATTATGACTATAATACTTTTTCTTTTTTGTGTTCTCTTTTTATACTGAAACATTTTCCTTTCATTTTTCTCCTTTCACTATCATTGTTTAACTTTTTTCATTTCTTTTATATTTTCTACTTTTTGATTTCTACTGTTAAAACTCTCCCAATGCAAAATACCTTCATCTATTTACATTTTCTATGTTCTTCTTCTCCCATTTATTAAAAATAAATTTTACCACTGCAGTTATTTCTTCAAGTTAGACATGAATCTTTATAAATAATCATTTATAAAAAAATCATATTACATTTAAAATGGCATCCAGTTTTTATTTTTTCACTTTCACCTTCTTCTTCACTATACTTTCTTCTCATTGCTATCTTCCACTTCTACTTTTTCTTTACCTCTTTCTGTTAGACATTTTTCTTTCCTTTTAAGTTTCTTTTCTTTTTCGCATTTTTTATTTTTCATTTTCTTTATTCTTCTTTTCCCATTACATCTTTTCCTTCTACTTTCTCTTTTCTCTCCTCATCTTTAATTGTTGATTGTCATCAAAATGTTTATACATGATTATATTTAGAAACGGAGATTCTACTCAAAAGTTCATGGAAATTGAAAAGATTAAGTGGCTCAGTATTTCACATAAGTCTCAAAGTCAATTCTAGAAAAAACAACATTTTCTATCACTCTTTTTTCCTTTGAAGAAGCCATTTTTATTTTAAGTTCTCCAAACCTTTGAGTAGAGCATCATATGCAGTTTATATATGTCTCAATTCCTTACTTCTTTTTCTCTTCAGATAGATGTTAGTGCTTATGAAAAATATGAAACTTTGCATTGATTTACTAGTCTGATCAAAAAATGAATTTTAAGACATACATTTTTAAAGTAGATAACTTTGAACAATCTTAGTTATCTCAAATCTATAGAACATTTTTAAATAGTTTGCATTAATAATAACCAACTTACATTTTTTTAACTTTTCAAAAAGATGCTTTTTCTTATAGTATACAATGTTTGTATTTATTTAATAGATAATAATATTAACCGTTTTGTTCTTAAGATATAAAAGTCATTTCAATATTTGAATCTATATGTTTATGACTTCATTAATATCGTATACCTTCACAGAGAAATTTTTTTTTAATCATATCACCCCAAGCAAGGTGAAAACACCACTGATGTGCAGGGGGCTACGTAAGAGTGAAAAGATTGGAAAAGAGAAAAACTGGAAACCACATCCTAAACAGGGAACAAGGGATGAGCCTCTTCACCTGTTCAATAGACGTGGGTGGAGTGTGAACCGGGCGATAGTTTAGTCTATCTACTCCAATTGAAAAAAAAATAAAATAAAAAAAAGAGTGAAAAGATTGGAAAAGAGAAAAACCAGAAACCATATCCTAAACAGGAAACAAGGGATGAGCCTCTTCACCTGTTCAATAGACGTGGGTGGAGATGCACAAAAGAAAAAAATAAGGTTTTCTCTTATAAGTCTAAAGGAACTAAGTTACAATAAATTCCCTTACATTCTCATGGCTTCAATAATAATTGAAAAGTGCTTTTGTTTGTAATGTATGCAATCTTTTGCTTTAGTAGAGACATATCCTTTGCACTGTTAACAATGTTTGCTGTTCCAAGATATTCATGAAGTTAAATGAAAAGACTGAACAAGGACTTCTATAGTCTTATAAAAAAGTAATTCATAATACTTATATACTTATTCTTTGGTTTTAATACAAACTGTCATTAAGGTTAATATCACTTCTTGAAAAGACAATATTAAACAGCAGTTTTTAGGATAAAAAGTTGTTGTTGCAAACTGCTGACAGTGAGTTAAATGTTCATAAAATTTGACCTTGCTTAGTTACTTTACCAAATAAAACTTATTTTATTTTCTTAAAATTTCATCCCTAACTTTGATTAAATACAGTTCAATTATCGTGAATGTTTAAAGTTCCTGACAAATTTTAATTAATGTTAAGCATGATTTATGAAGCCATATTTTCTATCTGGAGCAGACCATAATAATATGCTCCATGATATTATTCAAAATAATTTTTACCTCTGCAATTATTTCTTCAAGTCAGACATGAATCTTTATAAATAATCATTTATAAAAAAATCATATTACATTTAAAATGGCATCCAGTTTTTATTTTTTCACTTTCACCTTCTTCTTCACTATACTTTCTTCTCATTGCTATCTTCCACTTCCACTTTTTCTTTACCTCTTTCTGTTCGACATTTTTCTTTCCTTTTAAGTTTCTTCTTCACTTTTCTTTTTTACATTTTTTATTTTCCATTTTTTATTTTCCATTTTCTTTATTCTTCTCTATTTTCATTTTTTTTCTCTTTTCTTTATTATTTTTTTATTATTTGCTTAATTTTTAGTTTTGCTTAAACATTTAATTCAAATATTTTTATTTTATTTTGCTTCCCTTTTTTTCTTTCTTTTCCTCTCAATCATTTAAAAAGTTATTTTTAAAATTAAAACAGATATTGATGTCTTTACCTCATAACTTTAGTTTTTCTTTCCCATTTCCATTTTTCAATCCAGCTCTCCACACTAAATCCCTACTTGACATGCAAAATCATTTTTTTCAAAAATTCAGTGATTCAATGTTAAATTTGTTATGAAATCATATTTTCCACCAAAATGTAAAAATGTTGAAAATTTCATTTTTACTTTAAAAAGAAATTATATCTCTTTTGATATAATTTCTTTTTAAAGTAAAAATGAAATTTTCAACATTTTTACATTTTGGTGGAAAATATGATTTCATAACAAATTTAAATAAAATGTCATTTATTCTGTTAGCTTCAAATTCATTTATTCAGTATTTTACTTATTTTTTATTTATTCACTAATTGTTAGTCAATGCTTTGAAAATGACTGAAAATCTGAATACACTGCAATTACATCATTATTCACATTTTGATAAAATTTTAACTTTGAAAGCATCTTATAATAAATGTGTTTGAAAGTAGTAGTGGTTATGTGACATCACACTTCAAAAGGGCCATTACTATTCTGGTTTATGCAAAACATAATTTCTCTTTCTAAAATGTTTGTTTGGAATAATTCTGATAACCAAAATGAGTAATTCTTAAAATCCCACAAGAATTAATGCTTTAATATTTGTCAAGTGCTAATGATTAAATATTTTAAACATTTTTTTGGAAAAGCTGCTTGTGACACCACATTTAAAGACTATCAGTCAGTTAAGTGCCATACGTAAAACACACGTGGGCGATCATGTCTGAAAAGAGACATGACTGACTGGGCAGAAGATTATCCCACAGTAGGTTGCCATTGCTTTCTGCAGTAGACTGGTTGCCAGCTAAGGCTATAGAACACAATTTGTCCTGTTATTTAACCCATAACTGGAAGAAAGAGCCGGATTGATACCTTTCCTAAGGGTATTTGTGTGTAAGTGAATGCAATGAATTCAACTGGAATTCGAACTCGGCTCCCCGATTTCTCGTTCCGAGCCAATATCCACTGCACCACAATGCACATTAAAGACTATACCTTTCAAAAAATATTTTCTAATTAATTTTTAAATTTTTTGTTTGTTTAAATTACTTTTCTCATCATTCGTGCTTTTGCTACTTATTGTGGTTGATAAATTCACTATAACTTTTTAGGGTTTCAATTAAACATTTAAAACATTACAAAAGTATTTCTTTTTCCAGTGAAACATATTGTAAATTATATTTATTAATTAAAACCATACCAAAAGTAACAAATTTTGCATATCTTTAAATGGATGCACAGCTCCATGTGCCATTAAATCAAATATAAAGATACATTAAAAAATAAATATATCTCTGTTAGGATACATGGAAACTTTATGGTGTATTTTTGTAATTTAAGAATTGAAGAACTTTATATTATTTATAGTTTTGAATAATCACTTTTCTTAAAGTAAAAAAAAATGATTATCTTTATATATTTTTTAAACTTAACAAATAAAATTTTTTTAAAAAATATAATTTTTTTTAATTTATTATATTTAATAATTCCCTTACTGTGAAAAAATCAAAACAAAAACATACTTGAAATTATTATTAGTTAAATATTAGTTATGGCAAATATATTATAAAACATTTAACAGTGGACTTATTCATTGTCAACTGAATGTTGCAAATAGATTTTTTATTACAACAGATTTATTGATTCATTGACAATTTACAATTGTAAAAATACAAACTGCACAAATATAGAATTTATGAAATGATTTATAAAGCATTGATATTTTCTTTGAAAATACTTTAAACTGGAATATGTATGATATTGAACAAGTAGAACAAGTGTGAAATAAAAGGTTATTTTTTGTGAAGGCTGATAAGTTTTAGCAGTTGTCATTTATATTTTTATTCATTATACTGGAAATCCTAAATAAATTCCATATATTTTTGCATATGATCTCCTTAAAAATATTTTTAGATTATGCAAATCTTGTTTAACTCTTTACTTTGTTATTTTCTTATGTGCTACAACAATGAAAACTTGTCAGAAGCATTCCAACACATGACAAAGGAATTTTTCTGTCTGAAATGACTAAGGATGACTCACTGACTCTTTTGTCATCTCCATTCCAGAAAAAGGGGTAATGTCCACTACAGTTATGGTTCAGCCAAAATTTGGTGATATCATACCAGCCATTTCTATCTTATTCTCCTTTCTCATATTAATCTCTAAGTCTTGTTTTTCTTTTTCCTTCATTTTATACTCCATCCTTTTTCTTACTTTATTTTACTTTTGGCCATTCATTGTTTTTTTTATTTCTTCAACATGTCTCTTTTATATTCTGAGTTTTTCCCAATTTTCTCTTTATTTTTTTTTCTCATGTTCATCCTTTTTTCATTCTTTTATTCACTTTTCCTGAAAACAAATAATAACAAGCAATGATAATAACTATTTTAAAAATTATTTTTTTACTTTAAGCTTAAAATTAAACTTATGATAATTCTTTTGATACTTACTTTTCTTTATCTCCCTCTTCTTATTACTTTTTTTCCTTTCATTTTTAAGTTTTCTCTTTTTCAGTCTTGCCTCTTTCCTCACCTTTACACTCTTTTTATGTACTTAACTTTCACTTATTCTAGTGTTACTTTTACTTTTTTTTTTGATCTCAAAATTGCTGCATTTCTTTTTTTCCAAAAATGTCAATAGAAGTTGTTTCAAGTGACATGTCATGCTGACAAAAAAAAAAAAAAATTGGTAGGAAGGTTTGGAATAAGAATTAAACAATGGCTGAGATTCTTGGAGTAAATGTTATCAACATGGAAAATATGTTTATGGAATCTGAAACAGAATTCTTTGAGATATGGAGTGCTGTAGTAACAGATGTCAAAGTTAAGCATTTGCCTTTATTCCTTGAAAGAAATAAGCTTGCATCTGTTACTGTAGTCCTTAGGCTTAAATGAAAATGCAGAAGAGAAAGAATAGGAAGAATAAGAAGTTGAGAGAGAAAAGATAGGATGAATAAAAAAGAATTAAAGACAAATTGTAATCAATAAATTAAGGAGTAAAACAATAAGTAAATATTGAGAGGAAATAGAAACAAAGGAAAAGGGGGGATGAACAAAACAAAGGAAAGGGGGAAGGCTGAAGATAACAAAAACCCCTAAAAGAACAGAATGAAAATATGAACTATAAAATGGGGAAAATGTATAGAAATTATTGCTCCAAATAATGAATTGAGAAGAAAGTCTAAAGTGAAGGAAAAATTGAAGAGGAAACTTTATGAAATAAAAAAAAGGTGTACATGAAGAAGTAATGAACCAAAATATGTGAAATAAATTTGAGATGCAAATAGCAAAATTGAAATATATAAAGGGAATGATTAATGTGAGGGAAAAGAAACAAGGAGAGAAAAGAAGCAACAGAAATCAATATGTAATGTTAAAATGTATCTGTCACACCACTAGTTCCTCATGGCTGCACATTCAATCACTATCCCAACTGACAAGTTCAACTCTCTTATTGCTCTCTTATTTTTTCCTTCAACTTTTACTTTTGATTCTGTTTTCACTTTTATTAAAACAACCTAAACAATAACAAACTTTACAAATCATTATGTATAAATGTATTTTCTGTAATAACCATATTTTCCTTCCTTTGCTTTCTAGACACCATGCTAATGATCCCAACTTTGTGTGAATAAGTTGTATAGTCACTCAATTAAATACCCAATTACCCTTCTATCAAGATTACTCCTTTCTTCTTTTTACCTTTTCTCTTCCTTCCCTTCCCAACAGAATTTCTGCCTTGACTGTTACATGATTGACTCCTAGTGCTTCCTCTGTTGCTGCTGCTGCCGCCATCACTGCAACAGGGCCATTCCAATGTTATCGATCATTTAAATCTCCAGAGGCTATAGAGAAGTAGCAGCTATAGTAGTAGTTCTAACATCATGGTATGTGTGTCTCTGTAATGATTGTTTGTGTATTTATCTGTACATGCCTAGAAAAACTTTTACCTCTTCCTCCACCATTTCTTACCTTCTTCCCCATTTTCTCTTTCCTTCTCTTTTCCAGCTTCACCCAGTTTTGATTTTTTTCTCTTTTTCTCTTTTTTTCATTCATTTCTCTCATTATTACGATGTCAATCAAACTCTTCATTCTCACACTGCTTTAGTTTACTTCCCTTCATCTACTCACTCTCCCTTAATTTCCCTCATTTATTTACTTTACCTTTTAATTCAGTAAATCATTTAATGTTCTCTTCCCATCCTTCTTCAGTCTTTTCTTTTTGCATTCATTTTTCCACTTTTCATTTCCTTTTTTAAACTTTGTTCTTTTCCTTTTTTATTTATCTCCTCTACCATTTAATTCTCTAATTTATTAATTCATTCAATTTTCTAACACTTTCTTTCATTGTTTGTTTTTCTCATTCTATTCTTTACTCAACTTGCTCTCCCTATCCCTCTTTTTCTCTTATAAGCCAGCCAGCCAGCCATCCATTCATTCATTCATTCATTCATTCATCCAATTTTTCATTCACTTCCTCCTCCTTTCATACTACATGTGTAGAGACTTTCTAAGCCATGCTCTGCTAGCAGAACAAAGATGTAGTAGTAGAAGCAGTAGTAGCAGCAGCCGGCTTTGTCATGGTCAGCAGTTCTGCCTGTCTGTCAGTTCTGCAACAGCCCTGACTCTTTATTGACAACAGCCACAGTGGCATCAGTGGACATTCCCACAGATGCTCTACTCAACGAAGCAGGTGGCTGCTGCACTCAGTTTAATTTCATTCTGTTTTGGCATGTGGTATTGGCAGCCAGGCTTAATGTCTCATTCCAACTGTATGATCCTTGCCAACTCAGTGGTTTTTCAATGTAGGAAACAAATTCTGCTATAACACATTTTTGTGTGCATTCAAAGAAAAAAAATAAACAAAATAAATGGTAAAGGCCTGCAAACAATGAGGTAAGGTAAAACTTTTTATATTTTAAAATTACAAACAAGTGTGTTGATAAAATTCATGTAAAAATAAAATGCTTACATGAATATTTAAATGAACAAATAAAAAGATATAGCCCTATTTTCTTTATTTTCCAATTATTTAACTGAATATTAGCTTTAACTATTTCTCCAATTGATTGTTCTGCATATGCCAGGCAGATAGGAATTTAAATAATCCATAAACATATATTGTCTCTTTTCATGTTGTCTGTTTTGCAAACAGATACAATAGTGATCCATTTGCGTAGACTACAGTTCAAATTTGGAGTTATTTGCCTTGAAATTTGAGCTAGTATGGATCTATTCATGTTTTATCTCTTTCAACATTTTTAATTTAGTCAACAAAACAAATAATGTACCAATCACTCGGAGCCTCTGTCTTTTATAAGGACAGAACTTAGTAAATAAAATTAGGAAAGCAAATATATTCTTTGATGTGTAAATTATATGAATATTAATGTATGATTATGTTTGTGTTAATGTTTAACTTTCTACCACAAATTCCAAGAAAAATCAGTTTTGAATAATGTAGCTCATAATTTTTCTCTGATATTTTTAGTAGAAAGTTAAATAGTAACACAATCA
This sequence comes from Ascarosepion bandense, assembly GCA_037127315.1. Classification (NCBI taxonomy): domain Eukaryota; kingdom Metazoa; phylum Mollusca; class Cephalopoda; order Sepiida; family Sepiidae; genus Ascarosepion; species Ascarosepion bandense. The sequence goes on along the minus strand of JBBBDQ010000622.1, from coordinate 799,282 downwards.
TATTCACGTGTTGGTATTTGAAGAATTTACACCTCCTGCATGTATCAGTATTTGTTGACATTCATATCTTGATATTTACATGCCTATATACATGTTTGTTTTTCTCGCTACATCTCTGAATATTTATATATGTATTTGTGAATATATATATATATATATATATATATATACAAGGAAGACACAAGTAGTGTTGAAACAAAATAGCTACTTTTTAAGTGATATTATAACATATTTATGTTATAAGTTTTAAATATATATATGTATATACACGCACACATAAATGAATATATTATATCTTTAAAGAAATTTATATATAAAAATATTACCAAATGATTAAATTTACTGCTATTTTATGTAAAATAAATATATCTATGAATGTGTTTTTTAATCATACTTGTATATCAAGATGTAATAAATATATGGTTTCTTTTGTATATGATAGATATATTTATGTATGTATTTATATAATTTTAGACTAGGCTTTAAATATATGAAAATAGCATTACACAAGAGAACATGCATGCATGAATATTTGTACATGTATATGTATATACACTCATGCATATATAATTATAATATGATAATATATACTGTGATCTATATGAGTAACATGAAAGGTTTACATAGTTTTTCACACATATATATATATATATATATATATATATATATATATATATATACTACACATACACACACTTATAAAAAACATCTACATGCATATCTATATATACAAATATATATACAAAAACCAAATACATAAATCTATACTGATATACACATTACATAAACAATGCTGTAAATATTCCATTAAACAAACCTTTATGTGTATATATAAAATGAAATGTAAAATATTAACAATAAGCTCTTTTGCAGTAGAAACTTATAAAAAACTTTAGAGACATATATAAACAGTAAAATAATGTGATAAAACTGAAATGGACATTAAACAATAAACTTTTAATCAAACAATAATTTTATATTTTCCTGGTACATATTACTATAAATGAATAATAACACATCATATTATTCACTATTTATTTTCATTTTTTCATATTTTCATTTATCTTTATTTTTTCACTTTTGCAGAAGTATCTTCAATTATATTTTCCCTGTAATTATGAAATCGAATATTAAACATTTTCTAAAAGCTTTTTATTTCAAGATATTATTACTTTGGACTCATCAATAGGCAAGATCAAATGATTTGTTTGTGTAAAGTTAATGACTGTACAAAACAACTATTCTTTCAAAAAGATAATCTATGTAAAATTGGTTCTTTAATCATCAAATGTAAATATAGCTTTTTTGCATGCTGTATAAATATAGACTTGTACCAGACTGAATTTAATTTTGAGTACCAACGGTAGCACATTGCTTGTTATTATTAACCACTCATATTTAATGAGATCTCTATAAATATAATTGTATATGTGACAACCAAAGTAAATGAACATTTTATCTGACATAGTTGGATGAACAAAAGAGTAAAAATGAAAATTAAACTAAGCTTTTGTCTTTTTTCATTCATCATTTTAATATTATTGCTTCCTTTTTTATTTTCCCTAAATAATAATTCACTTTCCCCTATGACTCTAAATTTGACTCTCATTTATTTTATCCTTCCCTTATTATTAGGATTGTTAAAATTCTATTCCATGATTGCTATTATGAATAAAATGAAAACTAATTCATATATTTTAAAAGAAAGAAAGTAACCTTCATTCACAACCTGTTTTATGACAAATTCATCATTTTAAAGAAAAATATGAATTGCCAGACTTTACAAATAATATTTCTTGTAAAAATATTTCACTTTATTTACCTTTGATCTGTTACTTTAGCAGTTATAATTTTGGAATGTCATACTAGCAACAAAAGAAAAAGCACAAATTTTTTGATTCCTAAATATTGTTCTGTATAAACATACTCCAAATATATTGAAAGTTTGGTTTTATTTAATGTCACTGAATGACAGATGAATTATTTTTCTATAGTATAAAAACTTATTAATGTATCTAAAGTTAATAAGATAAGTTATGACAAAATCAATGTACTATAAAGAACTATAAGAACTGAAAACTAATATTTCCAATGGAAAAAACAATTTTCATTGAAATTGATTATGCTGTTGTGGGTACACTAATAATAGTTCAATGAACTGCAAAGAAAGTTCTAAAAGTACAGTGAGTGTGTTCGTTAGAGGACAGAGGAAAAACTGATAATTTCTTTTTTTTAGTTATTTTTTATGTCATCAGAAGAATTAAAATTTTTAGCATTGAGCATTGAGATTATTTTATAAGGATCTAAATAAATGAAAATCCAAAGGAGCAATATCTGGTGAATATGATTGGTAGGATAACACATTCCATCCAAAGTACAACAATTTTTGCCAGGTTGCCAAAGAAACATGAGGTCTGGCATTATCCTGATAGAAAACAGAAACTTTCCTCTCCACTAATTCTGGGTGTTTTTCATGAATTATTGCCTTTAATTCATCCATTTACAAGCAGTACTTTTCAAAATCTTTTAACTGGTTACTTGGCAGAAGCTCATAGTATGGGATTCATTTTCAATGCACAGCATGACTTTCTTAGGATGAAGACCTGTTTTTGGGGTGGCTAAAGTTGGCTCATTTTGCTTATCCCGGAATGTTTTTCACTGAACATTCTTGAAAACAATCCATTTCTCATCATCCATCACAATTTGCCTCAAAAAGAGTGCATTTTTATTGCATTTAATACAGCAAATCACAGATAGAAATGATTCTTTTCACTCAGATCATGTGGTACCCAAACATTGTAGCAATTTAAGTACCCAAGTTTCACTAAGTGCTCAGGGATGGTAGATTTTGATAAATTTTGTGTTTTTACCAATTCTCACATTGTGTAATGCAGGTCTCAATGTCTTAAATTGGTCATCATCTGTAGTGGGGGTTCAGTCTACGCATTCTTCTTCAATAAGGCTACAATCACCACCTTTAAAATTAGCAAACCACTTCTGTAGAATTCTGTTGGCTAAAGCACCTTCACTATACACAACACATATCTCTTTTGTTGCCTGTAAGCGTTTTTGCTTTTACCATAATAACAAATCATCAAGTGTCTAAAATGCACCTTATAATCTTCCATTTTCATAGGGATGCAAAATTAACACATATTAAGTAATTTAAAACTTTCTTTCTCAAGAGATAGTTTGAAGAGTCATCTATTTGAAAATATAAGCATATATTACCTGTTGATAGATTTAACATGCTCTAACATGTTGGATCATGAACAAATAAAAATCAAATTTAACTTTATGGACAATCCAATTTATAAGTCATATATATATATATATATATATATATATATATATATATTTGAAATGATTTGTTTGAACATTATTTTTGATCGATACTCATATTTAAGTAGATATTCTGTTTATAATATTAATCTTCATTAATTTCCATGATATATATATATATATAATCTTCTATGTGCTGAGTCCCTTCAAGACATGGGCAATCATAGCTCTTCTCAACTTCCTGTCTTTTCTATCTCTTAGTAACATTTGTCATTTTGGTAACTCTTTTGATCCCTGTTCTGCCACCCAATTACACAAGCTAATCAAGTAGGTTATTTACTGCTTTCTTTTATTTCTCTTACCTTCAATATGTCTTGTGAATGAGTGTCAAATTCTCCAAGACCTCTTTCCTTATGTGCCCTAGAAATTTCAAATTTCAATTGTCTTTTCCTGATTCTAAATATGTCATTTTTGTATTTATTTACCTTAAAACTTTGTCAGTATTTGCATTCTCAGTCCATGTGATCGTCCAGTATTCATTGCTATATAGTAAGATCAATATTATATAATATTTCAGCACTCTTTTCTTTGTTTTTTATCTAAATTTTCCTGTTTTTTAATAGTTTTCATTGCTTTTGGAACAGTTATTTTACATAGACGTTATCATAATTTTAGAAAACCAATTGCTATTGTGAGCAGTTTTATTGAAGGTAAACTGCATGAAGTTTACATACTTAAAAAAATGTTTAGGCCTTTTTAAATGTAGTAAGTGCAGTTGATGAAAGATGACAAATTTTCAATGACAGAAAGTCATGATAGTGAATTGAAGAGTTAAAAGTTACAAGATTTAAATGTTTATTTAATCAGATATAATAGAAAAAATATTCAGAAGGAAATTATCTTTTTGTTTGAAATGTAAACAACTTGCATTTACACTGAGGATATTCATAAAATGGACAAAATATTCCATGTTTTAAAGATCATACAGGTTTTTGAAATTTCATTTTTATGAAATCATCATTTTTAGCCTTCATAGATAGGCCTTTATAATAATTTATTTCATTTTCTGATCACTAACATAAAAAAGATCTTCTGGTTATAAATATCCAGTTAGATTTATTTTTTTCTCCTTTTAAATGTTTTCACTTTCATATTTCATGAAATGTAATTTCAAACAATTTATATTTTATAAATATAGCATATCCATATAAATTAAATTTATATTCTTCAATAACAATAAATTCAAAGGTTTGCACATAAGAAGTTAGCCATGAATTTATACACAATGTGTATTACAAAATGCAAAGATACTGTATTATTAAAAAATATTTTATATAGGTACAAAAGATAAGTACTACATATATTTTATTGCCTAAATTCTAACATTGACTTCTAGCCACAAAGTTTCTGGTGTTTCTATTTAACAAATAAACTGACAGATATTTGGATTAGCAGACATTTATCTAATTTAGAAAATAAACTTTATTTATTTAGTCATTTTTAATAGAAACTGGTTTGTCCAGTAGAGATTGACCCAGGAATATCTTTTTAAAAAGGTGGGAATTCAATAAACAAAATATAAAATAAACATATAGCTATGTGGATATTTGCATGAATATATATTAATAATGCTATCTTTTGTACCAAGAAATCATTCTTCAATAATCTCAAAATAAGAAAAGACACTTCTGATCTAAATTGATTTCAACATTGATATCATAGTTTCTTATCTGTAAATTCTGATTAGTGCTTGAATAACATAAGCATACATATGAGATATAAATGTGTCAACAAATATGATAAATGGGGAGATATAACACTAAAACAAAAATGAATATCAAAATTCTGTTTTCAGGTTTTTTTTTTATTTTGGATCAGTGAAGCTCTCTCTCTCTCTCTCTCTCTCTCTCTCTCTCTCTCTCTCTCTCTCTCTCTCTCTCGTAGATTAATTTTATTTTTACTCTTTTTAATTCATCCTTTTCCTCTCTCTCTCTGACTTTATCTCTTAAAACGTATCTACTTTCTTTTACTTTCATTATTTTTTTATTTATCTTCCTAGCTAAAAAAATATATTTTCAAGTGCTTTTTCAACAAGAGAGGTAATGCTAATAGTAAAAGTTCTAATCACACTAACTCATCCATATTTGTAATAAACAAATCCTTATTGACAGTTATCATTAAGGAGTTCAGTCCCACAGGCTACTTGATGATTAAATAAAAACACAACATTCATAAAGAAAAACTTAGAAAAAAGGAAATCCTCTGGAAACAATTTCTTCATTTAAAACCTCATATGGAAAAATCTTTCATACTTCAACTGACAATCAACATTTGCAATGCAGTGAAGCAAAAATATTTATTTTATTGTCTGTTATTTTAATTTGACAACATTCATCCACATTTAATTTTAGTCTTCATTCAGAAATACCATAAAATCCAGAAACCTTACAAATAGTTTTAACTGTGAAGGATTTTATTCAGCATGTTTTATCAAAGCAAGCAAGTGGAAAAGATTGGCCTAACAGTGGAATTTGTTATTCCTAATGGCTAGAGAAAAAATGAAATTTTAAAATGGTTCTGTTTTTGCATATTTAGTCATTTTGAAATTATTTGAAGATTCATTTGTACCTTCATTTTTTTAACAATAGTTTTTAAATTTGGACTATATGTTAATTTTTATTAATAATATGAAGTTATATAAATAAAAATGACAAAGTGATTTTGGTTAGGGAAGTAGAGAAGAATACAGAAAAAAAGATAATGCATTTAACTGATAAATTAATAGCTTCTTATTATATATATATATATATATATATATATATATATATATAAGAATCAAACAAGAGGAAAACTATATTTAGTATTAGCCAATGCATTTCCCCCAATAACGACTAAAACTAAATACAGTTTTCCTCTTGTCTCTTTCTTTTATTCATATTGTCCTCTCTACAGATTATATCTGAGAATATATATATAAAAGAGTAAATTAGAGAAAAAACATTGTTAAAAAAGTATAAACATAGAAAATTAGATAATTAGAGGTTAACTTGACAGGTAAGTTTATATGTTCAGATTTTTAAAAAGAAAGCTAAAACACAGATGTATTGATAAATTATTAACATAAACATACTGATAGATACTTATTCACAAACTACGTATGTGTAGTATATTTTGGGAGAAAGTATTCATTCATATAATTTTGACTGAATAGAACCAACACGGTCTGTCTGCTTAATTTAAGATGTTCTATATTGAAATTGTGGATAAATTGCTTGAAGTTCATATTTTGTTGTTTTTGCTAAAGTACTTTTGACTATCTCAGTTAGTTTTAGGAACCATACTATGTTTGCATAGTAGGCAAGATTTTATTGGCTACATGTAACCAAAAAGAAGACATTCCTACCAAAATAAATGTCTTGCTGCTTCTTGTTTTTCTGCTTGTTGGAAATCCTCTTCTGTAATTCCAATCTTGAAGAACTTAGGTAAACTGTCTGATCCTTCTAACTATTGATCTTGTACCTCTTTTCAACAAAGTACTAAAGGCTCTAATTAATGCTAACTTTTGCTTTTTTAAGTCAACTGCTGATGTATTAACGATTATTGTAGAAAGAGTCTGTCAAGCTTTAGATAAGAAGGGTAAAACTTGGGCTGTTGCTTTGGGTATTTCAAAGGCATTTAACAGGATTTGGTATACTGTTCTTCTTCACAAGTTAAATGGTTTTAGTATTTCTGGATTAATTTTTAAACCGATTCAGTCTTAACTGTACAAAATGGTGGTTATCCTGAATGACCACTCTTCTAGATATTTTTGCATTAATGCAGGTGTTCCTCAGGGGTTTATCTTCGAACTGACATTGTTCATAATTTTCATCAAGACATTTCTGATCTCTTCACTCCTCAACTTCCTAACTATGCTGATGACAACCATTTAATCCTGTCTTAATATTAAGTCTGATTGGTTCCGATAAGGTCAAATTGGCAGCTGATCTAAAAAATGACCTGCAATCTGTTGTGAATTGAAACAAAGAATGGCTTGCTATTTTTAATGCTTCCAAAATAAAACTACTTTCTTTTGCTTGTCTGAGATAATCCATTTTGCCTTCTATCAGAATGGTTGGTGCTAAACTCCAGGAGAGTGAAGCACTGTGCTTTCTTGCTGACATGAAGTAGAAAGATTATGTTGAATCAATTGATAGGTCTGCTACCTGAAGAGTTGGTGCACTGTGTTATGCTAGACAATTTTTCTTGGCAGAATCTATCTTACATATTTATAAGTATCATTTATCCTTGCTTTGAATATTGCTGCCATATCTGGGTTGGTGCTCCTGTTATATATTTAGAAATTCTTGGTAATATCCCAAAAGAATCTGAAATTTGATTGTTCTTGACCTGGCATCTTGGCTTCAGTTACCTTCCCATCACCATAACATAACTTCCCTGTACCTTTTCAGTAGATATTTTTATGGTAATTGTTCTGATAAATTTTTCTTTTTTTTTTTTTTTGGTACCAACATTTTATGAATTTAAATGCAGTACTAGATTGGCAGCTAGATTTTATCATTTTACAATTGAAATGGCTAAATATGACTGTAAGTTTTATGTTAACAGTTTTTTTCTATCACACTTCTAGCTTGTGGAACTCTCTTCTAAGGCTTCTTGCTTTGCAGTCAAATTTGATCTTCAAAAATTTTTAAATGCAATGTCAGTCACATCTTCTGTCTTTTTAATTCCTGCTCTTTTATTGTTCTCTTTCCTTTATTGTTCTTATGCACAGATACTCTTGAGAAAGGTATTAATCCATCTCTTCCCTCCAATTAGGGGTTAAATAATAGGATAGATTGGGTTCTATAGCTTTGGCTAGCAACCAGTCTACCATAGAAAGCAATGGCAACCTACTGTAGAATAATTTTCTGCTCAGTCAGTCATGTCTCGAAAGAGACATGATCACTCAATGTATCACATATGGCACTTAGCTGACTCCTTAATAGTTTTTTTTTCTTATATTCTCTCACTCAGTAACCTCCTTGTGTCTTCGTGATTTTATTACCTTACTTGTGGTGAAATGATTAAAAAAATTGACTGCACTAAAAAGAAGGCACTTTTTTTATTAATATGTATATTAAATATTTCATACATACTTCAAGGTAATGTCTGCTGTGGTAAAATAATTTTTATTTTATGTAGGCTTATTTTGTGTAATAATAGCTTCTAGAATTTTGAATCTTCCCATGCATTGAGAGCTCTATAGTATTTTGGTGTTATCTGCCAGTATTTGTCTCATGGTGACAGTTGGCTACAGATTAATAAACTGATTACAGAAAACAATGCAGAAGTCGGATCCCTCAAACTCCACCATGCTGTAGGTGAGTATTATCTCAGCTATCTATATAGGAATGTAAAGATACACAAACCTAACACTCAGCTCCATCCCATAATTTCACAAATCTCAACACCATATATCAATTAGCAAAATCCTTAAAATCTCATGTTTATGTAGAACTTAACACCAATGTATTTAACATCTCCTTATATAAAAAAAAAAAACACTAGCAGGATTTCTTACTGCCTCAATTGTGAATGTCCACAAAGATTTAAAATAACAGTGATAAAAGACTTTCTCAATAGAGTTCACCTAAACTCCTCTTTTCTAGAAAAGATATTTTAGAAAACTTATAAAAAAAAATTGGCAACAATAATTTTCCCAATTACATTATCAATAACTAAATAAAATTATTCTTACAGAAATTAAACAACATCAATACTAAAAATACTGTAACTAGATGCATAAAAATTATAATCATAACAAAATTTGCCATGTGACACATCAAAAATTAATACATTTCACCAGTTGGCTTAACCAAATGTGTAAAACATAAAATAAACTATAGAAAATTAAAATTTACCACCCTTATAATTGGTAATAACAATGTCCCTATCAAATCATAACTTCAGACTACCAATGTAGTTTATCAATTTTGTTGACCTGTGATTCTTATAAACAACAAATTGATGGCATCATTAAGTCATAGACTGAAAAACCTCTTAAATGATATCAGTTCAATAAGAAAGCATTTAAACATTCATACAGTTAACTGCTTTCTTAAGAAGAATCCTTGTATCACTGTCATTCTAAGAATATCTAATTGTAAAAGACGTTTATATGTGCATCTGTGTTGATCTTCAATAAGAAGTGAATCACATCTTATTGAATTATATTAGTGCACAGAAAATGGATTCATAGCTTAAATGAGTTGCACATAAACTATTCAATAGTCATCATGTGGCTTTCTCAATTTTTAATTAGATTCTCCATTTGTAATTATATAACTTTGGTTATCTTCCTTTAAGACTACTAGAATCTTGAACTATTGTAATTTTCTATTATTGATTTAACAAAAACGTTTATTCAATTCATTAAATAAAATTAGGGTGTTTTTTGATGTTCAATATTAACTTCATTGAAAAACTGTTTTGTTCTACTGTCTTTCAAGCAACTACAATTCCATCTGAACTTTTTGTCTAGAACTGCTCTACATTCCTTTTACAGTCTTCCTGAGAATTGAATTTTTTTCATGAAGAATATTCTATAAATATCAAATATATGGTAATCCAAAATTTCAATATCGGTTAACTTTGACAGATGAGTGAAAACTTCTCAGTTAAGGTGAAACACTTTTTGTCTGATTAATATGATTCAGCTTTATTCTAATAAAACCTTACACTTTTTCTCTGAACTAATTTCAAGTGCTTTTTTTATCATTTGCTACTTTCAATTGGTCTAATATATTTTCAGTGGCTGATCTCTCTCAATCTAAACTGATCTAACCAAGTATGAGATATTAACAAGAAATATATAGCATATAACTTTGTAAACTATTAAAAATGTTTGCTCGTTCACAGAACCTTCTCTTTAAAATATTAAAATCTCTTTCCATGTTTCAGCCAAATTTCTACCTTTCTTAAATATATAATATGCCAAAAATTTTATTCCATTTTTCAATGTTATAAAAAAATTTTTTAATGTTACAATTTTTTTTATATATTTTGACAGATAACAAAATACAATCAAAAGCAATTTTATTCTTTTAGAATTAAATTAGTTAATGATAATAACTTTTTCAGGTACCAAATTAAAGATTACGACAGCTTGTTTAAGTCAAGTATATTTTACTCCATAAGACATTTTCATGTTAGACCATTTGTTTCTTTGCTCATAAAAATCTGCTAGTCAACTTGAAGGTCAGATTATGATCAATATCTGCACATTCTAGACTGAAAGAAAATCTGAAAACATATTCTTTGACAACTTTCTACAAGTGATAACCTATTAATTTAATTAACCTCTTACACCTCATTAAAAAGCTTAAACAATTCCAGATTTTTTATTCATCAGCAAAATAAAAACTAATAAATCCTTAATCCATTTTACAAACTCCTATCCATAAATGTTAATCAAATATCGAGGATTAATTATTGAAATGATAATTAAATTAATAGTAAAGTGTTTTGGTAAATTGAACTTTGGAATGTTTGCATCTAATCTCTTAAATTACACACATCTTGTTTGACCTCAAAAAAATTCAGCGTTTAAATTGAGGTTTGGAGTAATTTAGTTAAACTCATTAGTTATTTTACCCAGCTTCATATTAAAAACATATATATTTTTAAGAAACTTTTATAGTTATCATCAAACATTTTGATTTTCTAAAAAGTTAATATTTAAAAATCATAAGCAATTGAATTTAATTTTTTTCCTATTTTTACATTGAAGATATTTTATATTTTTGAAAGTTTATGTAAATTATTTAATGTTAAGTCACTCTATTAAAATGCTAGACCTATTCTGATTTTCTAAATTTCCAAACAGACAAAATTTATTCACAGTATATTTATTAACTAGCAGTAAGTACCCAGCATTTCATAGGATGGGAAGAGTATAAGTCTACTTTTAATATTTTTTTTTTTGTTTTATATGACCCACATCCGCAGATATTAAATACGGGAGATAATTTTTGTATTTTTTAAAAGAGTTATTCTCCATGTAAAGTTAGTGTGTTGGACTTATCTTTAACAAAAAAATTTTTGAAAATAAGAAATTAAAACGAAGATTAAACTGAAAGCCACAAAAAAGTTTCTTTTTTTTTGTGTGTGTAGAATAATAAATTTGCAAAGGGTGTGTAAGTTTTAAAACAAATCGGATGAAAAATGTGGAAAATAGAAATCAGTGAGGATATACACACTGATACACACATCTTCAGTTTTATTTATATAGATGCCTATATTGTCTATATAACAGCAGCAGTAAGACATTCTAAAATGTACATATATATATTCGTCATCAACATACAAGCCTGTTTCGCTGTATCACAACTCATCAGTGTGGCTAAACATTCACTTGCTTCTGGCCGAGATCAAAACTCAACCAATTTGGTGTCAGTCAGAGTTGCTAACCTCTAAGCCATAGGCTCATGGAATCAGAGAAGGGAAATTTAAGTGTGTTATATATAAGTGATGTACTTGGGCAGCAATCTTTCATTTAAACATATTTCATTAAAAATGACCAACAAGGAAAATTTTATTTAGTTTTGATTTAATTTTTCTAGTATTCTTACATTACATGTTTCCTTTTTGCTGGAGATAAGGAATGTAAAATTGTTCCATAATCTTCAGCATCTTAACAGGCCATTTTCAAGGATGTTATTTTTCTGGTTTTGTTATGTCCTCTTGTTTGACTGAAATGTAATTTTTTGTTTTAGTGTTTTTTGAAAAAGAGAGTTCTTTAAAGCTATCACATGATGTGCACAGCTGGACATCATGTTAGTATCTGTTTATCTTTAAAAAAAACTTTCAAAACTCCATTTCCACTGTTAAACAATGTAAGGTTGATGGTAGAAGAAAAGTGTTTAATATATAGTGCCTCTCTTATAGTGAGGTGTCTTTGATATTGTGATTTAAATAGTGTTTTTCGATTTTCAACCAAAATTTTTCTTAAGAGTTCTTGAAAGTTAAGAGTTTATAAATGTTTTTTTACTGCACTATTATTATTAAATAGGTGGCATGTAAGGCATCTATTCAAAGAAGTGGTAGTATGGCCAATATAGGCAATTGATTTATGACAAGAAATAATCTTGTACAGAGCACTGAAATTCATACACTATATTAGTCATCACTAGTTTAGATTTGATGGATTTATTAAAAACAATAAGGTTTGCTGTCTTCTATTTTGTATAATATATTAGAAATTTTACATGTTTTTGAGGAATTACAGCAGAAATATGGTATATATATATATATATGTATATATATATATGTGTGTGTGTGTGTGTGTGTGTGTGTGTGTGCGCGTGTGTGTGTGTGTATGAGAGAGAGAGAGAGAGAGAGAGAGGGAGGCTGAACAATCTGATTTTGTTTCATAATGTTTTATTTTTATTTTTATATACATTTTTTTCAGAGTTGCAAAACCATTCCTTGGATAAAATAGTTTTAAGAAGAGATTAATTTTTAAATGATAAAAATATATATTTTGTGGTATGGGTTCAAGTTTTTTAGCTAAAATTTGCAAGATATAAGAGTGACTCATTCTCTGACTATTTGATATATATATATTCAGCATCCCTGTCTAAGCTTAAGAGATTTGAATCTGAAAATACAGACATCAATCACATATTATATATGAATAGGTACTGAAAAGCTCAACCCATTTTCTTATCAAATTTCAGGTGTTGTTTTTCTTAATTCCTACTTCGTTAGGTATAGAATTTTTCAGCACCCTTTTGTAAAAGTTTCTCAAGAGTTTAATGAAAATGTCCATATCTATCTGAAGAAAGTTACTCTTGCACCACACATATTATCATTTTCTAATTTTATAATGGTTCAAATTCTAGAATTAATTCAAAGTAATTATAAAAATTAATAAAATAAAAATGATTGCCTTCACTTGAAATTTCTATGGCATTGAAACTAAACAAACACATGCTACTACATATAAATTTGATACAAGATTGTTGAATTAATAAAAAGTTTAAAATCATTTCTCTACCTTAAGTGTAGTCCTAAACATCCATAAGATGACAGAAAATATTCTAACTACCTCAGTCATTAAAATATCCTAATTTCTCTCTAGCTTACTTCCTCATAAAAAATATATGTTCATATTTATTAATCTTGATTAAACCAAGTTGAAAACTGTATTTGACAAGGATTTTTTAAAATCAAACTTTAAGTAAACCAGTCTACTAATCACTATTTTACAAACTGTAGTATCAATATAAACATTTGTTTATAAGTCAGTAGATAACTCTTAGGTAGATAAATATTTGGTTGTGTGCTGGCATAATTTTATATATACATGCATTGGCAATTTTGTTGATGTGTATTTAGTATGTCACATTTGTATATATCACTTTTTTAAGTGAAGAAAGTTATTCATATTATTCATATTATATATACAGATGACCTCCTCCTTTTGGATATTTCTCAAATTAAGGATTGATTAAATTATTTTAGAATTTTGTTAATGTAACAGTTGAAATAATTGGCATTTCTGTATTATTGAGAGTGAAACAAATTAAATGACCCTTAATTTAGTTTCCATAAAATTATTTAAAATATTTTCAGTTATGTAGAAATAATTTTTCAGCTTGACCATCTTCTTAAAATCTGACCAAAGGACCAAACACGAGATTTGAAAAAAATTTTACTTACTTTTTCTTTTAAGAAAGAGATGAGAACTTTTCAGCATCCCTTCATAAAATTATTTTTAAGATAATTTTATATTGTTTAGAATATACTAAGTTTTTTACTCCTGTTTTTTTCTCTTTGCTTCTGTTTTCTACAGTATTTCTTTATAGATATATTAGTGTCTATTTGTAGCATATCTGGTTGTCATTGGGATGTTTATACATACAAATGCAGTCTCTCTCCCACAGGTGCAACGTGGCTTCCCTGTGTCTCTTCTATAAATACTTTCACGGCTTCTGCTCCAATGAACTTAGATCACTGGTGCCCCCTAAATACGAATTTGCACGAGATACTAGATTAGCAACTAGATCCCACCCTTTTACAGTGAAACCGATAAAATGTAGCCGTAACTTCTAGTCCAACAGTTTCTTTCCTCGCACTTCCCGACTGTGGAATTCTCTTCCACACAATTGCTTCCCCGACGGCTACAATCTCCAGGAGTTTAAATGTAAGGTCAATAGACACCTCCTAACACACTAACCTGCTCCCATTTTATCAAACACTCTTCCCATCTGCCTAACCCTCATCCTCGCTATCCTTACTCATCTGTCACCTTCCTCCTGACATTCCCTATGTCTAACCACTCCTTCTCTTTACCTTCCCTATGTAGCCCCATGCGCAATAGTGGCAGTGGAATGCCTTGCTTGGGGTGAGATGATTAAAAAAAAAAAAAAAAAAAATCATCATGTCAAATGCACAGGTAGAATAGTTTTATCATTGATTGAAGCACATAATCTCTCCAGAGTTAAAGTTGTGCTAATGTTTTTCCTTGAGGCAACTGAAAAATAATTTGTAACTACACATAGCTGAAAATGCATTGATTTAGATATCTATGTGTAAAAGAATGAATATTGTGCAATGGTAATAGAATCAAACTGGAGAGGTCTCTTCCTTTCCAGTTTATCTTTGAAAGATTTAACTGAAAATTTCCTATAAAGAATTAAAGGTAACCTTTTATTTAATCATGTTTAGGCTTCATGACTTTATAAGATAACAATGATATATAATTGGGTACTGAGAATATATAAATTAAAGGTTGTAGAATCTGTTGTATCCCATGATTTATTTAGATACTGTGATTTATTTTTTTGCTTGCAATTTAACTAAAGTGTGGAACTCTGCTATACTGATGTGCTGCATATCTTTTGGTAGGCTTAGCTAGTATATATCCTTAATAACTGATCTGTGATATCCTAACAGCTAGAGAACTTTTATCCACCCACAAGTTCATTTCCTTTCCATTTGCATACCACTCTCCTTGAACAGTGTCATATTGTTGAACTCTGACAATGCTTCCTGTTAGCATTTGCTTAAAGGAATATAATCTGGTTTATCATCCCAACCCCACATGACAGCGGTGACACATTGTTTGATAAAGCTCATTGCTGTGCAAACACCTACATACAAGGAAGTGCCCACAAGTTTTCCTCAGAGAGAAAAACACTCTTTCTTATGATGAATGTCCACCAAATCACTTCAGGCTGACATGCTCCTTCCCTCAGTCTTTAGGTACCATTTTTGCTGGCTCTTTGTGTCGTTTCTCATCAGCCCAAATCTTGCCAAATGTTCTCTTATGGTAGACACCACATTTCATTGACATTGTTATCATCATATACATGTCAATGTTGCTTTCTGTTTTGATTCATTCTGTGACAGTACAGTACTTTAAGTACAGATCATATTATCAGAGGTGCCATATTTTGGCTGAATCTCAACTTTTCATGACAGTACTGTTGTCCTTCTGGTATGGTCATAGTGATTTTTCAATGTGTATCTGTAGCTAGGCTTTCCTTAGGTCCAGGATAGATATGTTTATGCTTTAATTTTTCCACAAATGCATAGACATATGCATTTAAGTCCTGAAAGTTCATTACTCTATTTAGAAGTTCAACATTCTATCTCAGGAGATGGCAGAAGCCAACCCTGATCTACCAAAGCTTACACTTTACCTTCATACTTCACTCTCAGTTGACTGGATACTGGGTATTCCAAAAACCTATTTGTCAATCTTTTGGCTGTCCATTTCTACACTTAAATCCAGATAGTGCTGCTCATCAAATTCTGCATGGAAATCTCCATTTATTATGGTCACTGATATTTTTCTTGGACCAAGACCAACACAGCTTTGCACTCACTACAGAATGAGAGCACCCTAAATTTAGGAGAGCCAAACATGACATTCCAACAACATAAACAGAGATGATGGTAATGTGTCATTGCACCATCAAAGATGATGGTGAAATGAGTGTTGTTAAAGTTGTACTTGGTCCCTTTTTCTGGATGAAGCTTAGAAGTCCTGACACAAATGCACATACCATCCAACTTTCTGAGTTCTTCAATTAGAACAGAAAAGTTTCTCCAGTTCTTCCAAAAACAAGTCTACTGTTTCACAAGGGTACACAAGCTGCATCATAAATAATTTCTATACCATGAACAAGTTAATTGCAAACATAGTTATTAAGGCTTGTTTTTATCTGGCCAATATCAGCCTTCTGTTTTTTGCTCAGCTGTGAATATATCACAAGAGACCATCCTTTCAAATGCAGTAAAAAGGACTTGGAATCAATCTTGGTAATCTCACACAGTACACAGTACACATGCTTGATTCCCTCAACCACTGTTCAACCAGTTTTTTCACCATAGAATTCAGAGATCAACCTTTGATTGAATGTTTTATCTGCCATTTTGTGAAGATTTAGCTTGAGGTTAATAGTAATTCGGAAGTTCAGATATCAAAATCATAAGTCTGAAGTCATAATTCCAAGGGTCATGAATCAATCTTGCAAGTTTGACATCCGAAAATGTGGGGTAAAAAAAGGATAAAAAATCACAACTAACTTCATATGACAAGCAAATGGTTGGTCTAAAGTAGTGTTGTTTATTAGGGTGTGAAAGATTGTGATTGAGACTAGTAGGAAAGTGAAATTGCCATATTTCAAGGCCTACTAAAGTCAACACAATTTTTTTTTTTTGACAGCACAAAGAACAAATTCTTTTTCAAGGTAAAACTTTTTCTCCTATATTACCACAAAACTGTTATTCAAGAGTTTTTCTTTATGACTGTCTCAAGCACTCCAGTAATTATGAGGACTATTATCTTTATATTCTATCAATTTTTTTATCTCTCTTATAAAGTCCAAATGTTTATTTAGCTTTTCACTATTTCAGTTTCACTCTGTGATCTGCAAGAATATTGAAACCAATAGCTGAGAGATTTTTCTTCCTTACAATGACTAGATTTGGTCTTGATAGTATGATTCATTCAAATTTCAAAATTCAAAATCTTTTACTTTTTTCTGTTTTGCAGGAGAGATAATGATCTGTGTGTGTGTGTGTGTGTGTGACGATCTCCCTGATGTAATCAGATCCCAAGTAGGCATATATGATGACGACACTACAGTTTACTCTCACCTCGATCAAAAATCTGCAGAAGCTGACAAAGCAAACCTCGCTGCTGAGCTTTCAAAGGACCTCCAATCTGTGGTGGACTAGGCTAAGAAATGGCTTATGAATTTTAATGCTTCCAAAATGAAGCTGCTATCTATTAATCACCACAGACAATCGCTTCTACCCCCCATTAGCATGGATCAGGTCAGTTTCCCTGAAAGTAAAACACTGCGCCTCCTCAGGTTAACTCTCACATCAGTGGAATGAATATATAGAATAGCTAAATCTGCTGCTAAGAAGGTCGGTTCTCTGTGCAGGGCCAGGAAGTTTTTCCCGTCTGAAACAATTCTGCACATTGAATACTGCTGTTATATCTGGTCAGGTGCTCCTGCTATCCACCTAGGGGTTCTTGACAAAATCCAATGAAGATGCAACTCAGATACAGTCACTTTCTTGCCGGCACAATGTGGCTTCCCTGTGTCTTTTCTTTCACGGCTTCTGCTCAGGTGAATTTAGCTCACTGGTACCTCCTATATATGAATTTACTTGAGCCACAAGATTAGCAATGAGGTCCCACCCTTTTACTGTGAAACCAATAAATTGTAAACGCAAATTCTACTCCAGCTGCTTCATTTTTTTGCACTTTCCACCTGTAAAATTCCCTTCTATTTACTTGCTTCCCCGACAGCTACAATCTTCAAGAATATAAATGTAAAGTCAATAGTCATCTCCTATCTCACTAACTTGCATCCACTCTCTCTCATGCTCCTGTCTTTGTCCACTCCACTCTCATCAGTATTTTCATCCTTTTCTTACCCTCTTTCTGACACTCCCTGTAACCTGTCACTTTTTCTCATAACTTTCCTCCTATGTAACCCCCTGCACAACAGTGGCAGTATGCCTTGCTTGGGGCAACATGATTATATATATATATATATATGTTTGTGTGTGTGTGTGTGTGTGTGTGTGTGTGTGTGTGTGTGTGTGGTTTGTCTGCTTTAATTCAAGTTATTTGCCATATCTATATTGACTTTATTGTATCATATTTACATACACTAAGCTGTAGTAAATAAGAACTAGAGGAGATATCCCTAGACATGGTCAGAAGAATGAGAACAGTTTATCCATGTAGATTAAATAAAAGGTTCAATTTGAAATTCCCTGTAGCTTAAATGGATTACCATACACCTGAGGAAAACCAGAGAGCACAACAGCCAGCATCTCATGATAACAACAACAAAGATGAGGAAATAGTTGGCATGTAAATAGTGTTCTTTGTATATTATTTTAACTTTTTTTCATAGGCAATGATATTTCCCATTTTTTCTCCAAACATGAACAGCTATGCCTGATTTTAATGTTTTTAGATTTTTAATTTGCATTTAGAGGGGTTGTCGTTATTTTTATAACAGTTATTTCTTTGTAGGTTGTTCTTTATCTTGATTATCTCTCATTGGTATGCAACTGGGTCAACCTGTGAATTTAGTCTGATGTTACTGGCAATTCATGATCATTTTCATTATGCTACATCGTTAGAATAGAAGTTCAAGTAAAAATCCTGAAAATATCAGACTATGATATATGAATGTATATTAGTTTGGTTTTCTAAATGATTGCATTATCATTTTAAAGCATTATTAATTATTTCCTCTTTTTGTTTATTTCTACATACATACACAAAGCATAAATTCAAAATCTGTTTTGTGTATGTATTTAAGAATGCTAATCTGTTGTTTATTTTTTTCTTAGTAATAATAATATTTTATCATGGTAAATAAATATTTAAGTTATTCTTTCAATTAGAAAAAAAGATTTAATGAAATCTTACCTCTTCATAAGATTTTCCATCTGGTGGTTTTCTTTTGTCATCTTGTATAGATGTGTTTGTTAGAAGGAAAGAAAGTTGAGAGTTAGGGTCAATAGTTTCTTGCCCAGAGCAGTGATTTATACATGATAGAATCTGGCAAAATTCCTTATTCACCATTATTCTCTCTCCTGTTAGTGAATCAGATGGTGCATTGCCAACTGGGATAGGTGTTTAAAAGAAAGATGGCAAAGGGTCAGGATCTGAAAATATTCAATCATCTATCATTGGAAATATTGTTACTCAATGTGACAATACTATCAACTACTCAGACACAATTTTCTAAAGCATGACATCACAGAATTGTGAGAAATTCAACCAATCAATTGTATTCATTACACTCCATCAGTATAAAATATATTCTTTATTTTTTCTTTTTGTAAAGTGAATGAAGAGTAGATATATTTTGAGCAGAGACAAGGATAAAAAAGATAGGAAGAGATAAATGAAAAATTATTCAGAAAATTGTTTTTCTATTATTTCAAAATGCCAAAGATATCTACTTTTGTCAAAATTGATTTAGATTTTACGCTGAAGTGCAAAATTAGTCATTTACAAAATAATATGGTTAAGAACAAATCACTGAAAAAATTTAGTGAGTAATTTAGTGTTTTAACATTTTCAAAATCATTTTTGTTTCTTGTTGGAAATTCTAATTACTTATATGCAGTATACAATTCCTATTAATTTTAAAATCAAGTATATTTAATGTCATACAATAATAGAGAACTCAGACAATTGATAAAATGCAGATTTTAATAAATTGGGTTAATTGTGTAATTATGAAAAGAGAATCTTTTTGCTTAGCTGTTAAAAAGTAACAACAAAGTTATCAATATTTATTTACAATGAATCAACCAATGTTCTCAAAGGTACCAATAAATGAAAAGGAATTTGAAGAGCAATAAATGAAAAAGAGGAAGTAGTTTTCAATGCTTTAAAATAATAATACAATCATTTAGAAAGCTAAGCTAATGATAAATTTTTCATTATTTTTTTATATACATCTTTAACAACACTAAGATATAAGATAACACTAGAAAGATGAGGTTGCTCAATCGAGTGGTTAATTTATATTGTCTTTTATAATCCAACAGCTTATCTTTTGCTATCACTGAAAAAAGATGTTGTTGAATTTTGCATAAGATTTCTACAGAAACATGAATGTTATAATTTTCAAATCATACTTATTCATTATAGACAATGCATAAAGATAGCATTTAACATTATGAGAAGTAACACATCACTCAATAAATCTTGGGGCTAACTAATAAAACAACAATCTTTAGGTAAAATTCGCTTTACTCATCAACATATTCTCCTTCTAGAATGATGCACTGATTCCAATGCTTCTCTAATAATTTGATGCCATTTTTGTAGAACAATTTGTCTTTGGCTTCAAAATACATCTGAGTTTCTGCTATCACTTCTTCCTTGGAGCCAAATCTCTTTCCATAGAGCATTCTTTTCAGGTCTGCAAACAGCCAGTAGTTGCTGGGGGCAAGATCTCAAAAATAGGGTGGATTCAAAATGCATTTTCTGTAGTTTTGTCATTAATACACAGTGACACAGTGCATTGTCTTGATGAAAGATTATATTTACTTCTTCATTTTTGGCTATTTTTTTGGCAATTTCTTCCTTCAAACACACCAATAATGCTATATAATATTCGCTATTAATAGTTCTTTCTTTCTCAAGGTAATTGATGAACAAAATACCTTGCACATCCCAAAATACAGCAGCCAAATCCTTGCCTGCTGATGTTTGTGTCTTTGGTCGCTTTGGACGGCTTTCACCTGCTGCTGTCCACTCAGCTGACTGCTGATTTGACTCTAGAGTGAAGTGAAGGATCCATGTTTCATCTATTGTCACATATTTGTGCAAAAACTTCTTTTTATGTTGAAACAGTTGCAAACAATGCTTTGAATCATTGACATATTCTTTTTGATTGACTGTGAGCAAACGCAGCACTCATTTTGAACACAGCTTTCTCATTGACAAATGTTCATGCAAAATGGTGAATACACTACCTTCTGATATGTTCAACTTATTTGTTATCTCACACAACTTCAATTTATGATCAGCCAAAATGAGTTTATGGAATTTTTTGGTGTTGGGCCCAAACTTTGTCACGTACCATTCGAAGGTTAGTACTTTATAAAAATCATATAGATTTTTTATTAGTTGTGCCATCTATATATCAGGTCGAAGACTTATTGAGTGATGTGTTGTTTTTATTTTTAAATACTAAATCAGAGCTTTATATGATAATAATAAATTTTAAAAAATATGCATCAATTTTACTGAAGATGTATTAATATAGCAATACAAGAACAGTAAGTAAATGTGACAACGTAGGAAATTTTAAATCATGTTACATGATATTTTTAAATCATGTTAACTGATAATATGTCTGAATTTCCTCTTGAACTGGATTCCAACTGGATTATTGTCTGTATGCCATTGCAAAGTCAAGTTAAGTGATAACATTTCTAATAAAAAGGAATTTTCTATTTTGAGTTGAGTCAAGGGAAAGATAATTGTTTAGAATATCGTCTCTTCTATGCTTTCAAACAAGAGACATTAGAACAAACAATGTTAATGGTATTAAGTATAAGCAGACAAATGATTGTATGAACATGGTGGCAGAGCAGGTGGATGTGGTCACACAGTAGATGAATGTGGTGACTGAATAGTCTGGTGAGGTGACAGGGTGTATGAATTTGGTGGCTGAGCAGGTGGATGTAGTCACATAGTAGATGAATTTGGTAACTGTCTGGTGAGGTGACAGGGTGTATGAATTTGGTGGCTGAGCATGTAGATGTAGTCATATAGTAGATAAATGTGGTAACTGGTGAGGTGACAGGGTGTATGAATTTGGTGGTAGAGCAAGTGAATGTGGTTACTGAATAGTCTGTTGGGGTGATAGGGTGTATGAATTTGGTGTCAAAGCAGGTGGATGTGGTCACATAGTAGATGAATGTAGTGACTGAATAGTTTGGTGAGGTGACAGGGTGTATGAATTTGGTGGCTAAGCAGATGGATGTAGTTACATAGTAGATCAAGGGTCAGCAACCTCCAGCACATGGGCTGGATCCAGTTCGCGAAGGCATTTTTACCGACCTGCAAACCTGATTACCAATTACTCTATTTTTAACATGAGAGATGAGGCTTTTGAATTCAACAAAAAGCCTGCTGTTATCCTCCTCTGATCCACACAACTGAATTTTAATTCTATGACCACAAAAACTTGATCAAAACCCAGTCACCTCCATTTCTGCATGAAAAATAAAAAAATAAACATAAAAAGTAATTTTTAATATCGAAATGAAATTCAAATGAATGAAATCAGTGCTCTATGTGTTTATTTATTCAAAAAGAAATGAATTCAGGATTTTGTTTTGTTTTAGAAATTTGTTTGAAAATTGAAAAAAAAAACAGCAAATATAAAATATATTGCAATTTTTGATTCCTGGATATAAACAAAAAAATAATTTTTAGTGATGTCATAATTTCATCCATTTTACTTCGGTTGATTTTTTTCACTTTAAGTACTTTGACGTTTCTTGAGGAAAAGTAATTTTTCTTAAGTCTTTCTTAATTTTAGATTTTCTTTTGTTTTTCTGATTTCTCAATGTTTATTTTCATTATGGTTTTAGATATTCAAGTTGACAGGGGTCTGCATATGTAATTTTCCTTAACTTTTCATTAATGGCCTTCATCCAGCCTGCGGCCTGTCATTATGACGCAATCCGGCCCGTGCAGTCGAATGAGTTGCGGACCCCTGTAGTAGATGAATGTGGTTACTGAATAGTCTGGTGAGGTGACAGGGTGTATGAATTTGGTGGTTGAGCAGGTAGATATAGTCACATAGTAGATGAATGTAGTGACTGAAATAGTCCATAGTGACAGGTGTATGAATTTGGTGGCGATAGGTAGATATAGTCACAGATGAATGTGGTGACTGAATAGTCTGGTGAGGTGACAGGGTGTATGAATTTGGTGGTTTAGCAGGTAGATATAGTCACATAGTAGATGAAAGAAGACTGAATGAACCCATAGTGACAGGGTGTATGAATTTGGTGGTTGAGTAGGTAGATATAGTCACATAGTAGATGAATGGTGATTCATTAGTTTGGTGAGGTGACAGGGTGTATGAATTTGGTGGTTGAGCAGGTAGATATAGTCACATAGTAGATGAATGTGGTGACTGAATAGTTTGGTGAGGACAGTGTATGAATTTGGTGGTTGGAGCAGGTAGATATAGTCACATAGTAGATGAAATCCAGACTGAGCACTGAAGACAAGGGAAGGAATTTGGTGGTTGAGCAGGATATAGGCCACATAGTAGATGGGGCACTGAATAGTCTGGTGAGGTGACAGGGCAGAATTTGGTGGTTGAGGAAAGAGGTCACATAGTAGATGAATGTGGTGACTGAATAGTTTGGTGAGGTGACAGGGTGTATGAATTTCATGGTTGAGTGGAGACAATAGTCACATAGTAGATGAATGTGGTGACTGAATAGTCTACAGGAGGGGGTGACAGGGGTGTATGAATTTGGTGGTTGAGCAGGTAGATATAGTCATATCACTGTGGTGACTGAATAGTTTGGTGAGGACAGGGTGTATGAATTTGGTGGTTGAGCAGGTAGATATAGTCACATAGTAGATGAATGCAAAAGGGGGACTGAATAGTTTGGTGAGGTGACAGGGGTAAGTGAATTTGGTGGTTGAGCAGGTAGATAGAATGTTTTGTTAGCAGATGAATGGGGAACATTCATATAATTAATAGTGACAGGGTGTATGAATTTGGTGGTTGAGCAGGTAGATAGTCACATAGTAGATGAATGTGGTGACTGAATAGTCTGGTGAGGTGACAGGGTGTATGAACTTGGTGGTTGAGCAGGTAGATATAGTCACATAGTAGATGAATGTGGTGACTGAATAGTCTCATGAGTGACAGGGTGTATGAATTTGGTGGTTGACAGGATGTAGTCCTTAGCAGATGAATGTGGTGACTGAATAGTTTGGTGAGGTGACAGGGTGTATGAATTTGGTGGTTGAGCAGGTAGATATAGTCACATAGTAGATGAATGTGGTGACTGAATAGTTTGGTGAGGTGACAGGGTGTATGAATTTGGTGGTTGAGCAGGCAGATAGTGAATGTTAGCAGATGAATGTGGTGACTGAATAGTCTGTAGGCAGGATGCATGTGGGTGTATGAATTTGGTGTGTTGGATAGGTAGATATGAACATGGATGAATGCAGACCACAGTTCCAAGGAGACAGGGTACATTCAAGGCGGCTGACATAGATACAGTCCATAGTAGATGAATGTGGTGACTGAATAGGTTTGGTGAGGTGAGCAGGGTATGGAATTGAATGTTGGAGCAGGTAGACACACACAGACAGAAAAGAAGACTGAGGGCTGCAGAGGTGACAGGGTGTATGAATTTGGTGGTTGAGCAGGTAGATAGTCACATAGATGAATGTGGTGACTGAAGAACTGATGAGGTGACATACATGAATGAAGATGTTGAGCAGGTAGATATAGTCACATAGTAGATGAATGGGCAGACACTCAATAAGCTGGACAGTGTGACAGATGAATTTGGTGGTTGAGCAGGTATACAGGCCGAGGCAGATGAATGTGACTGAATAGTCTGGTGAGGTGACAGGGTGTATGAATTTGGTGGTTGAGCAGGTAGATATAGTCACAGTAGATGAATGTGGTGACTGAATAGTTTGGTGAGGTGACAGGGTGTATGAATTTGGTATGGATAGGTAGATATAGTCATGTGGGTAGATGAATGGTGACTGAATAGTTTGGTGAGGTGACAGGTGTAAGTGAATTTGGTGGTTGAGCAGGTAGATATAGTCAAGCATAGCAGATGAATGTGGTGACTGAATAGTCTGGTGAGGACAGGGTGAAGAATTGTGGTGGTTGAGCAGGGTAGATATAGTCACATAGTAGATGAATGTGGTGACTGAATAGTTTGGGAGGTGACAGGGTGTAAGGAATTTAACAGTTGGAGCAGGTAGATATAGTCACATAGTAGACGAATGGGTGACTGAATAGTTTGGTGGAGGGGTGACAGGGTGTGTTAAATTTGGTGGTTGAGTTAGTAGATATAGTCACAGTAGATGAATGTGGTGACTGAAATAGTCTTATGAGGGGAGGGTGTATGAATTTGTGTGTGGTTGAGCAGGTAGATATAGTCACATAGTAGATGAATGTGGTGACTGAATAGTTTGCAGGAGGTGACAGGGTGTATGAATTTGGTGGTTGAGCAGGTAGATATAGTCACATAGTAGATGAATGTATGTAGATTGATATCAGTGAGTATAGTGTATGAATTTGGTGGTTGAGCAGGTAGATATAGTCACATAGTAGATGAATGACTAGTTTGGTGAGGTGACAGGGGTGTATGAATTTGGTGGTTGATATAGATATAGTCACATAGATGAATGTGGTGACTGAATAGTTTGGTGAGGTGACAGGGTGTATGAATTTGGTGGTTGAGCAGGTAGATATAGTCATATAGTAGAGATGAATCAAGACTGAATAGTCTGAGGTGACAGGGTGTATGAATTTGGTGGTTGAGCAGGTAGATAGAGTCACATAGTAGATGAATGTGGTGACTGAATAGTTTGGAGAGGTGAGAGAAATGAATTTGGTGGTTGAGCAGGTAGATATACCCACATAGTAGATGAATGTGGTGACTGAAGGTTTTGGTGAGGAGCAGGGTGTATGAATTCTTGGTGGTTGAGCAGGGGTAGATATAGTCACATAGTAGATGAATGTAGCATGGTGACTGAATAGTCTGTTGAGGTGACAGGGTGTATGAATTTGGTGGTTGAGCAGGTAGATATACAGTCACATAGTAGATGAATGTGGTGACTGAATAGTTTGGTGAGGTGAGAAGGGAATTTGGTGGTTTGAGCAGGTAGATATAGCCTTCATAGTAGATGAATGTGGGTAGGACTGAATAGTCTGGTGAGGTGACAGGGTAAAGGTTTCCTTTATTTTATCATTTTTGTTGAGTAATACTGTGTGTTTCAATTTTTGCCAATAATTCTGGATTGTTTTTGTTGTGTGTGGAAATATATGCAAGAATGTTTTCTTCTCTTTATAATTTTTTGTTTTTGTTTGGATTTTGGAGAGACTCTAATGGTATTTCTTCTGCCAGTTGGAAACCCTTGTTTATTAGTGGAGTGGAGTATCTTTTTTTTTGTAATGTTTTTCGTAGTTCCTCTAGGTGTATTTCACAAAGGGTTTTGTCAGCTCCTATTGTGCAAATTCATTGTGCTAATAAGTAGGGGATGGATTTTAGACAACTTTTAGGGTTGTGTCTCTTGAAAGGAGTTATTGCTGGGTGTCTGTAGGTTTATGGAAAATGTTTGTGATGATGTAATTGTTCTTGTTTTTTATGAGTATGTCTATAAATGGCAATTCATTATATCTATATTCTAGTGTGAACTTAATTTTGGGGTGCAAGTTTTGTAGTAGATTGTATACTTTATTTAAGTCTCCTCATGTTGATCTTCAAAAGATAAAACTATCATCTAGATATGTCTTCCATGATTTAGTGAATTCTGTTTTTATGTCTTCCCCATATTTATGTCCTATTTGGTTGTAGAGGCAAAACCTCAAAATGTGGGGGCCACTTAATGAATGAAAAAAAAATTAGCATTTTACAATGCTACCAAAAACAAAGAAACTACCACCATATACAGAGCATTTAAAGAAGGGTAAAATCCCTTCATACCAAAGAAATTTTAAGAAATAATAACAGCCTTGGATACTGAGGAGCAAAAACAAATTAAAATGATCCATAGCCTAGCAAATTACAGGCTAACATCAACTTACAAGAGGACAGAGTGATAAACTATACAAAAAATACATGGAAATAGACAGCACACTTTTAACAAAAATAAAAGACACATGCCCTAAAGAAACACAAAATTCTCATCAGAATTATGGGAATCTAAATGCAAGGAGGAAGAAAAGAAATCCTAGAAAATTCTAGAAAAGAAAATGACATGGATGAAAACACTACCAAATCAAGAAGAACTGGACAATAAGAAAACAAAATACACCAAAGTCCTTAGTAATAAACAAAACCCTGGACAAAACACATACCCAGGAAACGAATACGAAAAACAAAACAGAGGTAAGCATTTCAGAGCATATTATTATAACACACAAACACATCCAAACATCAGATACACTCACAAAGTCATGCCGGACAACATACCAATGGACAAACACAACAAACAACCATTTCATAATAATAATTTTAATATTTACGCACATACACATCCACCCATTAAATACACCTACCAAGTCATACCAGGCCATCCACCAACGAGCTCATGTAACAAGCTATTTCATAGCACAGACACAACTACAAAACATTCCCCCAAACACAAAATAGACAACACTACTACTACAAACCCCACTATTGAAATACACTCACCTACCCAAGATCACACATATATACCAACACCACATTTTTCAACCCAAACACCTACCACCCAAAAATTTAAAAACATATAAACAGAGATACCTCACAGCTAGAAAACATTTTTTAGAACATCTGATCTGAAGGAAAAGACTAAATTAAAAAATACAAAACCTATTATTATTAATCTCTCCTCATATCCATAAAAAGAAGAAGAAATAAACCTTCTAAAGTTAGGTCTAAAATTCTGTCCTACCCCAAACAGTAACATTACAGACTTAAAAAAATCTGAGAGAATTCAAACGGAAATTTAGACTTTTAGAAACATTAAGCAACAACAACAATACTACTGATAGCTCAATAGTAAAAAAACAAATCTAAATATTGCCCAAATAAGGACAACAATTCAAATGAAATGAACATATTCTTTGAAAAGATCTGAGACACGGGCTTTCAAAACAAACACAAACCCCATAACAACCTCACACACAAGCAAAAACTAGCATTAAAAAACATCCGTGAGAACAATGACATAATAATAAAGGAAGCAGACAAAGGCAGTGCTGTAGTCATTATGGATAAAACTTACTACAAAACAAATATTCAAGATATGCTAGGAGACAAAAATAACTACAGAATAATCAACCATAATATAGATGAAAACATCGCATCAAAAATAAAATAAAACTCTGCCTTATACACAGTAGAATACTAACAAAAAAAGAAAAAAAATTTCTTACAGATTTTGTTTAAAAAACCAGTAATTTTTACAGACTGCCAAAGAGACACAAATCAAACACAAAGCAGATATCCAGGGACAAAAATCAGAATATATTCATACCCCAAACCCTAGTGATCTTAAATTCAGATCAATTGTAGCAGTGCCAGCCTGCCCAACAAGTAGACTGAGCAATTTAATAGATAAAATATTAGAACCATACACAACAAAAATAAAAAGCTACACCAGAGACAACATACATTTCCTAAGCTTCATACCACAAAAAGGATATCCAGGTACACGCTTAGTAAAATCTGACATAAACTGCCTGTACAGCAACATACACCATGAACTAGATAAACAAGCCATTACCTTTTAGATTGAGAAACACCCAGAAATACTTCCCACATGCTTCACAAAAGAATTTATTATACAAAGTATAGAACTAATCTTTGACAACAATTCATTCCAATTTAATAATCAAAACTATATTCAAACAACAGGTACCACAATAGGGACGAAAATGGCACCGACATGCTAGCATATTTAGAAGAAAGAAAGTCTATACAACTAAATAGGACATAACTATAGGGAACACATAAAAACAGAATTCACTAAATCATGGAAGACATATCTAGATGATTATTTTATCTTTTGGAGATCAAACTTAAATAAAGTATACAATCTACTACAAAACTTGCAACCCAAAATTAAGTTCACACTAGAATATAGATATAATGAATTGCCATTTATAGACATACTCATAAAAAACAAGAACAATTACATCATCACAAACATTTTTCATAAACCTACAGACACCCAGCAATACCTCCATTTCAAGAGACACCATCCTAAAAGTTGTCTAAAATCCATCCCCTACTCATTAGCACAATGAATTTGCACAATAGGAGCTGACAAAACCCTTTGTGAAATACACCTAGAGGAACTACGAAAACCATTACAAAGAAGAGGACACCCAACTTCACTAATAAACAAGGGTTTCCAACTGGCAGAAGAAATACCATTAGAGTCTCTCCAAAATCAAAAAAAAAAAAAAAATTATGCAAAAAATTATGCACATACAACAAAAACAATCCAGAATTATTTGCAAAGATCAAAACACACATAGAATAACTCAACAAAAATGATAAAATAAAGGAAATGTTAATGACAACTTAAATAATAAATAAATAATAAATAATAAAAAAGTCAACCCAAAAATATTCCAACCTCATCAAAATTCAAATAACACGCTGTTATGTCGTGAGTAAGAATAAATAACTCAACGACAGGAATAGGTTAATTGTTGTATTCCATGAAAATAGTATTTACAAAGGTTATTAGTATCCAATACAAGAATAAAGGTTAATCGTCTCAACCGTCATAAGACGTAGTATGAGTAATGGGTACTTCCGGGTCGTCACCGGAAGTCTATGACTGACTTGTCAATTGGCTGCTCGGCACACTCTCCTACGTAGATGCCACCATTACTTTACATATGCTCTAAAATGTGATGAATACGCAAAAATATATGCGGGGGTGACACAAGGTCTGAATAAAAGAGTACCCCTGCAAAGAAGTAACATTAAACTAGCCAATAACAGGAAATTATATGTCTCCCAATTTTTACATGAATGCAGTGGAGGTAAATTCAGAGTAATGCCTATCTACCAAAATGCAGATTATGACACACTCATGATGCAGGAAGAAAAATTTATAAAAAAATACAAGCCTTCCCTCAACAAAACAACATGAAAAACCTAAGACGCACACACAGACACACAAAATTCAAATGCAATAAAAAAAAACACACACACACACACGCTAAATTCAAGTAGTATCCCAAAAACAATAAAAGAACTAGATGACCCATAGAGTAGAATTGAATGAAAATTGCTGAAAACAATTGTGAAGTATAAAAATGAAATCAAATTTTGTAAGTCAGTGAAAAATATTTTTACAGTCAAAGAAGGCAACAGGAGAAACTTAACATGTGAGTGTGGGAAAAAACCTAACATGCATGCACACATATGAACTTTATGACCTACTTACCACTTGATTTATCTATTTATACACAATACCTTGGCCATCTGAAAAGCAAACAGATCTCAATATGAATAATATATCATACAAAAAGCAAGTGTATAATTATAATAATAGCAACAATAAATCTACACTTTAAACAAAATTTTCATAGCTTTCCACAATCATTGGTATTAATAAAACAGTGTTTGATGTAATAAAATGTATCTATTAAGTATATATTAATAAATATACATATTATCCACCACTGGTAGCATGAATTAGTTTCATACACAATGCAATCTTTATGTGCTGAATATAGACTAACTTTTATCTAATCTAAATTTTAATAAAAATACCTGTTTACCACAATGTAACTATAGATATGTCAATAAAGAATCAAACTACCCTCATAATATTATAAATAATTTATATAAATAAGTCCAAGTTAAATTATCTACTAACTCCAGTAATAATTTGATAGTATTAAAAGTAAATAAATAAAAGCTCTAGAGCTAAGCAACCATAATGTTAATTTAGAGTATTTAGAAAAATAAACAGAAATACTATAGGTACAACATAATATGGTTTAATCCACCTTTTAATCATAATGTTCAAATGAATATTGGAAGATTTTTCTTAAATTTAGTTCCAAAGCACTTTTATCATTCCCCAATACTAAAAAGATTTTTAACAAAAATAATGTAAAGATCAACTATAGCTGCATTAGTAATGTCAATAAATCTGCACATAGCAATATATATCCCAATATAACAATATTATATTAAACAGACACATGTCCAATGTAGACAACTGCTGAAAAATATGATCTCTCCCTTAAATGGTCAGTATATGACTGACAATATTGTATACCAAACTAACATACATTCCAGTAACAATGTCAAATTTTGTTTTGATTCGACTGAAAATCCTTGGAAATTTTATTTTTGCTATCATTAAATGACCGTAGGCAATATAAAATACATAAACAGCACTGCTCTCTTGAAACATTTCTGGTAATTAAAGAGTGGTGGTAATACACCTGTTATTATATGAGATATTTTAGCTAAAGTCAGTTTTTTATAATTGGAAAGGCAATTTGTTTTGTTGAAAAATTGTCTTAAAACACTTAAATGACCCAAACTTATTAAATGAGAGAAATGAAATGATGTTTACATGTAGGCATAAAAATAACTATCTGCTCAAATATGTTGGTCCATATTTTAATATAAATTACATTTTTTTCTTTTTTTAAAAAAAAAACAGTAATCTCTGCTGATGCTTCATAAAAAAATTGATATTCACAACTCTAAAATAACTCTTTACACACACACACACACATATATATATATATATATATATATAAATTCTGTTTTTTTTAAATGCCAAATATATTTTTTTAAATAAAAAATAATTCCCATGCAATATTTTTATTCAAAATTTACTCTAATCTATGTTTACCTAAAACAAGGGGTATGACGAAACTAATAAAAGTGAAAAACATTAGCTTGATAAACATTTCTGCTTTGAATCAGAATCTCATGATTTTCTCAGATTCTGATTCATATTTAATATGCATTTAATCCCAATTCGCATACACACACACACTTTATATCAGGGATAGAGCATATATAAATATGAAAATTGAAATAAGGAAATCGGCATCAACCTACAAAAATACTTCCAAAAACTGTAAACTTTGTCTGATAACTGAAACATACTGAGTTTCTTCATATTCTGAGATAACTTTTAAAAGTAAAAATCTCATAAAACATATTTGGATATAACAATAACAGATGAAAATCTGTTTACATATTAATTCTAATAATATAATGGGTGCATGGCCAAATGGTTAGAACTTTTGCTTTCTGACCATGATGCCTGGATTCAAATCTTACCATGGTCAATTTGTCAGGAAGGTGACTTTTTAATGTTATCAGCCTGCTTGAAAACCACACCATAGATTGAC
This sequence comes from Ascarosepion bandense, assembly GCA_037127315.1. Lineage (NCBI taxonomy): Eukaryota > Metazoa > Mollusca > Cephalopoda > Sepiida > Sepiidae > Ascarosepion > Ascarosepion bandense. The sequence continues at coordinate 766,835 of JBBBDQ010000622.1, read as the reverse complement.
CCAAGCCTTGTGAGTGAAACTGGGTAGACGCAACCCTTTGAGAGCCATCAATAGTTGTGCTAGCACAAAGTCACAAGTCATCATGACCGAGGGTTTGAGTGTCCTGGCCTTGTTCAGCCTGTTGTTCATGCCAGATAACACACTTTCTCCCAGAAACTGAAACTAAAGTCTGCTCATCCTAGTTGCAGTATAAACCACACATGTCTTCTGTGGGTGTTAAACAAAGACAAGAGTGCCTGAGCAGGTGTTTGCAATGGGGATTAACTAGCCACTCTAGCAGACAGGCATCCTTAGGTATGAGTAGCCAGCCATACATAATAGTTTTAATAAACTGCAACGAAAGTGATTGATTTCATTGCTTCATCAAAAATAGTTAATATATTGGATATATATGAGTAATTAAATTAATTTGTAGTTTTTCTTTTCTCTGTCATATTGATTATTTGATATTTTTGAAGATCATTGTTAATAAATAAGTCATAATTAATAAAATGATAAAATGTACAACCCAAACATGTAAAGATGATACTTGTCAACTATGAATTCATGTAGTCAAATAAACATGTACATCTTGCACAGACAAATAAGATTTTTTTTTACTTCTCAAATATAGACAAAATATGTAGATCATCCCAAGATTAGTTTATGCATACTTAAATAATATAACTGCTACATATATTATTATGAAGATAAGCACAAAAATCAGCTGGTGATATGTGACTGAAATGCATAATATATTTACATGCAGAAATAAATTGGAAAATGCACTTATAATATCTATGCATAATTACAAAATGATATTATATTATATTCAACTTTTAAAAGCAAATTGTAAGAAATAAAAATATATTTTTAAAATTATTTTATCAAAACTGTCAGTAATATTTACAAGAAAATCTTCCTTGTATTTATATTATTTCCTTTTTCAGCCAGAATATTCAGCGGATATATTTGTTGGTATTAATAGCTTTTACTTCATCCTGAATTTGCATGTAATTTGACTAAATGTTTCATTTCTTTGTTTCTCATGTGGTTACAGAAATTGTTTTAAACAATTTCTACAAACATATTTAAGTTATATAAATGAGATTAAATACAAAATATAATGAATCATTACTTTTAAAGATGTTTTTGTCATTAATAAATATCAACTTAACACACTCATGTAGTCAGCTGTAAGAATATAGTTTAATCTCTTTAAATGGAGATTGTATATCATTTATGCCTACCTGCCTACAGTATACATAATACAGATTTTTTTAAGACTTATGAAAAGGAGGATGAATAACAAACATTGAAACAAACTGTTTTATCACCCCACCCATTATTTGCCTGGAATTTGGACATGCTTTTTAAATTTATTTATATCTCACTGTGAAATCTAGTTATTTAATGTGCTTGTTCATTAACACGACACCAAATAAAATATTCCTGAAAGTGTACTTTTGAAGTATCTAAAGCATCTTATCATTCACTGCAAAACATAAAGTATGTACCTAACCTTTTCTTTTCAGTGGAAAGTGTTCAAGGAGAAATGATTTTCTTTACATTTTGAAACAGGCAAATACTGTTGTTATATTACACATATTCGGATATCAAGGAGAGTTCAAGATTGACAGATGAAACATATGCAAGTACTTCAGGCATTCAAGATAAATGTAGACTTCCCTGGATATATTTATTTAATAGCATTTGAAATACATGAGCATATAAATTTCAATGCCTTATTAGCAGGAATAATTTTTGCAAAAGGGATTTTAGGTATTTATATTTTGTTAAAATGAGACACTTCATTTTGAGACAATTTGTTTGTGATTTTTCATAAAGTATCTCTATTGCACTAGAGACACTTATATATATAAAATAAAAACAATTACATCATCACAGACATTTACCATAACTTCACAGACACCCAACAATACCTCCATTTCAAGAGTCACCACCCTAAAAGTTATCTAAAATCTATTCCTTACTCTCTAGCATGATGAATTTGCACAATAGCCAATGAAAACCTTCGTAAAATACATCTGGAAGAACTACAAAAAACATTAGTAATAAGAGGATACCAACTCCACTAATAAACAAGGATTTCCAACTAGCAGAAGAAATACCAATAGAATCTCTTCGGAATCCAAAAAAGCAAGAAAACATTCTAGCATACATTTCCACACACAACATAAGCAACCCAGAATTATTTACAAAGATCAGAACACACACAGAATTACACAACAAAAATGATAAAATAAGGGAAATCTTAAAGACAATTAAAATAATTAAAAGCAAACGCCAACACAAAAATTTACAAAACACCCTAACCTCATCAAAATTTGAGCAACACACAACACATTGGGTCACAAAATGCAACAAAAAAAAGAGGTGGGGTAGGTAACATAATAATAGAAGAAAAACACTTCAAGTTTGAAAACACATCTACATTTAAAATAAAAACAAATCTGAGCTGCAACTCTAAAAATGTAATTTATGCTCTAAAATGTGATGAATACGCAAAAATATATGCGGGGGTGACACAAGGTCTGAATAAAAGAGTATCCCTGCAAAGAAGTAACATTAAACTAGCCAATAACAGGAAATTATATGTCTCCCAATTTTTACATGAATGCAGTGGAGGTAAATTCAGAGTAATGCCTATCTACCAAAATGCAGATTATGACACACTCATGATACAGGGAGAAATATTTATGAAAAATACAAGAATTCCCTTAACAAACCAACATGAAAAACTTAAGACACACACAGACACACAAAATTCAAATGCAACACCCCCACACACACTCACTAAATTCCAATAGTATCCCAAAAACAACAAAAGGAACGAGATGACCCGAGTAGAATTGAATCAAAACAATTTTGAAGTATAAAGACAAAATCAAATTTCACAAGTCAGTGAAAAAATCTTTTAGAGTCAATGAAGGTGACTGGAGAAACTTAACGTACTAGTGTGAAAAAACTCAATACACGCATATGAACTCTCTGACCTGCTCACCACATGACTTATCTATTTATATACAATACCTTGGCCATCAGAAAAACAAACGAATCTTGATATGTGAAGTCACAAGTTTATTTGTCTGCAGAGAGGCAACTTTAGACTCGAAACACATATAGCAACATAAATACTAATATGGACACTTTATATATCATACAAAAATCAAAGAACATTAATAATAATAGCAACAATAAATCTACACTTTAAACAAAACGTTCACGGCTTCTCATACTTTTTCTTATATATATATATATTTTTTTTTTTGTTGTTTTTCTTTAATCCAAAGTGAAAGAGTAGGAAGGTAAATTCCAAGAACCTGATCCTAATCAATATTAAAAATTTTTAATATTAAAAAGTGATGCAGGCAGAGAGCTCAATGTATTAAGAATACAGAGACAATATAAATTAGAGAAAATTTTCAAAATTCAAAGGTGTCGGATGTACATTTTGACATAGGATCTCTAATAAGACTCACGTCAGTGACATTGTTTTGCCAAATGGCAAAGGCCCTGAGTTAGAGTGTGGAGGGGTTTTTGGTTAACAACAGTCACAAAGTGGAAAAGGACAGAGCTGGTAGTCGCAGGGTTACAGGGTGTTGAAATGGTATATTTAGGAAGGGGAGGAATAGAAGTGCATATTTTATAAAGATAGACAACTAAATGAGTTAAATTAATTTTTAAAGTTAAGATTTTAGGCTGTTTGAAGAGGTGTATTTAGGTGAGAAGGAATGGGTTTCAATATAAGATTTTAAAAATTTTTTAAGTTTATTTGATTAAACCTTTTAGGTAGAAGCGAGTTAAATGTCAATTACAGGAAGTTATCAGTTTAAAAATTATTAGAGAAAAAATATTAGAGAAAAAATATTAGAGAAATATATATATATATATATACATATATATGCTAACCCAGGAAAAAGTGGTTTTGTAAAAACATTCATATTTTCTAAAGATAGGCAATTAAAGGAGCTTGGGATAGGAAGGTGGGAGGGGGGTTAAAATACTTTTTAAGGTTAACGTTAGGGTAAAATTAAGATTAAAACTTAAATTGAATCCTTTTAATTTATATTCTAACATCTAGTCAACAGGGATTTAAATTCTAAATTTAAGTATTCGAATAATTTGCCTTGTGGCGGCACTTACTGATGAATTCCCTCCTAAGATTCAGTAGCCGGTGTTGGTGGGGGTATTTTAATATTGAAATTTTTTCCAGTAAACATAGACAGCACCTATCACGAAAATTCCTCGGAATACGGGCTGAACCTATCAGTTTCCAGCTAATTTCAGGATCCAGCCCTTCTTCTTTCATTTTCCAGAATGCCCGCGAAAGGGCTGTCTGGTACCTCTGATCAGGGTTCGAAAAGGAGTACCTGTGGTTATACAGTCTTTGTTTGAAAGGACTGGCGAACATACTGATATAGGTCCGGAAGTCGTTTTAGATGGAGAATTGCGGGCTTCATAAATCACCTGGGTGGATTTGCATTTTCTCTCCACCGGGCAGGCATCCACAGAATTACAGTTGCATTCGTTTAGAATTCCGGACCTAGATTCAGCATTGCACAAGTTCACCAGAATGCTCCTATTATGGGAACTAATAAGGCTGTCCATATTCGGGGTGCAAGAATAACTAATTTTAAGGGTGTACCTATTAAAAATCTTCCATAGAGGGTTACTGTTATTAAAATGCTTGTCTATTAACTTGAGAAAATATTTACCAATATTGATGTTAGTTAGTTTACAATAAGGGGGGTTTAAACCAAATTATCTTTCCTTTTCTACAGTTTCTTTTATTTTTATTTTTGGATGATTTGGAGTCTATTGTAGGTTTATTATATGTTAACTTGTTCTTAAATTCGCTTTTTAGAAGGGCCTTATTGTAAATATTTTTACTTGCGTTGAAAGTTTTAATGTTGGATGATAATTGGTTGATTCTATTATTCACTATATTGGGTATCTGTTTTATAATATTTTTGGGGTGGTTGGATGAAATATTAATATAAGTGGGGGAACTATTTTCTTTGAGAAATGGTTCTTAGGATCCATCATTTAAGTTAAGGGTGATGTCTAGATAGTTTACAATTTTAAGATTAGAGGTGACTTCGACTTTAAAACCGAGGTACTTCAGGGCTCTAATAATTTTTTTGTGTATCCTATTTGTGTAGGGCCCATTGGAATTAGGGATAATTATTAATCCATCGTCCCGGTATAGGCCTAATTGTTTTGGGTCTAAAAATCTGCTTAGAATATCTAAAATGTAAATTCCCACAAGATCTGCCACCTGGGCTGAATCATATGCTCCCATAAAGATGTCAAAAACCTCCCCCCAGCCTCTTTGTCCATGTGAAATCATCAAAGGTGAGAATGGATTTTCTGGCCGCAAAGATAATTTCGTAGTCCCTATCCAAAATGTTCACATAATTTTTAGCAAATCTTAAACAACTCTCAAGAAGGTCCCTTGATATAGAGGAATAGAAATTGACAATATCAAATTTAAGGAAGGTGGATTTAGATTTGTTTTTATGTTGTTAAACCAGTCTATCGTATCTGAAGAACTTTTCCAAAGGTTTGGTTGTAAATTCAATAGTAGCTTCTCTATTAGATTTTTTAGAATTTCCCTGGAAATTATGCCTAAGTCACTTTTTGTAGGATTAATTAGCCTGGTTTGTAATTTGTTTTGGAAATTTGGTTTGTGGTCCTTAAATAAAACGTAAGCTTCTTTAGTGGTGATTTTGCCAATTTTGTTACTAATATTTAATTCTTTGGCGAATTTGGCTGTGTCTGTATTAATTTCAGATAATGCTAGGTTCCTTCTGTCTACTTTGTAATTACTAGTTAGGTTATTTTTAAGGACACTTATGTAATTTAAAGGATCACATTTATAAATGTTGTTAGATTTGTCGGATTTTACCCACAGGTGCTTAGATTTTTTCAGGTTTCTAATGTCTGATTTTAGTAAGTTCTGGAATTTATTTGAAGCCCCACAGAATTTGATTTTGGGTGTGGGAGCAAAATTTTTTTTTTGTTTTTTTCTTTAATCCGAAGTGGAAGAGTAGGAAGGTAAATTCTAAGAACCTGATCCTAATCAATATTAAAAATTTTTATATTAAAAAGTGATTCAGGCAGAGAGCTCAATGTATTAAGAATACAGAGCCAATATAAATTAGAGAAAATTTTCAAAATTCAAAGGTATCGGATGTACATTTCAACATAGGATCTCTAATAGAGACTCTACGTCATGTCAGCGACATTGTTTTTTCAAATAGCGAAGGCCCTGAGTTAGAGTGTGGAGGGGTTTTTGAAACCCATTCCTTCTCACCTAAATACACTTCTTCAAACAGCCTAAAATCTTAACTTTAAAAATTAATTTAACTCATTTAGTTGTCTATCTTTATAAAATATGCACTTCTATTCCTCCCCTTCCTAAATATACCATTTCAACACCCTGTAACCCCGCGACTACCAGCTCTGTCCTTTTCCACTTTGTGACTGTTGTTAACCAAAAACCCCTCCACACTCTAACTCAGGTCCTTTGCCATTTGGCAAAACAATGTCGCTGATGTGACGTAGGGTCTCTATTAGAGATCCTATGTCGAAATATACATCCAACACCTTTGAATTTTGAAAATTTTCTCTAATTTATATATATATATATATATATAAACATCTGCAGACAAGCCTGTATCACTGTATCACACATCATATATATATATATATAGGTGTCTTTGACAAAATCCAGTGGAGAATCTGTAATGTGATAGATCCTGACTTGGGAGCTCAGATACAGTCACTTTCTCACTGGCGCAATGTGACTTCCCTGTGTCACTTCTACAAATACTTTCACGGCTTCTGCTCTGATGAACTTAGCTCACTGGTGCCCCCTATATATAAATTTACTCACGCCACAAGATTAGCAACTAGGTCCCACCCTTTTACTGTGAATCCAATAAATTGTAAATGCAAATTCTACTCCAGCAGCTTCTTTTCTCGTACTTCCCGCCTGTGGAATTTCCTTCCATTTACTTGCTTTTTCGACAGCTATAATCTCCAAGAATTTAAATTTTAAATCAATAGTCATCTCCTATCTCACTAACCTGCATATTCTCTCTCATGCACCTTTCTCCATCCACTCCACTCTCATCAGTATTCTCATCCTGCAAAACAGTGGCAATAAAATGCCTTGCTTATATATATATATATAGTGGCATAAATTAATATATATACATATGAGGAGGGTCTAGTATCATTATTCAGGTGTTAATAAAATAGTGCTCAATGTATAAACAGAGTTGTATTATATATATATATATATATGTTAATAAATATACATATTATCTTACATCTATACCAGAACTTGAAGTTTCATGTGTTATGCAATCAAGTTAGTTTAATAGAGTTGAATTTAAGTTCACTTGATGTTGCTGGGAATTAAATCTTATAAAGTTAACTTACTGCTTTTTTAATAACAAGATTAAAAATTTAAATATTTTATAGTTACATGTGGATAAAAATTTAAAATTTAAATAAAAAATAAAATAAAATGCAGGGAGAAGAAATCAAAGGGGCATAAATCATGAGTTTTAAAAATTTAAATATTCAAATATTACATGTACATAAAAATGTAGGGAAAATTAAAATTTTAAATAATAAAAAAAATAAGATAAAATAAAATAAAACAATTTTATTTTCTCTTATTTTTATTTAAAATTTTAAAATTGTTATCCACATGTAACCGTAGAATATTAAAATTTTAATTTTGTTATTAAAAAAGCAGTAACTTAACTTTATAAGATTTAAGTCCCATGAACATTGAGTGAACTTAAATTCAAATCTTTCATCCATTGTCACATATTTATGCAAAAACTCTTTCTTGTTGTGTTGAAACAGTTGCAAACAACACACAGAATTGTCGATTCATTGTTGTTTTTGAGCGACTATGAGCATCCACTTTGAACACAGCTTTCTCATTGACAAATGTTCATGTAAAATCGTGAATACACTGCCTTCTGATATGTTCAACTCCTCTGCTATCTCATGCAACTACAGTTTAGGATTGGCCAAAATGAGTTTGTGAATTTTTTGGTGTTTTCGGGGAGAACTGCTGACTTTGTGCAACCTGAGTGTTCAGCATCATTTGTGCCTGTATGACCACATTTAAAATCAGCATACCACCTCTTAACCTTTGTTTTCAACAGAACAGCATCTGAATAACACTTATCAAGCCTTTGCTTTGCTCGAACAGTATTTTTTCTTATCAATGCTTTATCAACACATAAAATTTTGTAAAAATTTGCTGCAGTAGCTTCACTTAAATAACTGTAATTTTTAAACTAATAATCCGATTTGGCCCAAATTTTGTCATGTGTCATTTGAAAGTTAGTACTTCATAAAAATCATATGGATTTTTTTATTAGTGGCGCCATTTATATGTCAGGCCCAGGACTTATTGAGTGATGTGTTTTATATATATATATATATATATATATATATATATGATTAATGTGGAGAGGTTTGTCAGTTAACTGAACAGAGTCATGCTGACTTTGACGTTTTATGAGGATACTACTATAAAGTCCTCATTGCTCAGGGTGTTTTTTCAATCTGCAAATATGAAAGTTTACAAGTTGGAAAAAACCCTGAGAAGTGAGGATATCATAGTGGTATCCTCATGAAACTTCAAAGTCAGCATGACTCTGCTCAGTTAACTGACAAACCACACCACGTTAATCCTATTAATACTCAGTTGATATGAAGCACATTATGACCAAATGCCAGCTTGCCAAAATTTCTTTTTATCAGTAAACCACTGAAAAAACGAAAATTTTGACATAAGATTCTGTCAGTCTTTAGACCTTGACATTTGTCATTATGTGTTTCAGATCAGGTTAAAACATTGGCTATGACTGACTCCACCAGAACTAGGGACTGCTCTCATGTTGTCTACCTTCTGCTACTAGTAGATACCATTTTAATCATCCAGAGCAGCCATTACAATTCTTGCACACTTCTCTAAATCTGACCACCTCTACACTCCATATAGGGACTTATTGAAATCTCTCAGCATCTGATAAACCTGTGCTTTTGTTACTCAAGAAGATAAAGCTAGATTAAGTTTTACTGTTCTCTTGTCAAAAGCAATGCTGGTTATTAACTTCAACATCATCAGTCTTATGATCAGGTTTGGTGGCAGGGTTGTTGTATAGCTGGTGTTCTCCAACTCCATTGGAGGGAACCCTCTGCTCTGACCATTGTTTTAAGTCTAGGAAGACAACCACTCAACAAGGGTTTGAATATTTTTTATCTGTTCACTTTAAGCAAGGCAATAATTCCATAAAGATGAATGGGGCTACTGGAACCCAAAAACCCAATTTTAAACTTTTATTATTGTGCAAAAGACAAGGTTAGAGTGTGAACCAGACAATACATAAACCTATCTACTGTATAATTGAGGTAGAATTTAGAAGCAACCAGAAACCAGATCCTAAACAAGGAATTAACCTCTGCTCTTGTTCACAAGGCTAGGGAGGAGTGTGAACCAGATAATATGTTAGCCTATCCACTACTACCAGTAGTTCAGGGCTATGTGCTGATTAAACCATCCAGTGAAATTTGCTATAACTCTTGGCTGTTGATAACCTTGGAACTGCTACACATGGAGTTGTCCACAAAATTTGTTACCAGAGGTGATGAACTAAGCTTCTTTTTTTTCCATTGGACATCAGAGTAAATGGATTGTCATCAAATATAACATTATTATTGTTACTGTTGTTAAAACATTTGCTTAAATGATAAATAATAGATAACTAATAAATAATACTGAGTAAAGAGTAAAAATAAACATTTAATTTTGAAATGTACCTCTTGTGCAAATTTGAAAATATATCCTCTTCCTAAAAGAACAAAAATAATTGTTATAAATAAATAAATGAATAAAGCTTGGTTGTTCATGCCAAATATATAAATAAATAAGCAAATATAATGTAGTAAACATTTGTAATAAAATAAACATGTCATATGAAACTTTTAAAAGACAAGTAATGAATACTAATTAACCTTAGAAATGAACACATTCTAACTATCATAAATGTATTTTCATAAATAAAACCATAATAAATATGTAAATATAAATATGCATCGTGATAATAAAAAGAGTAAATGAATAGATAAATAAGAATTACTTTTCTTTAAAAAAACACCAACTTGATATAAAATGATATTTATTCAATGTAACTAGAGTAGATAGACTAAACTAAACTATCGTCTGGTTCACACTCCACCCACATCCATTGAACAGGTGAAGAGGCTCATCCCTTGTTTCCTGTTTAGAATGTGGTTTCCGGTTTTCACTTTTCCAATCTTTTCACTCTTTTCTTTTTTTCTTGTTTTTCAATTGGAGCAGATAGACTAAACTATCGCCCGGTTCACACTCCACCCACATCTATTGAACAGGTGAAGAGGCTCATCCCTTGTTCCCTGTTTAGGATGTGGTTTCCGGCTTTCTCTTTCTCTTTTTCATTCTTTTTACCCTTACGTAGCTCCCCTGTGCATCAGTGGCATTATTGCCTTGCTTGGGGTGATATGATTAAAAAAAAAAAAAAAAAAAAAAAAAACTGCCAGCAGTCCACATAAACATACTCAATAATACAGGGTTCTCCACAAAAAAAAAACAAAAAAAAAAACAGGAAATTTTAGATTTACTATATGATGAAAAAATTAACTAACATATAAAAAAATTAACTATATATTTTACTATGTGAATGAACTAAAAATTAATACCAGCAATTTGGACATTTTTACTGCTGTATCTGCACCATCAGGAAGTCTATACAATTTGAAAGCATAACATTTTGTGTTTGATTTTTGATCAATGACAAAAATCTGTGCTGTATGAGTTTGAAGTGCACTTTCAAGTGTAACTTAAAATCATTGTTCAGTTTATCAAAGAACATTTTTGTAATGCACTTTTTATTGATCCTACCAATATTATTATTCATAAAAGTGAAAATGGGGAGTATGCGTAACTCCATTTGCCATTATTCTAGCACCTCTAAAGTTTTTTCCACCAACATAATGAAGGTAAATAATATACACTTCTACTAAATTAAATCTTCAATTGCTGCACATTTAGTACCTTCTCCATAGCAACTCTGCTAGTCTTTGGTATGTAGGAAGACTTCTCAATATCAATCAGTAGAAAACTTTTTAAATCATGCTACACTTCAGCTTTGACAGAATACATAATCTCCCAATTATAATAATCTTGGAAATCCTTTGACAGTTATTTTTCAAAGTTGAGTTTTACATTTGTTGCACTTCTCATCATTTTTCACTGCTGTGGTTGTCAAAAAATAAATCTTACAAATCTTCATTTTATTTTTTATCATTATCCCCTAGTTTGTTTTGCTTTGCAAATCAATATGAAGCAACACTTTATTCTCTCAAATTATACATGTACCTTGTGATGTTTATATTAACATGTTAGTTTAATATACATATATCAGTATGTATATGTCATATGTATAATAACTGTATCGACTTCAACTGGAGTCTAGGATACAGCATTTGCATACTAAATGCAACTGCAAGTCATCTTTTTTTAAATGGAGTTGTTAGTTTCACAACCAATTATTTTTTTAGATAGAATTGTCTATCCCTGAGACTGATTGCTTGCCAGACACAGCTAGACAGCCAAATTTACCCTGCTATTAACTCCTCTTAGCTGGCTGATGGATAGGAGAGATAGATCCATATCTTTTTCAAGGATATTAAAATGGCTTTAGATAGAATCTGAACTTGACATGCCAACCCCCTTGTTAATAACTGCTATATTACATGTGTATATATTTAAGATATTTCTAATCAATGGCATCTTGTGAGTTTTTTAGAGTATTTCTTTAAAAATGTAAAACCGTTGATTATATTTGAATCATTTTTTATAATTCAGTTAGCTTTTTGGTTAATCATTAACCATATACAAAACTCTATAATACATGCTGCATTCAAAATCAACTTATGACCTAAAACATTCTGATAAACTAGTTATTTCTTAAAATATTTTCCTATCATTGCAAGATCAGAAAATGTGATAATTATGAGGACAGTTTATGAATGAAGTACCCAATCAATTACAATGACAATTAAAAAGATGGAATATTCCATTTTTTGCTAATAACTTTACATTTTTGTTTGAATTTCTTAAAAATTGAATAATTTGCTCTTGAATGTATGTCATTTTGATATAAGTTGTGTTTAACACAAAGTAAGTCATAATAGGTGCAAATCACAAAACAAAACTCAACCACAGCATAAAATTTAAAAAGAAAAATATTTATTACACAATTCCGAAAAAGCTACAAATACAAAATTTGTACAAAATATTCCTTTTGTGAACCTATTAAGGCAGGATAACAATTTCTGATAAAAAGATTACCATTGAAAAATGGAAATAATTACAGTTTAGGAAAAGACAAGTATTTTAAAAACGACAAAAAAATAAGAACAGTTCAAGAGGCAGTAAAAAACAAAAGTTCAATCACCTTTCAGAAAAAACTAAAACACATACTTTTACTTACTCCACAAGTGTATCTGGGATGTCTTTCAAGTTCACACTTTGTGATTATGAAAATTTTTTAAAATTATTTTTCATTGTTTGTTTCTAACCCCAAGAGGATTTTCGCTTGAACTTCAAAAATTATTTAACTTCTTTGCAGCTTGGATAATAACTGGATGCTCTCTTTTTAATGCTCCTTGATGCTGATATAATTTTTGTCCATTTGATATCTAACCCTTTGCATTTACTGTCTGGAGCTCTATAGATTTGGAAAATTAGGCTCACCCCCTATTCAGCTTGTTACTAAAGCTTGAGATCATATCTTTCATTTGTCTGTATAGATCAAAAAATAATTTTCCATAAACTAGAAATTGATTTTTCACAATTTTGTTGGGTTTTAACTGCTGAGCCAAAAAAAAAGATATGAATGTAACAGTTTTTTGCACAAACCATCTGGCCTTCATAAAAATACACTTCTCTCAAAAGAACATTAATAAAACAACGTAGACAGTATCTATTCAATGCTAACATTTTTAAAATAGTAAGAATATTTTTATATGATCTCAGTGTCAAAGTATTGATATAAAAAGCATGGCAATCTTCACTATTCAGAATATTACCACTCCCTCACTCTCATAAATGTAATGGCTAGCAAGCTTATCTTTCTATAACCTATTACAACTGAGTAGTGTGTTTGATTCTTACTGGACACCCCATACTTTTGGCCTTTGTGCTACATCTAAGCAGTGCTTAGAAAATCATTTGAGCACCTGGATGTGGTGTAATTGTTAGCAAGCTTGTCTTGTCAGAACCTATTACAACTGAGTAGTGAGTTCAATTCTCACTGGGTACCCCATTCTTTTGGCCTTTGTCCTACATCTAAGTGGTGCTTAGAAAATTAACTCTCATTAATGGTAAGGATATATCTGAGGCACAAAAGCTATTATTCATGTGCTGTGAGAAACTGACAAAACTCAAAAGGAGATAGCTATTAATGTGAGATATTCTACATCTTCTAAAATGATGCTGGTGTAGCTGTTTATCAGTACTCCAGTTTCTTCATCAAAATGGATATGACAACAGGATATCAATTTCAAAGCCAATACTAACATTTATACAGAAACAGAAGCATTTCATTTGGGGTAGAGGCTATCAGAACTGGTCTCTTGATAGTAGAACTAGGTGATTTTTAGTGTGGAATCAAAATTCAGTATTTTCTTTGGGGACTGTGGCCCCTTGTGTTTGGAGAAATGTCACACAAGAAATATGGTACCAAATATTTCCTCAATCTGTGATGGTTTGGGATTGTATGTCTGTCATGGGTGTTGGAAATATGTTTCTTTAAAAGTTCAGTTAATGCTTGTGTCTATCAGGCTTTCTTAAATTGTTTCTTTATCCATAGATTGAGGACAATGAATTTATCTTCTAGTATGATTTTGCTTCAATCCATGTAGCAATATCTACAAAAGAGTGCTTTAAGGAGAAGAGGATAACTGTTTTTGATTGGCCAGTAAATTGTACAGATGCAAATTCAGTAGAATATGCATGGGGAGTATTAAGTAAATAGTATTCATCCAGTTTTGAAGAATTGAACTAAGTCATTAAGTGTGGACATTAGTGACACTGGAGAATTGTTGTAGGTTAATTGGTTCATTAACACAATGAATGAAAGAAATCACACATTCAAAAGGTGCTACAAGAAAGTATTAAGCTACTAATGCAATTCTTCACATTTCAAAGAAATCCTGGTATGTTTCTGAAATACTTCTAGATTATTTTTGTATATTGAATTGATATACTTTTAAGAATAAACTGTCCGTTTATTTTTAAAGAAATTTGAGTAAGAGAGATGAAATTTATTTGCAAAAATACCAAAGTCTTCTATCTTTCTTTTTTTAATCATTATTATAGTTTAGAAATAATTTATCTTATTTCCCTTAAATTGAAAACCTGAAGGAGTTAGGCAATTTATTAGATTTATTTGATAAGACAAGCATCTTAATATAAGAATAAAAATAATATTGGAATAATTGAAAAATATCTACAGTAAAACAAGAATAAAAAGTAATTACTTGTGTGACCATGTGGCTTCTGTAGGGAGGGAAAATAAAAGTATGCATATTGGAATACATGAATACATGTATCTATATCTCCATGGCAATAACTAACCCTTAAGTATGAGTGTCTGCATTATCATAAAAATGATTAACCAAACCTTGTTTTCATTCTTGTTAATGTATTTTTCTCATATTAAACACGTTTTTATCATTTTTTCCTCCTCTTTCTCTCATCTTCCATATTTACTTTCTCCCCTCTTACTCTATCTTTTTCTTTATCACTTCTTTACTTTCCATGATGTCTCTTTTTCTACATTACCTCTCTGTTTTCTCTCACTATCTTTTGTTAACAATTCTCTTCCTAACATCATTTTTTTCATTCCTCTCTTTTCTTTTCTTCATCTCAGAGGCATGTGCACACACACACACACACACACACAATGGTCAATATTCTCAGGCAACCTTTATTGCACATTTAAAAATAATAAAGCTATGGATTGTACACTTTACTGCTTATTTTCTTCCTTTAATTTTTCTCTTCAACAACCATAAAGATTGCTTCAAAGCAATTTATTCCCATCATCATCATCATCATCATCAACAACAACAACAACAACAATATAAATCAGAAAGACAGAATAACTGAAGATTTAATAAAATAAAACCCTGCACTATTTTAATACCAGAAAACTTGAGAAATGATAACTTTATTTACTTAACAATGGACAACTTGCATATTCTTATTTATAATTTTTTTTTTATTTTACTATATTCATCGTCATCATCATTGGCTTTATTCTGTATCCAAGAATTTGATTTCTTCTTTGTTGATCAATGATGGTGTTATCAACTAAATTTGTTATCAACATGCACATTCAAGGTTAGAAGCTTCCAATTTAACCAAAACCTGCTCCTGTCATTCATTCTCTATCAACATATGGCTTTGCAAGATGTGGATGAAGATGAAATAAAATCATTATCGAAGAAAGTGTTGATGACATGAATCAGCTTGTCAGGAAGTGACTCACACACTTGATTTCATGATCTTCCTCTTTGGCATATATAGAAAAAGATGTGCTGAATTTGGTTATGAAACTACAATGAACTGTTGCTGTCTCTGTTATAATTTTGAGTGACGCTTTCTGTAGTATGTCCGTCATGCATAGCACTCTTCATTCACTGGTTCAACTACTGGGATCTGTTGCAATCATCATCCACTTGTTACACCGTTGAGGTCTTTGGGTCCTCATCTTTGACCTTGCCACCAAGGGTAGCTCTACCAGGAGTTTAGAACTTGTGACAACATTACTCTTAGTCATTGGACAATGCAAGCCTCTTCATCATGACAGGGAGAAACCATCAGTGGTTTACTTTATTATTAGCATCATAAATAATCTGTATTTTCAAGCTACTCTGTAATAATAATCTGTATTTTCAAGCTACATTTTTTAAAACTTTTATCTATTATAAAGATATTTAGATTATCTGAAAAAGTTTCCCCTTTGATTAAACGATATAATTAACCTTTCTAACTTGGAATTCTATATTTTATTAACTTGCTTTAGCCCAAATATGCATGAAAAGTGTGTGTGTGTGTGTGTGTGTGTGTGTGTGTGTGTGTGTGTGTGTGTGTGTGTGTGTGTGTGTTTCCTTAAAAATTGATCAGGTAGAATTTTCAAGTAAGAAAGAAAATTACTTTAATAATGCACTCAAGAGAAACATTTTTCTTTGTGAATGTGATTAGAATAAATAGTTTCGAAAAGTTAATCTTAGCAAAATGAGAGTTGACTTTCACTTTCCTTCTACTTATTTTAATTTCATTACAATGTTGGTTTGATTAGAAATATGTTTTCAAGTAAAGAAAAAGATGATTTATACCAAAAGGATATTATTTTCTGAAAATATA
The DNA here is from genome assembly GCA_037127315.1 of Ascarosepion bandense. NCBI lineage: Eukaryota > Metazoa > Mollusca > Cephalopoda > Sepiida > Sepiidae > Ascarosepion > Ascarosepion bandense. The sequence goes on along the minus strand of JBBBDQ010000622.1, from coordinate 750,322 downwards.
ATTTCTATCAGTAGTTTTGTTGTTAAACTACCTTATTTTAACAACATTCAAAGAAGAATTTATTACTCTACATTGTTCTTTCAGTATATTCAGACACAAAACCTGAGAACTGAAAATGTAAAACACACTAAATTTTTATTCTTACACACTAGTTTGTCACCAACTTACTGTAGACATTCTTTATTTGGCCACAGAAATATCTGGTACATTTTTCTGCTCTTGTTAATAAACAGAATATATATATATTTTTAAATTCCAATATGTAAACCCATAATGTTTATGTTGTGCTGATATCTTCTTCTTTTATGTGCCCTGTCCCTTCAGGACGTAGGTGATCATGGCTTTCTACGTTTCCCTATCCCTGGTGGCTCTGAGCATGCCTTCTCCTGTTACACCATGCAATCCTTGTTCCGTCATCCACCTGATTATGTCCTTCAAATATGTTATCTGTTGCTTTCCCCTGTCTCTTTTTCCCTCTATCTGGCCTGTTAGTATCAGATTCTCCAAGCCCTTCTTCCTCATTGCATGTCCCAGGAACTTCAGCTGTCTCTTCCTGATGCTCAGTATTAATTTCCTTTTTGTTTCCATCATTTCCAAGACCTCATCATTGCTCACATGCTTGATCCATTATATTTGCAGCATCCTTCTGTAGAACCACATTTCAGTTGCTTCAAGTTTTTCCTTCATCTTTGATGGTATTGTCCAGCATTCACTGCCATATTGAAGGGCGGACAGCACATAGCAATCCAGTACTCTCTTCCTAGTTTCTAGCAAAATTGTCCTGTTTCTTAATATCTTACTCAACTTCTGGAATGCTTCCTTCACCATGCCAATTCACCTTCAGATCTCTGTGTTGCACTTTCTGTATTCTATTATAATGTTTCCCAGGTATTTAAATTTTTGTACCTGCTTGATTCTGGTATCCCCAACCTGTATTTGGCATTTTTGGGCTGCCCATTCAGTTTTCATGCACTTGATTTCTAGTTCTTTCTTGTTGCTTTCTTCTACTATACCTTCTTTAGGAGGTCTTGTAGTTTCCTTTCTGTGTCTGCTATCAGCACTGTATCATTTGCATACCTTAGGTTGTTCAAAGTGTGGCCTCCGATTACAAATCCAAGCATAACTTCTAGGGTCCTCAAAATATTCTCGCTGTACAAGGTGAACAGATCCAGTGAAAAGACACATCCCTGTCTTACGCCCCTTTCTAGCTTTGTATATATACTCAATTCATTACCTGTCCGTATGCAAGCAGTTTGCTGCCAGTAAAGATTCTTTATTACTCTTAAGTCTTTCCCAAATATGTCCAGGCTGCCGAGCATCTCCATCAGTTCTTTGTGGCGTATTTTGTCAAATGCCTTCGCATAATCAATAAAGCACAAGTATAAGTCCTTTTTCATTTGTATTGCCCTTTCGGAGAGCATCCTAATAATAAATATGGCATTCCTTGTTCTCGTGTCTTTAATGAAACCACACTGTCCTTGTCTTATCTCTGGCCTGATTCTGCTTCTCACTCCATTCATCAGGATTTGGACGATCAGTTTTGTTATATGGCTCATTAAACTGATGGTTCTGTGGAGTTTGCACTCGTTTGCTCCTGGCTTCTTAGGTAGTGCTATGAAGATAGACTTGCTGAGATCATCTGGTATAACCCCACTATTATAAATTTCATTTATTATTTCAGTCATTTTTTCTATACCAAATTCTTCCAGAGCTATCAGCAGCTCTATGACTATGCCATCTGATCCTGCTGCTTTGTTTCTATTCAGTTTGGTTGCTACAGATTCCACTTCAGACTTTAATATTTCCAGTCCGTCCTCATCTTTGTGTATTATTGGTTGCTCTCTCTTGTCGTGGAAAAGATCTTTTATTTATTCTTCCCATTGTTGGAGTATTTCCTCTTTCTCCAAAATGGTTGTTCCATCTTAGATTTTAGACATCCCGTTGAAGAGCAGGTTTTTCATCCTGTCAGTTCTTTTATTTCCTTATGCATGTCTGCTTTATTATTCCTGCTCAATCTCTCTACTTCTGCACATTTGTCATTGAGTCATTTCTCTTTAGCCTGTCTACATTTTCTTCTTATTTCCTTGTGTAGTTCCCTGTACTCCATTCCATGTCTTGATATAATTTTCTGTCTCCTTTGCATCATGTTCAGAATCTCTTCCGTCATCCACTCGTTTTTTCTTTCTGCGCCTATTTTTCTTTGGGATAATGTTGTTTGTTTCCTTTAGGAAGTCCCATTTTGAGTGTCCTTTCCTAGTTTGTTCTTCACGTTTGGTTTTCACACTGTTAGTGTATTCTTTCTGTAGTTTGAGGTCATTCATGAGTGCGTTGTATATCAGTTTTGGTGCTGCATTAGGCTTCTTCAATCTCCGGAGTTTCACTTTTAATTTGCAGATGACTGGGACGTGGTTGCTTCCACAGTCAGAACCTGGATAGGCTTTGCTTTGAACCACTGCATTTCTGAATCTGCTGTTAATGGTTATATAGTCTATATGGTTTTTTGTGTCACCTCCTGGGCTTCTCCATGTCCATAGAGGTTGTGGGTGTTCTTGAAACTAGGTGTTAGTTATTACCTGGTCATTTGCTATGCACCATTGCACCCATTTTTCTCCTCGTTTGTTGTGGATTCCTAACCCAAAGTTTCCAGTTGTCATACCTTCCCTCTCCTTGCCTACTTTGGCATTGAAATCTCCCATGATGATCCTGATTTCTTGGCTTTTACATTGAGCCTTGGCCTCCTCTAGAGTGGAGTAAAAAGATTCTATTTCTTCCTCGGTGCTTTGTGTTGTTAGTGCATATATGACTACAATTGCTATGTTGAATGGTATCCCTTTCAGTTTGACCAGGAGAACTCTTTCAGAGAACTGGCTGCATCCCAAAACACATTTCTTCATTTCTTTGTCCAGTATTAAGCTGACTCCTTTTTTATTATTTTTGCCTCCGGTGTATATTATCTTATGGTTGTCGCTGTTGAAATCACCATTATTTGGCCATCTGGTTTTGCATATTCCCAGAATATTTATTTTTAGTTTGTTCATTTCCTGCTTGACATTCTCTAGTTGTCCGCAGCTGTTTAACGTCCTAACATTCCATGTCCCCAAGGTAATCCTTTCTTTGTTGCACACTGTTGCAGGGTAATGGTCCAGAGACACCTGTTGTTCATGTTGTTCCTTCCCGGGCGTGGGGCATATTTTGGAAAAAACTGTCCCCTTTATGCCATTGTTGCTAACAGTCGCCAGATGACAGTCAGGTGACACCTGTTGCTCATGTCGGTCCTTACCTGGCGAGGAATTTCTCTCTTTGGGAACAACCCACTTCACGCCATTAAGTTTAATATGTATTCATTGTATAGCCATGATTTTACGCAGGATAGAGATAGTGAAGTGGTATTCTGTTGCTTTCTCCACAGTGGTTTATTGAGACACCAACTCTAGTTAGCTGGCCGTTGACTCATTAAAAGTTCCGCCCTTTGTAGGTTTTTTTTTTCTTTATCCTATCGGGTTGCTAACATCCCGTATATATAAATAAAAAAAAAAAAGAAAAAAGAGGGGTGGAAGAAAGAACAAGTATTAAAATATTAAGTATACACTTAGTATAAGTTCAGAGAAGTAGTCTTGTAAAAAAAAAAGTCAATTCCCCTAGTTAGGAGTAACTAGCAAAAGAGAAAGCATCAAATACCAAGTAAACAGAAGCTATTTTCTTTGAAATTTCGTCCTTCCTCAAAGAGAACTTCTGTTTTTATTTGGATATTTCCAGCAATGTATATTCTTTTTTGCAATACCATGCTGTCTAAGGAGTGGAGGAACACACAGACGAATTATAATGCTATTTAATATCTTACAATACAAAAATCATTTTTAAATTAAACATTAATATATTTATAAACTTTATATACTGCACTATAAAATTCCATTTCATCTATATATAAAATCTTATCTTTTTACTTATTCATTTCGAATATGAATTTTCAAAAAAATATTTTCTATATTTCATTAAGGAGGATTATGAAGAAGGAAATTACTGGAAAGTAACTGAAACTCACCTGAAACGAGCTGAATATCTAATGCTCCTCATGCCAATGACATTTCCAACAAGCTTCTCTACAGCATATGACTTCAATGAATTTCTTTTAATGTGTTCCTTTTGAATTTATATTTAAATTGGGGTTATCAGGAGAGAATGTGCACCATTTCAGAGCCCTCCTCTCAACAGTTTCACTTGCACACCAGCCCCCCTCACTGATGTGAGGCCCATTTAGAACGATATACAAGTGCATTGTAGATATACTAGTTCAAATGTCTAACAATGAAATTAAATTTACGAAAAATTCCGAAAAACAGCAAACCTCGCGTTCTGAGAATGCAACGTGAACCACATTACACATTCACAATCAGTCATATCATACCGTCATGTTCGCTGAAACATTCCACGAAATATTTCTTTTTTTCCATATCCATATAGAGCTATTTTCAGTTAATTCTATTAGGGATTTTATACTTTTGGCCCAGTTATACCCTTTGGTTTCAATTTGGCCCAGAAATTGGTACAGAGTGCCTGCAACGAACTCCGTTGCTCCAATTTCCACTGCTCTAACATTAACATTATACCCCTCCTTTATTTGTTCTGATTTTAGATTTTCATATTTATTAGTTTTATAATTGTGGCTTTGTTCCATCTGGCTTTCATATGGTATTGTTAATTCAACCAGGATGATTTTATAGTTCACCCTTGATAGAAGAACAATATCTGGTTGCAGACCTTTACTTGATATTATTTTGGGGTAATCATTATGCCAACCAGGAAGGTCTGCAGATACCTCCCAAATGCCACCAGAACTAAGGAGATTCTTTCTGGGTATAGCTTCACATTTGTTTGTTTGCTTAAAACCAACATATCTTTTTCCTTCTGCAACAAATTTCTGGGTTGAATTAGATGATTCAGACTTCATATATTTCTTTATAACTTTGACCAGCTCATCCATTATTATGCCTCCATGTATATCTTCCATTGACAAGGTCTGTTTTACAGGAACTAAGAACATACACAGGGAACAAGTAGGATCGATCACTTTCTTCCATTTAACAAGATTGTTCTTAGATGGTAGCAGGTCATACGTGGAACATATTAAAAAACTCAACCTGAGTGGAACCATCTGCCAAGTGTTCTTCCAAGTAATAGATTTCTGCAGATCCTCCTCCCAGTTTGTTCATTGGCCTTTTTGGGATTGTTGTACTCCTTTTACGAGTTTTTTGTTATCTTCTTCATTCCTTACATTTTGGATCACCATATCTCGGCGATCTTTACCAGAAGTTTTTGACCACCATTGCCTTTCATTTAGTCCTAAACCTCGTTTCCTTGCTTGAGTGTATCCGATGAGTTCATTGAAAGCTAGATTGTCTTTAACACTTGTTATTGTCTCTCTGACCTTCCACTTTCTCCCTGTTTTTAATGTAGGATCGAATACTTTTATTGCTTTATCCTTAGAGTCATCCAACATCATTTGAAGTCTGATTTTTCTGGATTTATACTCTTCCACAATCAATTTAAATGGCAACTTTAGCTTTGCTTGTCTGCAATACAAAGCAATATCAGACAAACCTGGAAGCAAACCCAACCATATATTTGTTTATTTTTCTTTACATTGACTCAATTGTACTCATTCTAAATTCACATACAAGTAGTGGCCATAGTAGCATTGGAATAAGTACATGCTCTAAGCACTGTACCTTGTATTGATCTATTTTGTGGAGATTTTGTAATGTTCTGGATGTTTCTTTTACTTAGTTGGTATCTTTTAAGGATTGATCGTACCACTAACCTAAAATTTTCACTACTTTTCTGATACAGTAGGGATTCTTTGACCACCTACTACAAAATTTATGTTTTTATTGAATTTTCTTTTCCTAAGAGAAAAACTTCTGAACTTATTTGGTTTAAATTTCATTCTACACCAACTTATTAGGTCGTCCATCAAGCTTAATATCTTGCGAGTTGAACTTACTTTGGGTGAGAGGATTGTAGTGCAATCCATGAACGCCTTCATTGGTGGCATTTGACAACCTCTACCAAGCTCAACAACATCAGTCTTGTTGTTTGTTGCTTTGAGAATCAGCTGCATTGCTAGAACAAAAAGTATTGGTGACACTGTACATCCCACTGCAATTCCAACTTCAAGTCTATTCCACTTAGTTGTAAAGTCTTTTGTAGTGAAACACATAATAAACCATCAAAATAAGTTCCTAGAATATTTTATATTTCCTCAGGAATATGGTACATTTGTAATGATAATCATATCATTTGGTGAGGTACTGATCTGTAGGCATTAGCTAAATCCAACCAAATGACATCCAAATCTTTTCTTTTAAGTTTTGCTTTTTGAATGGCCTCCCAGATCATGTTTCTATGCTCTAAGCAACCAGCTATTCCTGGAACACCACCCTTCTGTACTGAAGTATTGATATACTCGTTATCAAGAAGGTATTTGGTCAACCTCAATGCCAAAACAGTGATAAATATCTTTCCTTCTACATTGAGAAGTGAAATTGGCCAAAATTGACTGATGTCCTTGGAATTCTTTTCTTTGGGTATGTACACCCCATCAGCTATCATCCACTGTTGGCTGATATGGTAATTTTCTCATGATAATTTTAAGTTAGTATGTAATCATTTAAGAAGTGTAGGACATTTTTTGTATAGAAGGAAAAGTATTCCGTTAGGGCCAGGTGTAAATTTATTCCTACTTTTGTCGACTATACTTTTTATTTCTTCGCGTGTGGGTGGTTTCATGTCAAACTTCACTTTGGAAACGGTTGACCAAAATAAATTGCTATTATGATCTAGAGGAATATGTCATTTAGGATCAGAGTACATATCTCTTAAATGTTACTCTAGAATATTTTTCTCTATTTTAAGCAGATCTGATCTTTGTTGATTAAATATGTTCCTCGCATATTTGTAAGGTTCCTGGAAGAAATGCTCTTGGTCTTTCTTTCATTTCACTTGCCTCTTCCTTAAATTTTTTCACTCTCCTAAGAGTGTTGTGTTTCTCTTTAAGGTCCTACCAGATTTTAAAATGTTATAAAAAAATTGGGTGGATAAAAACATTAGTTAGATTTAATTACTTGACCCAAAGATTTATGAGATCAGTGCCTGGCTAGTATTGAGCAAATAACTTACTTGAGTTAAAATGAGATAACTAAAACATCTGGAAGTGGCATGGATCATGGAACAAGAACAATATACCCAAATGATCGAAATAAAGGGTTCAGTTCATAATTCCAATCGCCTGAATAAGGTTGTAGTGTACAACAGCTGAAACGTGATTGTGAATATAGCAATAATGATGAAGATAACAGTCTAAATAATGTAAATACTGCCTCATTTCAGAAATATAGACAAATAAGAAAACAAACTTAACTTGCCTTAAACAAAAATATATTTTTTAAAAATTGATAAATTATAAATGATGTATATAAAGTCTTCTGAAAAGTATTGTGTTTCTAGATTGTTTTTCATTATATTTGTATAATCATTTTATTAGAATATTTATTATATATAAAGAGAATATATAGAATTCTAGTAGCAGGAAGCTTATAACTTGGCTAAGGATTGTAAAAGCTGCTCATAAAATTTATATTTAAAAGAACGATATACAAACAAGAGTTAGAATGATTTAGAGCAACAAAAGACATGAAGTTATGAAGAGTAATGATTGCCCCACATTCTGAAAGAACATTGTGCACACCAAGACCTCCTATATATTACCATAGCGATGGCCTTGGTGCACACACACACACACCCAGACAGATAGAGAGCTTTTTCTAAAAATTTAACAATTATATTTATTATTAAAAGAGAAAATTTTTCCCATATTTTCGAGTAAACTTTCCTTTCTTCATATGATCTCAGACAAAATATGTTCTTTATGAAATAAAGAAAAATATAAATTTCTTTTTTCATCAATATTTAATAATTTAAATATCATCATAAAATTTAAAGTTTACTGCTGGGTAACTTTAAAATAATAGTTATAGAATTCTGTGATAGTAACAGACCAATTTAATAGGATTATGGAAGGGGATATGGTAACCATCGTTGCATTATCATATAGTTGTCTCCCTTGAACTTTTCAAAATGTTATGAAAAATTCAGTGTGATTCTTTTTTAATCAGATGAATGCAATAGTATATAAGAGTCGAATGCTGACTCATATTGAGTCAAATAATATTTTACTTAATTCTATATCATGCTTTATTTTTGCTTTATTTCTATCTTTGGATTTAAATTGCTAGTTATATAACAAATATAAGTAAAAGTAACTCATATAGTTCAGAGATATACCAAAGAAGCAAAATGGAGAATACCTGAAGGGAAAATATCAGTTTTTTAAATTCTCAAAATGTGAGGAAACTGCTTATTTTATTAATTTGATTAAATCATTAAAAAAAAAAATGTTTTATTTGTCATTTATTTTTTTGTAGCTATCAATCTACTATTATCAATTTTATTAATGTTTTGATAGTTATACTTATGTTTATTTTTCTCTTTATGAGAATGCTGATCAGAATATATTTCTCTGCCTTGGAAAAATATGAAAAATGAGTTTAGTTGCTTTACATTTAATGTTGCAAGTGTAAAATGTAAGTAATTCTCCAATAACATTAAACAAAATCTTATAATTTATGATAGTATTTAGCAAGATATCACAACTATATAAGTTGTGTTATTTATTTATATTAATATTTTGATCCTATTTTTATTAAGATGTAATTTGTATTACTATATGTATTTTTTTTTTCAGGTAAGTCCACTCATTATTATGGCTTAATGTGTAAGTTTACAGTTTATGAATTTATTGATTCAAAAAAATTAAGTGGGAAGAGTTTAATACCTGTTTTTTTCTGACTACTACAGTTTGTCTTTACATGTGAACAACATACAATCCAAAAATCCTATCCTATCAGTACACTGTATAGCTTTGAAGTATTTTATTTGACATGGAAATTTTGAAAAACAGCTTATGTGAAAGATAAGAAGAAATATTAAATTTAATTTAGGGAAGTTATAATGTGAAACTGATAAGCAGAAGGGTATGTTTATGCTAGGCATGGACTTATCCTGTTTTTCCCAGAATTGAGTGAGAGTCAAATTTCAACTGCTGCAAATTAATTTTTTTTTTTATTTAAAAAGAAAAAAAAAGCTTTTATAGCAAGTTGTTTGCAGATAAAAAATGAAATACATGTAACTTCATAAATCTTAAGTTAACGTTATAGAAATATAAAGTAAAGTATTCAGTTTTTCCTACATCTAGAATCTCAAGTGATCTTAGGAACCTCATCATTTGTAACTGAATGCAATTTTACATATATTTAGTTTTCCACTATAACCTATTTCAATTTATGTAGTTGGAGAAAGTGTCCCATTTTGAAAAGGCTGTTAATGCATTGTGGATCTTCTCTGTTCACATCATATCCATTGTACTATATAAATATATTATTGGAAACATCATAAGATTTTTCACTGAAAATGCATAGCTACATAGACTAATCTCTAAACTTATTTATAAATGAAACTTTGCCTGTGTGTGTGTGTATCCATTACCTACAGACTCCAAAATGGCTGAACCGATTTTCTTGAAAATTTACGCAGTTGTACTATATGCATTTGCAAGTGTTCTTAGCTAGGTTTTGTGTTGAGGTACCCCCAATAAATATCGAAAATCAATAATCGAAAAAATCGGGTTATAGAAGGAGTGGTCCGATTTTAATCAAATTTTATACACTCATAGACAAAGACATAAGAAACGATATTCAGAAGTTTCAAGGTTGCTATATATATATATATATATATATATATATATAAGGCAAGATGTTTGTGTGTGTGTCTGTTTATCTGTCTGTATGTCCTTTATACAAATCCATAATTTTTATCCGATTCTCATCAAACTTCACACAAATATTCTTTAGGCTGATTCTGAGCTCCAAGACCATGGATTAATTTTAAACCTTTCATTACACCTGAGCAACGCCGGGTTATACTGCTAGTATTTTATAAAATCATATACAAAATTGTACAATGCAGTCACTATGCAAATCCGTTCAGAGCCTTTAAAGATTATATTTCAAAAATTTTCATCTAGATATGTGGTTAGGGTTGATGAAGCAAATTGTGGCCTTGAAAACATTTCCTGGTGCCTAGATACTTGTACAAATTATTAATATACAAAGTAAAAAAGAATAGTCTATTAATTCTATAGACAAGATCTTGAGCTGTAACAAGTGCAATACAAGCTGCATGTTTCTAGAGGTTCTCTGTTTCTGCAGAGTAGCACTTAGCTAGCAAATGAAGAGAAGTATGGTAACATTATGCATTATGCACAGGTTGCAGTGAAGAATCTCTTCAGAACACCTGACAGCAGCTGTTAGGTTATGTTTCCTGACAGATATTTCCTTATAAATCTATCAATGAATTCGACTCAGCCAACTATTTTCAAATCAAAAGGATAAATGAAGGAGAAAATTTAAAAAAGCCAACATGAGTAAATAAAGATGAAAACAAATGAATTCCACTTTTATTAAATAGTTACTTTGAAGTATATTTTGCAGAGCCTGGAGAGGGTTGGGCTCTATCAGGCTATCTTACCTAAGATACAACAGTTCTACTGCAGCTGTGGTACCCCTACAACTCCGGGGCGTCACAGGCCTCGAGGGATAATTCGCAGAACAATTGTTGTCATCCGTCTTAGATTTGTCTAACGTGTGTTTCTGAATAGATGTAAACTTTTATATGCATATATTTCATCCAGTCTATATCATTCTTTATTATGCATGGCTTGATTTTGACAAAAGTCTTTATGTTCATACGAATGAATATAAAAAGATTTGACATTTAATCTACTTAAAAGACAAGGAAATAATTAAAAAAAACATATACATCATCAATTATTAAGTTTATAAAGAGACAAGGGAAATAATGACACATTTGAATTTTCTCTTTCATGCTTTATATTTTGAACTTGTTGAGTAAAAATATGTCACTTTACATATGACAAAAGCACAGGAATTACCAGATTTTAAAAATGGGTATATATTATTGGTCAAAGTTGAAATTAAGCAATAACTTCAAATGTGAAAAAAAATGACCTTCAGCTCTGATCATACAATTCATAAATGAAAAAGAAAAAAATTATAATGTTAACTTGGATCATTAGAAAGGTGTAATGAGAAAAGTCATTTTTGTGAAGCTTCCTAAATTCTAAAATATTGAATTGTAGTGTGGTTACTACAGAATGAATAACCAGTTGAAATTTAAGTATGTATATAAATATTAGAAAAACTATGTATCATACCCAAACTGAATTTGAATGTTATATTCAGTCTAGCTTGTATATAATAGGTAACCACTTAATTCTTACTGGTCTTTATATAGTAGACTTATAAAAATAATGTTTTATCTATGATTCCAAAACAAACTTCACCTAGATTTAAATGATCTGATTGTATCATACAAATTTGGATTAAAGTAATTATAAATAGAGCAGTGAAAAAAATTATTAAACAGAATCTGAAATTATGAGAATTTCATCTAAGAAAATTAACCGTAAATATTTATTATAATAAATTATCAGAGCATCTTCTTATCTCTTTTTTACTATATGTATAAATAATCCCTCTTTCCTTTGAACATGCTCACACACACATACATAAAAATACACAATTTTCTTTAATCTTTCTTTCTTTTTTAATTCTTTTATTTTTTCCACTTTATTTATATTTCTTATTTTCTGCCAGATTAATTATATAAAGCCAATTTTAATTCTATGTTCTTTAAATTTATATTTCTTTCTAAACCCACTTTTTTAATCAGTTTAGATTTTATTTAATTGTTTTAATTTTTTATCTTTTGTTGTTTTCCTTTTTTCCACCTCATTAGATTTTATCACTTTGTTTATTTTTCCAAATCTAAACTTTCTTTTTGTTTTTATTTCTTTTTTAATTACTACTTTTTTCTTTTATCACTTATATTTTCTTTCTTGCTTTTTTCTAAGATTTCTTATTCTTCTAAAACTTACATTTCTTCATTTTGTTCACCTTATTTTCTTGCAATTTTTTCTTTTTATTCTTCCTTTAACCTTTCGTTTTTTTATTCCTTCATTCTCTCCATCTTCAATTTTATCTTATATCATTTTAATCCTTTTTTCATTGTTTTCTCTTTCCTTCTTATTTTTCCTTTCCAGCTTCATTAATTTCATAATTTTTTCCCTTCAATATACTTACTTTTATTTCTTATTCTTTTCTTGCCTTTATTTTCTAAATTTTTCTTTTACTATTTTTCCTTTTTTTAATCTATTAAACTACATTTTACTTCTCTCTCATCTTCTACATGCAACAACTTAACCAAGCCACATCAGTTTTTGCTTACTTTCAGACTTCAAAAGCTGAAGCTGTTTGTAAATAACACTTTCTAGTAATTCAGAAGAGAAACTTGTACATTTTCAATATCTAATCATCATATGTGTGATCATATTCACCTAAGATAATGAGTGTGTTTATTTTGAGAAGGAAAAGAATTATGATGCTGTAATTCACATCTGATCTGTTTATGAATTTCAAGCTTACAACTAATGAAAACTTTTTAATAGGGTGAGATGATGATGATCCCAATGATCAGATGTATGTGGGTGCCAACAACATATTTGATATTCACAATCAAACTGTGAAATGTAAAACTGAAGGAACTGAAAAGAAAAAGGCACCATCATGATTCTGTTTCTCTAATAAAAGTGATAAAAATTTTACTTAAAACAAGATTCATAAGACTTTAGATGAAATAGATGAATTATTTTTGTTAGTCATTTTTTACTCATTGTTTTGCAAGTTGAAATTATTTAAGAGTCAGTATACAATGAGACTTTACAAGTACCAATTTGAAATTCATTGTCCACACACACACACACACACACACACAAAATGGCAGTATTTCATTTCTAGTGTCATTACTTCTATTTTTTTGCTTACTTTTAATCTTTGATCATTTTAATTTTTCAGGTAATTTTCTGTTTAACTTTTACAATGATTTTTTTCCTTATCTTTTTCATTTCCTTTTCTTTATCCCCCGCTATCTCTTTCTCTCTCTCTCTCTCTCTCTCTCTCTCTCTCTCTCTCTCTCTCATTTTTCTTTTTAATTTCTCTTCATTTTTCTTTCTATCTCTACTTGTTCATATCCTAAACAATTTCATTTATAAATTCCATTATTTTCCAAAATATATTCTTCATTAAATTTGGATTGAATGGTGCTGCTTTGAAATTTCAACCATTTACACTTAAATAGACAAATTTAAAGTTCTTTCTTTTTCCTCTATATGCTGTGTGTCTTAAGGATGTGGACAATCAGGTTTTTCATAATTTCCTGTTCTTTGTGGCTTTTAGTAAGGTTTATCATTTTGCTATCTCACCTAAGACTTGTTAAGCAAACTAGTTACACAAACTGTTTCTGTGATGTATTTCTTCAATATTGAAGTATTTTTTCAATTATCAGCATTCTCTCTTTTGATTTCATGTATCCTCTTGATGAGAATGTTGTTTGTTCTATTATTTCTCTTATTCTTTTATGCATATCTACCATATCTGTAATACTCATTCTTTTTATTTTTGCACACTTTTCATTCAAGTATTTTTCTTTTGTTTGCCTGAAATTATTTCTTATTTCTTTGTTTAATATTCTATATTCTGTACCATACCTTGGTATTGTTTGCAATCACCTTTTCAGCATGTTGAGAATTTCATCTGTCATCCACTCTTTTGTTTCCTTGTCTATTTTTTTTCTGATGATCTCATTTGCTGATGTTACTTGTTGAAGCTTATATCCCACTTTGAGATTCCATTCTCATTTAGTTCATTGTATTTGCTTTTAATGCATCTCCTTGCAATTTGAGTTGTTCAGGAGTGAGTTGTATTGCAGTTTGGCCCTCTTCAACTTGTTTGAGTTCTGCCTTTACTGCTCTTCAAGTTCTGTAGTTTCACTCTCAGTTTACATATCATTGAAAGGTAGTTGTTGGCATTGCACTTGGGTATGCTTTACAGTGTAAAACTGCATTCCTGAACATCTTAATGATTATTATATACTCAATTTGCTTCTTTGCTTTTCTTACTGGGGTTCTCCATGTCCATAAATATTTTGGGTATACTTGAAACTAGGTGTTGACTATTACCTGTTTGTTTGCCATACAGCATTAGACCCATTTTTCTCCACATTCATTATGGGTTCCTAGTTCAAATTTTCCAACTATTTCATGTCTCTCATCATGATTATATTTTCTTGCAATTTGCTGTGAGCCTTGACAATTTTCAATGTTCAGTAAAACTTTTCAGTTTCATCCATACATTGTGCTGTTAGTACATACACAACTATGATAGTCTCTCTCTCTCTCTCTCTCTCTCTCTCTCTGCATATATGACACTATGTCTATCACTAATGAAATCTACATTATTTGCTCATTTAGTTTCACATACACCTAAAATACTAACAATTAGCTTTAGTCATTTCCAATTTTATATTTTCTAGCTGGCCACAAAGATTTAGTATTCTGATACTCTATGTCCCTAAAACCATTTTTTTTTTATGCAAACAGACAGTTGCTGGATGATGAGTTTTCTCTTTTCATGCCATTATTTTTATGTTTTTTTCTCACTATTAAAGAAGGTAAAGGTAGTAAATTTATAAAATCATTGGCAATCCAAAATATTAAAATTTGTAATCATGGCTAAACATAATGGTTATGATGATGATGAGAGGCATTATTTTGCAATTTTATATTTGCTGCATGCACACATTCATCTGCTGATGATTTTCCCATCTGTTTCTACTCACATAAGTTTTATTCTCAGAAACAGACAGGGACAATTTGCTATTGTATAATTCATCAGGCCAATTTTTAAGTTATTGCATGTTGAATAAACATGTGTAATTAGCACTCTTCTTGTCATCAACTGAAATTTCTCAATTGCAAGTGTTAAACTGAAGATTTAAAAGTTTCTGATTAAATCTAAGATTTCAACATTAATTAGTTTATTTTGTGAGAATAATTAGCATAGATAACACAGTTTAAAGCTTTCGCTAAGATAATAATTACCATTTTTGTTTTAAATTAAACTAAATGCAACCATTTACAATATATCAAAATACATAAGTTTTTTGTAAAAAAATAATTCCAAAATTTTGTTCTTTCCTAATTTGCATATTTTTCTTTTTACTCATTTATTCATCATGAGCAATTAAGTTAATTTTTTGGAAGATAAATTAAATGGTTGTTTAAAAGCTGTGAAAACTTAATTCCGGGTAAAATTTATTTGCTCTTCTTTACTATTCTATTTAATCTTCAAATCCTTTAATTCCATCTTTGTTCATTATCTTCTAATACTTGAAGGCAGAAATGTGTTAATCCATTTCATTTGAAAGAAATTCTATATTTCCTTTTTTTTATTTTCATTTCATTCCTTAGAAAGCAAAACTATTTATAACTACAATATAGATACCAAGTTAAGGAATAGTTTCTGATTTGAAGATAGAAAAATAAATAAAATTAGATGCCAAATTTGTACTATTTGAAGTTAGTATGTTAGATGTTTCAAAACAAAATTTTCTCTTTCTTCAGAAAAAAATTCATTCAAATAAAGAAAATTATGATATGATAATGACACAACAAACTGAGATCAGCAGAATTTGATAAAACATTGCCATAGTTTTTCTGTTTTTTTTCTAAAAGAGTACAGTCACTATCTTCATGTGGTCTTCTTCACACAGAAAGAGTACAGTCAATAACCTCTTGTGATCTTCTTCACATAGAACGATTGCAGTCAATAAACTCATGTTATTTTATTCACACAGAAAGAGTACAGTCAATAGCCTCATGTGATTTTCTTCATACAGAAAGAGTACAGTGAGTAGCCTCATGTGGTCTTTTTCACACAGAAAGAGTACAGTCAATAACCTCATGTGGTCTTTTTCACACAAAGAATACAGTCAGTAGCCTCATGTCATCTTCTTCACACAGGAAACTCGACCATATGCCCAATGGAGTATAACTTGTCAGACAACACAGTGTCAATCTTCCAGAGTTAAATAGGTGCAATATTCTGTTTCAGGTTAGATGAATTAACTGATACCAAACTGTTAATAATGGTACCCATTTAATCAATAGCTAGGAACCAAAATGGAATGTAGTTTAAGAATATTAAATTCAGAATGATTTGTAAAAAATATAAAATGATATGAAACTATTATTATATGTCATTATTGTTGCAAAAATGCTTCTGCATAAAGCTTGAAGATTCACCTGAATTTTTATCATTCAAGTTTAAATCTTTTATGGCAAACAATTAGCAGAATTACTGAATAGTAAAGGATTTATATTAAAAATATCAAATAATTATCTGTGCTCTCTGTAGGTTTAAAATATTTTGACATTAAATATAAGTGAAAATCAATTGTTTTAAATTTAAATTTCTGAGTCTTTGTGCTGATTGCATCCGAGACAAGCAAATGTACCACCTCAAAATGACACAAAGAAGCACCATGTTACAATCTTTTTATTTCTGAATATTTTATCCTAACAAAAGAGAAAAACAGTTTATCAAATCTATAAACTATTGTGTACCTCATGGAACAGTTGGATGTACAAATTTAGTTTAAATTTTGTTCTTTTCTCAATGTTTTACAATAGAATTAAAATGGATAAGATAAAAGATTAAATATTAGAGGAGAAAAATACACTGTGTAAAAAAGATACATTATCATTTTTATATACTTATTGTTCAATAATCTGCCATAACAGAACCCAACAAGATTATTACAAAACTTATGTTATATTTATTTAACCATGTAGAATATTAGATCAAAACAAAAATTTGTCAGGTGTTTTAAAACAAATATCTGATAATATCGTCTTGACTTAAGTGGAGTGGTTACTACACTTGCCTCTTTCTTTCTCCCCTGTCTCAAAAGTCCTTACTGACCGAAGGAGTGACTACTTCAAAGACATTCCTCACATACCTCTGCTCCTCACATTCCTAAGCACTAATTATCTTTTTCAGCATTATATTTGAACATTTAACCTCTGTTGGACCTATATTCAAGTATTGCTTTAATTGTAAAAACAATAATTGATATGTGTATATATAAATGTTATCCTCCACTTAAATTGCCTTTCTTGATTTTATAATCATTTTATGACTTATAGTGGGCTATCTACCACAAGGCCAAATCCCGTTAACCTACAACAACGGTATACAATTACACTTCACTAGAATGGAATCCTACTACAACTAGAAAAGAATAGATAAGCTACCCACTATAATTCAACTGCATATGTACCATTTTGTTCTACTAATTTGGGTCTTGGGTGTTTTTCATCTACTGATATCTTTAAACAGTCTAACTGGAAACAATACATGTCTGAATTCTGATTTTGTGGAAGGAGCTCATAATTCAGCTTTCAATCCTATCAAATTCATAGCATTATCTTCTTTGAATGCAGACCAGATTTTGAGTGGCTCATTTTCTCTGAACATATTTCATCACCTGTAATTGGTCTTTTGAAAAATAGGTTGTTTGTTGCATCTTGGGCAGAAAATCACAAATGAAAATGCAATCCATTAAATATTTTTCTGTTAAATTGCAAGCCATCTGAAACATAGTGATTTGCATATCCAAGTGTTTTCCAATCCTTACAATGCTCATATATGATAAGTGACACATCCCGGAGATGTCATATGACCTGGATTATATTTTATCAACCCTTCAATTAGGTCATCATCAGACCTGCAAAAATGTTTTCATTCTTCCAGATCAAAATTAATATTTCTGAACCTATTAAATTATATGAACTGTACTCCCAGCTATGGCTTCATCTCCATGGGTAAAAGGTCATATAACAAATATCCCTTTAGCTTCCTGTGCACAATTTCTGGTAATAAAAGATCATGATGTGATGAAATGCATCTCATTTTTTACATTTTCACTTTTAATGTACAAACATTTAAAATTTCCACTCCACAGGCAAAGCAAATCATATAGAAAGACATGTTGAAACGTTACATTTCATAATCTGTATATATGTCATGGATTTTTACCTGCTAAAATGTGAAGCCACCTATCAAAAAACTCTACAAATGTTTATTACAAATTATGTTGATCAGACAAGAATAAAGTTTATATTAAAAACACCATTTTTAATACATCAATCATGTTATCTTTGTATCGGAGAAAGTTGGAGGGAAGTGAGAGGAAGGTGCTTTGAAGAAAGATAAGATAATAGAAAAAAGAAAACACTTGGAATTATAAAAAAAAGTCAATTTAAAGAATAAAACGAACAGACAAGAGGGAAATGGAAGAAAACTAATTAAAGGTGAGCAGAACACAAGCAGAAAAAGGAACAAGGTGTGGAGGTGGGGGTGCAATAGTGGAGAGAGATAATGAAATGGAGAGAGAAGATAAAAAACAAAGGAATAAAAAAAGGGAAGAATATTGTGGCTGGAAAAAGTGACAAGGAAAATGAGAGATAAAGAAAAAAATGAAACACAGCACAACATATAAAATGGGAAAAAGAGACAGAAAAAAGGATGATGCATTGAGAGAGAAAGAGAGAGAGAAGGTAGGAAGATAATTTTACTGAAAAGTAGAGATGATTTTTTGTAGAACTTTTATCTGCCTTGCAGGATAGAGAGGAACATTCAAAACAAACAAAGGCACATAAAATTTTATTGGTTCAATGCTAGTGTTGATTTAAGTAGGCAAGCAATTTAACTGACTGTATTATTTGATTAGTTTTCTCCTGCATCCAATTAATTACGATTTCTTATTCTCTCATCATTTTGTATATCTTCTTTCTTAAGTAGAATCTCATTTTGTCATTTACACATGTGTTTGTGATGTATTTCTTTTTCTTTAAGAAAGATACAATTAATAAAATTCACCTTTTTAGTTTATAGGATACAAATCCTATATCATCCAACAGTTAACTAAAACACACAAAGTAAAATTGCACACCTGCAAAAATTGATCAGAATGACTAAAAACATTTTTTAAAAACCCAGACCAAGGCAAATTTCACAAGTCAGTGTGAAAAGTAAGATTCTGGATCCTGACTGGATAAGAAATAGCATATTGATTTATGACCCTGGTCAATTTTTTTTAACATCTAGAAAATGGGTATGTGGTTTTGATCCAGTCATGTGATAAATTTCACTACTTAAACCACGTCTCTTAACTGGTCAAGTCAGTCCGACATGGGAGTGAATCTGAAGAACCTCATTGCAATATGACTAAGGAAAATTTAATTTGCCGACCCGCATCACACATTTATTCTACCTCTACTTCCAATTTTTCTTTCTTGGTCTTCACTCACTGAGAAAACAACAAGATACTTCAACTGACTTCGATAAGTACAATCTTCTTTATTGCCTGACTTTCCTTTTCACTTTTTCTCTGGGCCATAAAAAGGAAAAGAACACAAACTTTTAATCTTTTTACATACACACATTCTGCTACTATCAACTATGAACTCTGAGTTTCTCTTTGAACAATTAACTACATACATTTTCTATATGAACATATTCTTCTTCTTACAAATATGTTATAGTGTTCAGTTAGCAAAATTCCACTTATTTTTTTAACAACGATGATATATTTAGATGCGGGGGTTGTCGACTATATTTGGAAGTGGCCTTGTACCAGACATGGCCGACACGCCCTACAAGTTTCACCAACAGAAAATATTCATTCATTTTGAACTTTGGTAAGATGTATTAAACTACCTCTAGCCACACAGATCAAACAGAGTTCATTTGTCTTTGTTTGAGTATTTTCTAATATGCAATCATATAGAACAACTGTTAACCAATATTAATATCATAAAAAGTAGTTGCCTGAAAGTATGATATGCTTAAAACCAAACTTTTTTCTTAAATCAAATATTAATTATAATAATGAGAAAGAACCATGAAAATTTGTTTTCCTATTTTAATTTTCTGATGAATTTTAATTCTTCAGTTAATGATTGAATTAGCTCATGGTGAATTCTCTGACAATAAAAATCTGTTGAAATTCCCCTATCACATCATTAAATATTTGAGCTTAACAACTTTAACAAAATATTGCAGTAACAATCACATGAATGCTAGTTGTTATTTTAAGAAATGTGAACAAATGAAAAGATTTGAAACAGCCATTAAACACTTTTATCTTCCTTTCTTTCTTTCATTCATTCATTCATTCATTCATATTCTCAGTGCAACAAAATTGAATATGTCTTTTTTCTACACAATCAAAACAGAATAGTTCATCATTTATGAGGTATTGTCAGAAGATTTTAAGCATTTACACCTTCCTTTTATCTTTCCTTCTATCAAAATCCCTGTCTTACAAACATTTTTCTTAATAATAATTTTAAAATAATTTATTTTATTTATGCTAACTGGATTTTTGGCAATTATCCTACTTGGTTTCCATCATTCAATACAGTGCATCTGAAAAATGGGACTTTTATTGTGGTTGATATTGCTTCTTGGTCTTTTGGCTGGGATCAAAGTGTAGTATCTGCCCTTGGGTGGATAAACTACATTTTATCTCTTAGTTCTCTGTCTTTGGAGAGAGCACAATTCGGTTATGTCTCTGTTTGTGGAGAACAGCTGAAAGTATTATTGAGAAGTGTGTGATCTTGGGAAACAGCTGCCTGCATCTGTACATCTGTCAGTGCACTAAAGAGGTGGTTTGGTAGTACTACTGATGCCAGTGCAACCAACGATTGCAGTGATTTGGCTATTTTTGGACCTGACCTGGGTGTATACGCTTGGGCTTTGTATATTAACAGACTTTGTGTCACATCCTGCCAGTGTGGGGTGGTAAGAAAATATTTCTTGACATTTTGGGTAAGATCAAAGTTTAGTATTTCTTCTTAGCTTAATCTTATTTTATCTTGCCGCATTTATTTTTTATCATTTTTCCACTGAAACCATGCAGTCTTTCCCTGTCTTTTCACACAATCAAAATGGAATAGTTTATTATTTATGAGGTATTGGCAGGGTGAAACAGGCGTGCGAATTATCGAAGGGAGTGACAAGCAAGATTATAATAGCATAATAATGAAAAATACTATAAAAATATGATAAAAATATGTTTAATTTTAAATATTTTACCCAAAGAATTATTTGATTACATAATACCTAGATCACACAAAATATTTTTTCTAATTACTTCCATTATCTGAATTTTGAAGACAGTCTGATGTGTTAATCAAAGAAAGGTCTGCAGTTTTAATGGTCATGTGAGTCCTTCCACCCCATCCTCTCTCATTAGAGGAGGAGAAGCAGTAGTATAAAAACCTACAAAAATCAAATTAATTTTGACCATTTACAAAAAAACCCACTATTTAATTGCACCCCCACTCCTTATCTGTTATTGTATATAAAGATACACCAAAATGTGTAATCTCTTCTTTCACAAACACTTCAGTCATGCTTTAGGCAGTAAGCTCAGATATTAGCTATCCAAGAAGTAATATGATCAGTGAATGTTAGAATAATATATATATATATATATATATATATATATATATATATATAACTAATGAACATTTGAACAGTTTTGTCCATACATACATACATTAGATCTATGCTACGTCACCTTACTAGATAATTTAATGTCAGGATTTAATACTGAATGAATTCTTTTGGAAATTAACCTTTCATCCCATGCAACTGTGTAGATTATGAAGAATATTTTCATTTTAGAAAGGAATAAAATGTAGGTTAAAAGCTATGTAATTTTCATAATAGTTTTTATTTTCTGTTTAATTAAACACAACTCTAAAAAAATACTTTCAAGCTTTTTTTATAAAGTGAACTTCTATTTAAAGAATTTTTTTTTTATAATCATATCACCCCGAGCAAGGCATTTTACTGTCACTGTTTTGCAGGGGGTTATATAGGAGGAAAGTTATGAGAAAGAGTGACAGGTTATAGGACGTGTCAAGAAGTGGGTAAGAAAAGGATGAAAATACTGATGAGAGTGGAGTGGATGGAGAAAGGAGCATGAGAGAGAGAGGATGCAGGTTAGTAAGACAAGAGATGACTTTACATTTAAATTCTTGGAGATTGTAGCTGTCAGGGAAGCAAGTAAACAGAAGGGAATTCCACAGGCAGGAAGTGCAAGAAAAGGAGCTGCTGAGTAGAATTAGCGTTTACATTTTATTGGTTTCGCAGTAAAAGGGTGAGACCTAGTTGCTAATCTTGTGGCTCGAGTAAATTCATATATAGGGGGCACCAGTGAGCTAAGTTCATCAGAGTAGAAGCCATGAAAGTATTTGTAAAACATACAGGGAAGCCACATTGCACCAGTGAGAAAGTGACTGTATCTGAGCTGCCAAGTCAGGATCAATTACATTACAGATCAATCACATTACAGATTCTCTGTTAGATTTTGTCAAGGACCCCTAGGTGGATAGCAGGATCACCCGAACAGATATGACAGCAATATTCAATGCACAGGTGGATGGGAGATTTATATATGTACAAGACTGTTTCAGATGAGAAAAACTTCCTAGCCCTACAGAGAGAACCAACTTTCTTAGCAGCAGATTTAGCTAATTGCCAAAAATGAGAAATAATTGAGTTATTGAAAAATCACTGTTGAAATTTATGAGGCCCTATGACTTTCACAAGAAATACAGGGCACAATGGATAAATTGTTATCTAAATTACACAAAAATGAAAATAACATTAACATCTTATTTTAGCAGATATATTTACCAAAATTGCACAAAAATATCTTAAAATACAAAAGAGTAAATTTATTCAATTGCCATTGGCTTCAACCACAGCCTCCAGACAACTTCAGAATCTTCTGCAACTCTTATACAAATTATATAAAAATTGTCCAAATGTTTTATTTATCCAAGCACTTTTCAGCTATACTTTTAGCTATTATCAAGGATGAATTTTATTTTTACTTTTAACTGAATGTATGGATTGCTTTACTTTCTAAACATTATCAGCACATTGTGAACATGTTCATAGTTAATATTATCAAATGTTAGCTTTTTCTTTTTTATTAATAATGCTTCCATTATTTTTAACCTTTTTTTACAAGTAGATGATGCTATTATATTTGTATTAGGATGAGAATGGTAAGGATAAAGTTTGGTAGGTCTCCGTGTGTATTTAAATAAGACCTAATAGATCTATGGTCAGACAGATGTAATGTGAGTCTTGTTATACACATTGTAGTATATCCATTGTAATATAAAAGCACTAACTGAGAGGGTTTTCCATACTTATTCTATTAGTTTGAGTATAAATATTGCTATTATGGCCATAGAAGAAGATTTTAGTAGTACATTCATGCAATAATTTTTTTAAGAATATTGGGTTTGATAGATGGAGGTTGAATTATTTTTATATCCAGACTTAAGGATTATATCAATGGTTTCAACAACAGGGACATTAGTAAATAACTTTTCTATATCAAGTAATGCTAGAATGCCTTGATTTGAATTTGTAGTTTTAAGGAATTCATGAGTTGGCTAGATCTTATAATTAATAGATATATATAGTGCAATAATATTGTTGTGGAATTTTGACAATTGCTATATAGGTGTTGGAATCTGTTATTTATGACAAAACTTGCATATATATATATATATATATATATATATATATATATATATATATATCAAAGGATATTAAATACCTTCATAACATCATAAATGATCTGTCCCATCTGTCCCATCATCATAGCCCATTTCAAACTCTAATAACTTGTGTCACCTTGCCTAGCACAACTGATATGTTCAGCACAACTGATATGTTTCACCATTTCCATGACATCATTTTGCAGTGACACCACTTACTATTTTTATTTCATACTGTTATTTCAGGACTTTTGACACATCAGTGTATTTTAATTACTATATTTTATCAAGTATGATCAAGCTGAAAAAAGATCTGTATACATATTCTTCTTGTACATTTCACTCTTTGTTTGTATATTTGTTACAAGCTTTAAAATATTTATTTTATCAAATTTTCTTTTCTCTTGCAACTAAATATCATAAAAGCAGTAAATACCAGCTAAAGATATTTATCAAGAAAATAATGGAATATTCCTATCCTCTTTAACACGTGGACACTATTGGTGTACAAGAGAGTGACTATACTGACTAGCAGTTCACTATCCATGTATCTACTTCATGCAGCATGTGAGTCATGTGCTTGTTGATATGCTATTATTCCAAACCTTTGTTTTGGTGATTACTGATGCAGTAACATTTTAGGGTTACAACAGTATCATTTAAGTAATAAATATAAAGTTTTTATATCTTCATTGCAAAGTTTACTGTTATTACAGTTATAATTTGAAATTAAATTTTAAGAAAATGATAATCTATATATATATATATATATATATATATATAAGGCAAGATGTCTGTCTGTCTGTCTGTCTGTCCTTTATACAAATCCACAATTTTTATCCGATTCTCATCAAACTTCATATAAATATTCTTTAGGCTTCCAGTCAGGTCATGAGCTACTCATTTTTTTTTCAATTTTCCTGATATCGGACATTGATATCCAATCAGGTCTGATCAAGAATAGGATTTCAACCCTTTTATCATGGTTCTTGCTGTAGGATTTGCTATAACTTGGCAAAATTATAGTTTTTAGACTTAAACATTAGTAGATCTTCTCAGATTTTCCCCAATATTGGGAATCGATACCCCCAATATTCTATCGAATCTGATCAAGAACCGATATTCAGCTATCAATATGGCTCATTTTCTTCAATTTTACTCTTGATGGGTATGATAAGTTTTCATGTACTTACTTAGGTTAATTTATCCTTGGATGACTTATTTGATTCCACTATTGGAAATCGATACCCCGATATCCTATCGAGTCTAATCAAAATCAGGTTTTCAGCCCTTTTATTTTGGTTTTTGCTTCAGGGTTTGCTCTAAGTAGGTATAATTGTAGTTCTTAATCTCAGCCATGATAACATTTACTCAGAGGACTTATTTAGACTTCAAAATTCAGTTTGCAACAGAAAATTTATTTGACATCAATAACAGAAATCAAAATTTGACTTACATACATTCATTTTTCTTTCAGTCTATGGTTTCGCTTTGACTGGAAACAACTATTGTTTTTTGGTTTATTTAACTTAAATTCCACGTGAACTTTTAAGGTTTTTGATGTCAAGGTCTGTCATGCATTAATTTTACATATTGTAATTCACACATATGGTGCTGCATGAAACTGTGTTCACACATTAACTAGCATCACGAGTTCTAATCGAATGCCTGATTGGCCATGTCAGATAAATTATGCTAGACTAAACTGATCTATTCAAATTACAGCTGTCTGATTGGGCATCACCTTCATATTCACTTTTAACATTTTGTGGAACCCTAATCTTGCACTTTTGCAATTGGTATCTCGCTGTACATACTCTGGTCTACAACTTGCAAGGTTGCTTATATACATATTTTGCTCTTCTAATTTCACAGTAATTCCTTCTAAACAACCAAAGTTGGCTACTCTGTGAGTTTGTTCCTTTTTAAATCCATGCCACCCCAAAAAAGATGTTTTATTGGGCACCAAAATGCTTCGGCATTGGCAAAGAGGACCACTAGGGCCAATGAAAGCCCCTCTGTTAGTGCTGTGCGATGTTGCAAAACACATTGCGTTCAGCAGAACGTAAGGCAACTGAAACTTATGATAGGCATTCTATTAGGTTATCCAGTGATTGCTTCTATAAAAAACTTAGGCACTGCAGGTTGAATTACTTCTTACGGGCTGAGCTTAACACTCAAGCTACTGCTGATATGGCCGCTTTAAGGACTTCTGAAAGTACAGAGCAGCAACGGTTTTGGTACTTAACAGACGCTGCTGCTAAGGTATGTTCATGGGCTGTCGGAAGTACAGAGCAGTGACAGTATCAGTGATTAATGGACGCCGCTGCTAATAAATGTTCACAGGCGGCTGAAAGTACAGAACAGTGGAGGGCTCACAATTTTAGCAACCATGCCTCAACTTCAGCTTCATGGGCTGCTGAAAGTACAGAACAATGTAGTTTACACTAAAGTTCTGCAGGGTTGCCAACCATTGGAGTGTCTGTCCAGTAAATGGTGGCTCATGGCAAGCTTAGGGATTCACATTAGGAAAAATCACTATATAGGGAGCAATGCTTCTACTTGCAGTCCACAAAGGTGAAAGTTTGGGACAGTACCCTTTAAATAGTAGATTCCCCTAATTAATGTGACCTTACTTTTTCAAAACCTTAAGATATTAAGACACATTTAAGTGCTCGGTCTGCATGGGGCCAATTTATTAATGGTCTAACGATTTCCTTTCTTATGGATCAGGCAAATTGTCTGAGAGATACCAATACCATACATTGCGAGGTTAGATCCAAAACTGCTGTGTCTTAGCAACAAGATGCAATTAGAGAGAGAGATAGAGATTTATTGAACCTGTCGCATCAGTTGAGCGCATCCATGCAATTCAGACTAGCAAGCATGGTGCAGTGAGAGAAAGTGTGAAGTGAGATTGACGTTCAGTGAAAGCTGTATGGACAAAAAATAGTTGGCCCAAGACCAGCAGCCTCTAAATGGTTGAATGAAGGTACTCACTCCAACAATCGGAGCCACCAGTATAGCAAAAAAGTGATAAGAGGTTTTTGCGAGTAACCCCCACTGCCAGCTGCAGCCTGGCACAGTGTAAGTAATTCACAAGTGCTCTTCTTCCCACTTGCCTGCTTCTGACTAATTGTGGTAGCGACAGTGCCATCTTTTGGGCAAAAGACGCGTCTTTTCTTTTTGCATTGCATGCTGGTTGTGTTGTTGGAGAAGTTCTACGGCTTCGAGATCAACCTTTCAACAACCTACGTTTTTCGTGGCAATGTCCAAAGAGTCTGAGCTTCAGGACCATGGATTAGTTTTAAAGCTTTCATTACACCCAAGCAATGCAGGGCTATACTGCTAGTTACATATAAACATTTTTGTCACATCCTGTGTTTTTCTATTTTAAGCTCATGGTCTTGATACAAATCATCATAAAATATAAATAAAATTTCCCCATTAAAATCCTCAAAATATGCTATTTAAAATGAACAGTAAATTTCACAATTTCATCATTCATGTGTTATGCATTTTAAGTTTCAATTGAATGAAGCTTTAACAAACAGATTTATGTAGAATTTATTTTCTCATAAGATATTAGAAAGTTATTTACAATTAAAAACAATTTTTTCCAATGCAAAAAGAATAGCATATTTATTAAATTTGGACATCTATTATCATGCATATATTTATTTTTCTTAAAATGATTAAAACAAAAGGTATTTTTTATTAAAATCAGTAAATTTTTTAAAATTTAATCTCTTTTTCATAACACTTTTTAATGTTTCTATGCAATTTGTTATTAAAGTTTTTTTAGATATAAAAAGTAACAATTTTCATATATGTTTTCTTATTTTATAAACTTGAGACCAAAAGATATAGTCATCATGTCTTTAAGTGATGTAAGGGACATAACTTGAAATTACCCTTTTTTTTAACAAGTCAAATTTGAATCTATGTTAAAGAATGCTTGCTCAGTATAAAATCTGATCTGAAAACATGTGCACTTAGTGCAATAATTTATATTTTAGACTAGATGAAAATATTCAGTGAGATAAGCAATCATGGCTTTATACAGATTTCATTTCCTTATTATCTGTGAATTACCATGCATTCTTGGGAAAGATAGGGGAATGATTTCTTATTGACTTCTCCACAATTGGAGAAATCATAGTTTTCCTTTTCTTAGACTGATTTACCACCCAATATCCAGTCTACTTTGCTATTTATCCCATAGCTCGAGGGAGAAGAGACAGATTCATGCCTTTTCCAAAGGTATATATGTGAATGTGAATGCAACAGTCTAGACTAAGATTTGAACTCTGTTTGCTGATTCTGTTTTCCACATTATTTTTTTTCCACATTATTTGCACATCACGAAAATTACAAAATTAAAAAATACTGTAACATCATCATGTATCAGCCATCTTCCTTATTTTATATACTGTCTCTTCAGGACTTCTTGTCTTTTGCAGAATTCAATAAAAGTTTACTATCATAGTGATTTCTGAGATAAAAATAGATCTCAGAAACCATTATTAGGATTTTACACACACACACACACACACACACAAAAGTAAAGTTTGATGAGAAGCCAGCAAAATTAGAATTTTGAAAAAGTTTTAGCATGACATGCCACCATAGATATCGCATTATCAAATAAATGTCTGATATTCTGATGTGTGTTGTGGTGCAGTGGATATCGGCTCAGAACGAGAAATCGGGGAGCCGAGTTCAAATTCCAGTTGAATTCATTGCATTCACTTACGTGCAAATACCCTTGGGAAAGGTATTAATCAATCTCTTCCTTCCAGTTATGGGTTAAATAACAGGACAGATTGGGTTCTATAGTCTTAGCTGGCAACCAGTCTACCGCAGAGAGCAATGGCAACCTACTGCAGGATAATCTTCTGCTCAGTCAGTCATGTCTCGAAAGAGACATGATCGCCCAAGTGTGTTTCACGTATGGCACTTAACTGACTGAGTACCAGTTTAAAATTATACATCTACTGTATTAAAAACAATTAGAAATTGAATAAACAAAAAACTTAATATCTCCTGCAGGCATTTATTGAATAAAATATGAACAATGTCTCAAAAATACATTGGGAAAACATCCTGAGATTTAAGGAAAAGTCTATATAAACATAAAAGGACTTACAATTAAACATCAAGCTCTGTGTATTTGTGCTTCATTGAAACCTTTCTTCTCTCTTTTACTAAGGTATTCAGATGAAGATGCTTTCAATTCATCTTTATCTAAATAGCATCCTTAGATGATTTATAAATCCCCTACAATTAATATACAATTAATTTACTACATTTCTTAATACTATAGCAATCTAATATTTATAAAAATACGGGTAACTTATAATTATTGAGTGTTTAGATGATTAATGTAAAACACATTTTGTTTCAGTCATGTTCATTTGTTTACAAGATTTGTTCAAAAAATATTTCTTTCAATGACATCAGATTATATGTGAAACAAGTCAAGCTAAATTTTTCTAATTTGTCTTATATGTGTTTAATTAAAACATTTTATATTTAGTCATATATTTTACATAAAGCAAAAGGCATTATCTTCATATTTATCTAGATTCTTCATTACATGAATCTGAATCATTGTAAAAATAAGAAGTCTTGAGATTTTTATCACTAAATTTTCCAGTTTGCCATACTTTATAATCATTTAGTCAGGGATCCATTTTTTAAATAATGACTGGGCAGTGGAGATAAAGATTTCAATGTATTTTGTGGTTACCAGAATATAACGATATGAATTACTTTGTCTCTGATATATATTACTTGTAAAACCTTCTTTTGTATTTTTCTTTATTTCAGCTTTTGAGTTAGTTGTTTTTTTTAAGTCCATTAAAGTAAGCACTTCTCCTCCTCTCACTCATACATACCCAAGCACAATACAAGCTTTTAAATGTATCTCTGTATAGTAAGGCTATATCTGATAACAAGAAAGTAAAAACACCCAAATATCTCACTCATCTGTCTCTTGTTCCTGGTTTCTCCCTAGGGGCTTTTTAACTCATATAAGGCTTAGTTGTTTAGGAAAAAGTGGAACAGGATGAGAGGTTATTTGCAGGAACATATCCGGAGTTTGTCACACAATTATAGACTTTCAATTCAAAACTGCTTTTCTCTATAAGACAGATAAGTTTTAAGGGTTTGTTTTTTTTCCCAAACACTGATGCTAAAGTGAGGACTTCTTTTCTAATATCTCTCAAATTTGTTATCTTTAACTTCCCCAAAGTCTGTGTGTCTATTTTTACAAAAAAAATCAAATCTTGGTGTACTCTCATTTTTAAAAATGGTACTGCAGTTGTTAAAAAATCCTTTAAAATTCTCTAAATATGTCAGATTTGAAGATAAGTCTCATTTAAGAATGATGAATTGTTTTAACTATTATATGTTTGGTTTGTACTATTATACTCATCTTTGATGTTTTTTTTTCATAATGTTTCAATGGTGTACTATCCAGCCTTCCTCAGAAATTTATTTAACCTTTTTATTTTTCATTTCTGCTCCCTAATATACATTGATTTGATTAAATAAAGGCTAATTTGTCCTTCTTTCTCTGTGTATATGATGAGCCATACCAGATTTTAAAGTGTCACCATAAATTACAACTTTTTGGCATTTCTTTGTGAAAGTGATATTTTTACTAGGGATCTGTTGATCAGATAGTATTTCTTCTTAATACTATTAAAAAAGATTTAATGTATTTAACACAAAGGAACTGAAACAATTATCATACATCAAAGTAAACATCTTTCATATCTCATTGTTCATACAGCAGTTAAATACATACATTATGTAACTGAATTTGTGTCAAAAGTTTTTATTATAAAAATACATTTATATTAATATGTATTGAAATTATATAAATATACTTCAATAGTCAGAGATTACAGTAAAGTGTAATGTAATTTTAGTAGTTTGTTGTTTGCTTAAAATTATTCCCTTCTACTTCTTGTTTGTTTAAAATTATTCCCTTCTACTAATACATTATATATTTTAGATCCACATCTTGAGATATATTTCAGGATTTCTCACAAATCATGTGCTTCTTTAAATCATGATTATTTAAAAATGTTTAATTTCTCAGCCGGCAATGATAATTTTATAACTATTTCTTTGTTTTAAATTATCTAGAATAATGCCAATAAAATCCCTTTCACAGATAGACATTGGCTAGCATGGTCTTCAAACTGGTCTGTAGGTTGTAGGGACCTTGGTGATGTTTATCAAATTGGCCTTGTGCCAAACACAACTGAAGTTCCCACAATTTGAAATATCAGAAGGTTAAAAGAATAAATGTGTTTCATTTGTAAAATAAATGTAATTTTATCAACTGAACAGAATAACTTCAATTTGAAAGAAGTGAAATTCTTAACTATGTTCAAAGAGAGAAAGTGTTTGTTGAGTTAAAGGAATCAAGAATTTGTAGTTGTAAAATGGCCGTGTCTCATAGTTGTAAGTAGCAAAATGTGTGTATGCAGAAACGATTAATCAGTGTACTAATAAAGTCTGTGTTCCTTTCCTTTTTTCATGGCCGGTAAGAAAGTGAAAAGGAAGGTAAAGCAATAAAGGAAAATTGTACTTATCATGACCTTAATTTTTAGGAGTCAGTTGAAGTTTCTTGTTGCTGTTGTTTTTGTCGTTTTCTTTTTTGTTGACAGCAAGAATGTTGAGAAAGAAGAAGAGGTAAAAGAAAATAGAACATGAGAAAGAGAAGGATAAATAATGTGTGACAGAACCTTATGTCCGGGTCAGTGGTTTGAAGTTTTTGTCACATGTTGCTGGTGTATGATATCGCTGCTTCAACTTTCCTTCCTTCTTTTATAATGATTTACTTTTTACACATAGGCTTGTTAACTTTTCTCTCAGTTTTGCAAATCACTTCCATCCATTAGTTAGAAAATAAATATAACATTGGATTGTGAAATTTGGCTTCATCTTTTTCTTTTAGTATTGGGTCAATCGCTTTCCTATTTGTCAAAATGAAATTTCACACTGGATTGTGAATTTTGCCTTGGTCTGGTTTTTCCAAAATGTTTTCAGTCATTCTGATCCAATTTTGTGGGTGTGCAATTTTACTTTTTGTGTTCCAGTTAATTGTTGGATGATATAGGTTTTGTATCCTTTAAGGTACACAGTTTGATATATAAAATGGATTAATTATGTTGTGATGTATTCCTTTCATCATCTTCATTAAATCTGTAATTTGTGCTACAGTAGCTACCCTGGTGGTCTTGTCTGCCCAATACCATTTTCTCCATTCTGAAACCATTGTTGACATTTACTCACCACAATTGAATGTAAGCATTTCACAAACCATGCTACTTTGAAAATACTCTGACTCTCATCTTTTATCTCTAAAAATCTTTGTCTAAGTCATTGTAATCTTTTTTCTTGCCCATGAAGTAGTCAAGGTCAGTTACACACTAGGAATCAGATACAACCTGGTTGTATAAAATTTTATTTTTGTTGAATTAATTTTGTAAATGAAGCTTAAGGAGTATGTGATGAATATAAAACAATCAAGTCTTTAGTCAGTGCAAGTGGTTTCTCAAAGAGTATCTCAAAAGGTGACTTACATACTTGACAAATGGAAGTGGATAAGTGGGGTGCTGGGGGTCGATGATCACTTAAGTACCAGTCTTAAGTTTTACATAACCTTATAGAGGTTATGTAAAATAATTATGCAACTTTTATCCTTGAAATTTGATAAAAAGTTGACTCATCATTAATTTTCATCAATGTAAAATTTTTAAATTTCTTTGTTTTCTAATTCAAGTTATTTACAAAAATTGTGATTAAAAATACTGACTACAACAACAGTAATAAAATAATTTATTTACTTAGTATAAAGTATTATTGAAAAAATAAAGAAAAATTAGTGGGAAATTAGCTGAGCTTAGGGAAATTAATTGAAATTGAAAAAAACAAAGTTGTCAATGTTGAATTAATGAAATGTATATTTTGTAATAACTTGTCACTTGTGGGATAGTGTATTTTCATATAGTTCTATGATTAACTAGAGTTAATATGAATAATAATGACAAAAATAATCTGGTGATAGGTTATGCTGAAAGGAAGTTCATACAATAGATGACAAATTGTTCATATTTCTCTTTGCTTGATTAAAAAAGTATTTGCAGTTTATTATATGGAAGAGTATTATTGATGGAATATTGAATTTGATGTTTCTGCAGATGTTGTCTTCAAGACTGATGTAAGTTATTTATTTGCTTGGCTGTAGCATTCTTGTAAAAGAAAAATACTGAATGTTTTATATTAATTTTTTAATATAACTCAGAGATTGCTAGCTGACTATCTTCATAATATCTTTTGCAAGGTTCTACATAAAGAGAGTCCCTTTCAGAATCAGTTCAACACCTGAGATTTTCATGAGCAAAATATACCAAGGAATAAAGAAGGGGTGTTTGTAACTGATGATATTCTGTGCCACATCAAGATTCCAGCCTAGCACAAAACACTCCTGAATCAACTTCATGAGCTAGATATGTCATCGACATGGCTCACATGGCTGCCACCCAGATCAAACCAAAATTGAAGCAGTCCAGAATCTACCTGAACCATCTGATGTTGCTGAAATTATATAATACTTGGATATAGCAACCTACTGGGTATGGTATCTTCCTCATCTGTCTACTGTTCTGAAGCCACTCAACAAACTATTGAGCAATGAAGCAGCATAAAGCAGCATTTACTGAAAGCCACTGAATTTCAGAAATTGAAGTAAGTGTTTGCAATAGTACCAGTCCTTGCTTTCTTCAATCTGTCAATACAAACCATCATTGAAGCTAACAGTTCAGCATGTGGTCTGGGCAGATGTCTTCTACAAGAACATGAAAGAGGACTTTGGCTGGTAGTGTTCTGTACCAGAATGTTGTCAATTACATATGCCCAAATAGAAAAAGAGTACCTTGTGAACATTCTGGGTTTGTGAACATTTTGACAGATACTTAAGAAAGCTGGAGATCTATACTCGCTACAAGTGACTCATACCACTCAGCAACTTCAAAGATCTGTCAGAAATATCACTAAAATATCAGTGCATGCTTATTTGACTGATGCACTACAAATCAAGCATCAACCTGGAAAGAGTATGATTGCATGAGATAACTTGTCTTGCTGCCTGCAGAGATACATTAACATGGTAACTTTCCCTTGGCCAGTCTTGTATGAGAACTTGAACCAAATCAAGCAAGAAATCTAAGAAAACATTTGTTTAAAACACTGAAAATATTCTGGTATCAAATCACACATGGAAATTCAGTGCAGTAGGATTTTTAAATATTTCAGTTATCTTTGAGTTTTTCAACACAAACTTCAAAACTGAATTTACCTTTCTTTTATTTTCATACATAAACTTAAATATATATTTACTGGTACAGGGAATAGGAATATTGAGTCACACAAACCAGGAAGAGTCTCTACCAGGTTTTTAAAATAATCGGTTTCCAAAATTTTAGCTTATAAGTATTCAAACATTGACTACACTTGTGGAAAATATTTAACTATATTAGCCACCAAGCAAGCTTTAATCAAATAAATGCCCTTTTAAGATTATCTTAATAACAGATTAAAATTAATACATTTCTGAAAAGATCTGCCTTCATAATTTTTGTATCTTGTTCAGTCCCTGAGACTGTATGGCCACTTAAGAACTGTTTGATATTTGCAATTAACACTGGGGTGAATTAAGAATTTTCTACCCACTTTGCATTAAAGATTCTGTATAAAGAATAGCAAATACAATAAATACTTATATCAAATAAATGGCCCTGTATCAAGTTTTCTGTTAGTATGAATGAAAGTATATAACCACAACATAAGAAGATTTCGGATATTTTAAAAGCATAAATATTTATTGATTAGACTGAATATATGTATTATTTAGACAGTGATAATCAGTGAAAATGATTATTTCTATTTTCTTAAATCTACATGTAAAATCTTCAGATTTAAACTAAGTATCATTTAGGATCTATTACAAATATAGTTTGTGAATGAGTCACTAGTAATCATAACCATTTACTTATTGGAAACTCTAAACAGATACAAAAGCAGGCAATGTTTGCTCATAATAACATCAGTGATATTAAAATACAGGTGAAAGCAAAAAGTATTTTCAGAGCAGTATAAGTTTAATGTTTCAGTAGGTTGTTTAGTGCTAGATTTGTTTTCTCACTGCACTCCCTATACACACAATGATTTTATCTTTTCTACTGTTTCTAGTCACACATACCCTGAGTGAAATGTTAGCTATAATGAGTAATAGCAGGGAGACAAGTTTTCAAATTTGTATAACTATCACCATTACTATTATTTAATTAATCAATATTATCATTAGCTAGAACCATAACAATCACACTATCCCTAATGGACAATACTATTATGGTAAAGATTTAATAGAAATAGCATAATGGTAGTTAATAATGTTATCACTTCTTTCTGTGTACTCCTTTTAGTCTTATGACTTTTTCCATCTTTTTTTTAATTTCCTTTTTTATTTTTTTTACTTTTTTTAATGTCTCTTTTCATTTCCTTTGTACTGTCTTGCTTATTATTTCCTTATTTTTATTGTCTCTCTTTTTATTTTATTTTATTTTTATTGTCTCTTTTTTTTTCTTGTTTCTTTTTTATGTCCTTTTTATTGTTTCTCTTTTTATTTCCTTTTTATTGGTTTTCTTTTTATTTCCTTTTTATTGTCTCTCTTTTTATTACTATTTTTACAATCTGGCTTTTATTTCCTATTTTTAAAGTCTCTCTTTTTATATCTTATTTTGAAAGTCTCTTATTTGTACACTTTTATTTCTTATTTTTACAATCTCTCTTTTTATTTCCTATTTTTACAGTCTCTCTTTTTATTTCTTATTTTTACAGTCTTTTTATTTCCTATTTTTGCAGTCTCTCTTTTTATTTCCTTTTAATGTCTCTCTTTTTATTTCCTATTTTTACTGTCTCTCTCTTTATTTACTTTTTGACCAGTATCTGCCTTTATTTCCTTTTTTCTATATCTCCTTTTATTTCCTTTTTTCTGTATCTTTTTTATTTCCTTTTTTCACTCTCTCTTTTTATTTCCTATTTTTACTGTCTTCTTTTTTATTTTATTTTTGACTCTCTCCCTCTTTTTATTTTCTATTTTTTTGTCACTCTTTTTATCTCCTTTTTGACTGTCTCTCTTTTTAGTTCCTTTTTTCTCTTTTCTCCTTCATTTGTCCACATTTGCCTTATTTTAATGACTACTTTATATGTTTTGTTTCATTTTTAAAAATTTTTTATAATGTTTTTTTGACAATTTATTTTTAAAATTTTCATTCACCTTTGGCTTTTCTTTTTACTAACTTTTCAACTATCCATATAAATTTCTCACCACCATTTTTTCTACTCATCCACATATTTTTTTTATGCTCCATCCACATTCTTTACTTCTTGATTATTTAAATTTGATTTTCAAAAATTTTAACTTCATCATTTTTTCTCAATTTTTCAATCTTTTGTCTTTCTGATATTCACACTCACACCTTTTTTTTACCTTCTGTATTGTCATTCCACATTTTCTGTTTGTTATTTTCTTATATAATGAACCTTATAAGTAATCATTCTTGTTAGACATTTACAAATCCTAATTTGCATGTACAAACCCTAAAATCAACTCTCATTTTTACCTTAAAAGAAATCTGTTTAAAAAATTGACCATGTTTTATTAACTAATTTACTTGGAAATTATTTTATGTTCATGACTCCTTACACACACACACACACACACACACACTCTCTCTCTCTCTTTCTCTCTCTCTCTCTTTCTTTCTCTCACTCTCTCTTTTATATATATATTTATACGAGAATGCACGTGTATGCAAATATTAATAAAATAATCAATTTATATTTTACATCGGTGGCATGACTCAAACATCAGGTAACTTTTATGCATTACTCAATCATCAGGTACCTATTATAGTTTGCAATATGCACTGGATGATTACACAATGCCTGAAACTCCAAGCCATGCCACCAATCATCAGGAGCATATTTAAAACTGACAGTTTAATAGATTTGAATTCACTTGATGTTCTTGGGAATTAAATTGTATAAAGTTAAGTCACTGCTTTTTTAATAACAAGATTAAAAATTTAAGTATTCTAAGGTTACATGTAGATTAAAATTTAGATTTAAAATTAAAAAAAATAATAAAAATAATAAAATGCAGGGACAAGAAATCAAAGGGGCGTAAATCATGAGGCCTAAAAATTTAAATATTCAAATATTACATGAAGATAAAAAATGTAGATAAAAAATTAAAATTTTGAAATTTTAAATAAAAATAAAATAACATGGAATGAAAAGAAAAATTAAGAATTAAAAAGTAAAATTTAGAGTTAAAATTAAAAATTAAACAATTCAGGAAGCTAAAATTAAAGGAGTTTAATTCATAATTGTTAAAAGTAATATTGCAGGAGAAAGAAAGAGGCAAAGGTATAAAGGAATCTATATCAATCTGGGTCTAACTATTTAAGTAAGAATTTTTTCTACGACAGAACGTGGTCATTAAAACTCTCTGATTTCTTCTCACTGCAGGATAATGTACGTATATTTATTAATATATATAATACATATCTGTTCATACATTGAGCACAACACCTGAATAATAATAGTATACATATATACAACCTCATGTGTATATTTATTAATTTACGTCACCATATATATATATATATATATATATATGTTTATGGATATAGACAGTGTGGTCATAAGTATCAATACTGCCTGCTGATTGTCAGTTTCACTGATTGCCTATATATATATATATATATATATATATATATATATATATATATATAAAATAAGTAAAGAACAAGTGTCTTTAATCTAAATTGTTTCACTTTTAACAAACTTCTTCAGAGATTTATTAAAGACATATATTCAACTCATATATTCAACTCATATATATATAGGCAATCAGTGAAACTGACAATCAGCAGGCAGTATTGATACTTATGTCCACACTGTCTATATCCATAAACATATATATATATATATATATGTCATCCGCAGACAGATCTGTTTCACTGTATCACAGCTCATCAGTACGGTTAGACTCCGATTGCTTTTAACCCAGGATTGAAACCTGACCGAAGTGGCATCAGTCGGCAATTCTACCTCAGGGCCATGGGTGCTCGGCAGAAGAAGGCAGACTTTTTTTTTAGCATGTATATTATCATTATACATGCCCAATAGCCAGAGTGCTAGTGAATGATCGATACGTACATGCCAGGGCAGCTACTGTTTTTTAAAGTCTACCATTCTTCCAGAGTGCTCAATCAGGGTGTGAAAGCATATATATATATATATATATATATATATATATATATATAGCATGACTTGGAGTTTCAAGTGCATGTTATGAACTGACTGTTCCAGGATTTGCATTTCTGGTTCTTACAATGTTAGGTTAGTTATGTATTATAATACAATATATTTTTATTTTTATAATCTAATTTAAAACTTAAACTTGAAATTAAAAATAAAAACTCAATAGTTTGATTAATAAGGAGAATATTTTAGGCCATATTTTTTTTTACTGTTTGTGCATATTAAGAAAAAACAGAAAAATAATAATAATAACAGTAAAACGGTCTATAGAAAAATCTATATTAATATTATATTAATATTTATTTCTATGTTTGCATATAATCATCAATTCACTTTTGTTTCGTAAATTATGGTTCTTTAAGTGTTTAAAGATAACTAATTTTTCTAAAAGACATAAATTACATCAATTTCCTTTTCCATTATAAGATTTGATTTTCATAATGATTTCTCAGGTAACAACTGGGCTTTTGTCAATGTTTTTTAACTGCAAGAAATATTTTGACATGGCGGTGATGTTACTGTATTTAATATTGCCTAATGTCATTTGATGATGGCAGAAATGGTATTTCTAGTAATTCTCAGTGGAACCAAAATAAAGTTTAACTTCACCATCAGAATGAATGCTAGCTCTGTAAATTATACTTTCAAGCATGCACTAGCCATTAAGTGGGCAGGTCTTGCTTTTTCAGCAGTTACATTTATTTTTAATAATAGTAACTCTACTGAGTTACTATTATTTTGCAGGTTAGATATGTGTTTGCATGATATATATTTATCGATATTCTTAATGCAACTATAGCTTACTTTAAGATTATTTTTGTTAAAATCTTATTAGTTTAAGGGAATGGTTGAAGTGCTTATGGATTAAATTTAGGAAAATTCTTCCAATGTTTGTTTGAACATTATGACTAATAGGTGGTTATAAGATAAGATGTTATGTTTATTGTGTTTCAGCTTATTTTTACCTTCTTCATTTTTTTTTTAAGTATTCTAAGCTTACATTGTGGTTACTTTTTCTAAGGCCTTATATATTTAATTTTGCTATTGTCAAATATTTCTTTATTTTTTGAGTTGGTAGATAGTCTAAATTGGACTGATTTATGTAAGTTGTCTAGAATTCTATGGTGGTGGTTAAATTCCTTGTTGACATATTTATGGTTGTATGAATTTTTGGTATGTTGTCCTTATTTAGGTCCAAGGTTACATCAAGAAAGTTGATCATATTGGTGTTAGTGGTGATGGTGATAATATTTAGTTTTGTGATCTTTAAAAAATTTTATCAGATCCTTTCTTAGTCAATCTGTTTGCTGTTGACCTGCTTTGTAGAGGAGAATTATTCCGTGGTCTCTATACCCGGGTCATGTTGAAGATGAACATTAGTCTCCATAGTAATAGCATACCTAAACAGTCTCCATAGTAATAGCATACCTAAACAATTCACAAGACTCTGCAGAGTTATATACACCAATAACAATGCAGAAGTTTAGGTTATTTCTTTTAGTCCACAGGCAACCATCATGAAATAGTATATATATATATATATATATATATATATATATATAGAAGTTTTTCAGTGATGGATGGATAAAAGTTACAAATATCAAACTGTACGAATGTGCATCCCTTTCTTTTTTTATTTTAGTGAACCATTCTATAGCTTGGGCTGTGTTTCGACAACAGTTGATTCTTAAACCAAAGCCCACCAGTGTTAGCTGCCTTACAAAGAGAATGCAGGTTGGAACAATGCCAAAAGAAACATTTTCTCTATTACAACTCTCAAATGCACAGGCTGGTAGACATGGATTTACACAGTTTAAAAAGAAGAACTGTCTACTCAAACATGTGTATCCACTGTTTAAAGAAATAAGAAGTATATATGCATAATGTTTAAATTTTGCTATATTTATGGAGGAAGAGTGCTTATGGATATAAACAGTGTGGACATAGGTCTCAATACTGCATGCTGATTGTCAGTTTCACTTACTGCCTATATGTATATACGAATAAATGTAGAGTAAATAGAATGAACAAGGAGTGCTTGTTAAATTTTGTCGCAGAGTTTTTCCTGGTTTGAATAATGTTTGTTGGTGAGCTTCTTCTAGTTTGAGATAACTTTTTATTGATTTGATAGTTTTCAATGAAAGGAGGGGGTAAAGTGGCAAAATATCTACTCTAGTATTTGTTATCAAGCATCCAAAGTACAAAATATTTGATCCTTTGAATTATTGACTTATTAGTCTTTCATATTTTTTTGGAAAAGCAGTAGAGGCTGTAATTATTGCCAAATTGGTTAAACATCTTACATTGTATTGTCTTCTTTCAGACAAACAATATGGCTTTTACTTCTCTAGGTCAACTGCCAATATGTTAATGGTCATTGAGGAAAAAGTCTATCAAGCTTTAGATAAGAATAGTATCTGTTGCTTTAGCTATCTCAGAGGCATTTGACATGTGTACTGGCCTTTTATAAATTGAAGGGTTATAAAAATTGTCTTGAACGGCCACTATTTTAGATCATTTTGCAGTGATGTGAATATCCTCCAGGGCCCTATTCTTAGATCCATTCGGTTCCTTCTTTTCATTCATGACCTTCTTGGTGTTATCAGTTCCCATCTTGGTATCTCTGCTGATGACAACTATTTACTCCCATCTTAATAATAAGATTTGATTTTGAAAATGACCTGCAATCTATTATTAACAGAAACAAGAAGTGACTTGTTAATTTTAATACAAAACTGCTATCTGTTAATCATCTTAAAGATGCAGTTTTCCTTTCATCAGCATGGCTGATGCTAACCTCAGGGAAAGCAACTTATAGTGACTTTTTGTTCTAACATTTTCTACTGACATTATGTGGAATGATTATATTGAATCAATCAAGACTCCTGTGTGGCAAATTTTATCACTAGAATGTATTATGCATATTTATAAGTATAACATCTGTCTGTCTATTGGAAATAGCTGTCACATTTGGTCTGATGCTTCTGTTTTTATATCTAGAAATTCTTGAAAAAATTCAAAGAACAATCAGCAACATTATCTGTCTTGTCCTAACATATTGACATCAATCACTTTCCCACCACCATAGGTAACTTCTCTTTGCCATTTCTATAAATATTTTCATGGTAATCACTCTGATGAGCTTTTACCTCATTGGTACCTTGACTTCACAAATTTACAGTTCTAGATTGTCTAGGTTATATAATTGAAATGGCTAGTTATAACCATAACTTCTATGCTAATAGTTTTTTCTCTTGCACTTCTCACTTCTCACTGTTGTCAATTATGATCTTCAAAATCTTAAATGCAATGTCAATTGGCATCTTCTGCCTTTTGAAACCTGATCCATAATTATCCTCCCTCTCCTTAATGTTTTCTCAGTTTTTTTCACTCTCAATAACCCCTTGCATCTTAGTAGTTTTATCACCTTGCTTGAGATGAAATGATAAAAAATGGCTTAGGAATTCAATACACTCAGTAACTTGGACACCAACATAGGCATTTTTATATTTCCAAGCTTAAGTATAAAGTAACCAAAAAAAGTAACCATTTTTTAAGATTCTGATATGCAAATGAGTGCATCAAATGCTGGGATAATGGTGGGGCTGGCTTTGAGGGCAATG
This sequence comes from Ascarosepion bandense, assembly GCA_037127315.1. Taxonomy (NCBI): domain Eukaryota; kingdom Metazoa; phylum Mollusca; class Cephalopoda; order Sepiida; family Sepiidae; genus Ascarosepion; species Ascarosepion bandense. The sequence goes on along the minus strand of JBBBDQ010000622.1, from coordinate 708,604 downwards.
CTCTCAACCAATGTATGTGAATTGCATAAACACCACACACATCAGTCATAATTTGATCAGTGGTGAAAAAACACTTAAGAACATCCGGGGTTGTCTGCTTTATTGCTTTATGGTTAGCTCATCTGCAACCACATCAAGTTGCTAAGTACATCGAGTGCTTGGAAATAATGCTGTGAGAATGCACTACCAGGCATTAGTTCCAGAAGTCAGGAGATTTGTCCCTCTGTAAGGAACCTTGTAGTGGCTAGCCATAAATTCTGGATGAGGAGGACATCAACCAAACCTCTGGTGAGCTTGCTGAATGCTTCCAGGTTTATATTGAAACAGAAAGTCAGATATTCACCTTCATACAAGTTGAGCAAGTAGGTACCCCACACACTGTCAGAAGCCAATAAGCAACAAACAGGTACAGCCTGTTTCTCATGGTTTCTTGTCACCACACCATACACATATTTGATTGAGTGCTCACCAGTGATGAAAAGCAAGTCCTGTATGACACTCTCAAGTGTGTAAAAGGCTGGTTGTCACCATGTGACCCTGTACTTATTGCAGTTTGAACATGTGCAATAGGCAATGAAACAGAAGGAGCCAGCATTGGTTAATCACAAGGGTGTACTGTTCTTTCATGACAATGCCAGGTCTTATGTAGCATGGTGGCCAGCAATACCATACAGCAACTTGGTTTGGTGACACTGTACCATCCACCTCAGACCTAACTTGATTTGGTGACACTGTACCATCTACCTTAGACCTAACACCAACAGATTACCAATTCTTCCATTTCCTGGATAAATAGCATTATTGGAAATCCTTTGCAAATGAGGCAGACTTTTGGCAGGTGCTCACAGATATCTTTGCATTCAAGATACCTGATTTTTACTGCATAATTGGAAGTATATTGGCAAAAGGTTCTGGATGCTGATGACTAACAGTGTGTCAAATTTTCTGTATAACTTTTTTTTCTAATAAATAAAAAACAGCAATGACTTTTTTAGTTACCTTGTACAAAACATGCATTTATGCAGATCAAAGTTTTTTTTTTCATTATAGAAAAACCAAATAATTCCAGCCTCTTGGAGTGTTAACTTATTTAGCAAGCACTTTGCACAGATCAAACAATTCTCTTTCCTGACATGAACTGATCTCTCTGCATCACATACAATTTATGCCTGATATCCTTATTTCCTACTCTTCTGATGTTACACTCTGGCACCTTGAAGTCATTTGCAATGGCTCTGATTGACTTTCTAGGGCTCTTATTGATTATTTTCTAGATCTTTCACACAATGTTAGTTATTCTGAAGGTATTAGGACCATTAACACATGCTTTACATTTAACTACTGGATCCCTATCAGCTACTCACAGCTACTTTTGAACTTTGATAAGGAAATAGCAGGCAACTTTCCGGAAGTAAGTTATTTCTGTATCACTATGTTGTGCTTTTTCATTTACTGAGCCAACTTGATGCCTGGCATTATTTATCTGAAAAGAGATGGTAATAAAATAAGTTAGGAGAGAGAGCTCATGAAAAACATTCCATCAAAAAACTGACACAACCTGCATAAACAACCTATAAATTATCAATAAAGCAACTTAATTGCATTCTCAAGAAGTGAATCCTATATAAGGCAATGAAATGTAACTTACCAAAACTCACACAATTCAATTAAATAAATGCCAAATTCAAGACGTTGTTTTATTTTGTAATTCATGAACATTGAAGGAACAAAGGATACTAATTGCAATAAATAATTTATATTCTCTTAAATATCTTATTTTTATCAATCTTTTTTAGATATCTTATTTTTATCAATCTTTTTTCAAACTATTAAATTCTATTTGCTCCCTGAAATATAAAAGATTGTTAATCTTGTGTTCTAACCAGATATTTGCACTCACATTCCCTTTTTACCTTACTGCAACAGCTGCCTTACCAATTAAGGTATGATGGCAACTGAAACTTAAATCTACATATATTATTTTCATTCTTTATTTTCACTGAACAGCTAACAGGCTGTCAATAAAATCTGATTTTAGGCACTTTCCTTTTAGAAGTCCTAATTTATTTATCAAATTGGGGAGCCAAGTTCAAATTCCAGTTGAATTCCTTGCATTCACTTATTCACATGTACCTGTGGGAAAGGTATTAATCCATCTCTTCCCTCCAGTTATGGGTTAAATAATAGGACAAATTGGGTTCTATAGCCTTGGCTGACAACCAGTCTACCACAGAAAGCAATGGCAACCTACTGCGGGATAATCTTTTGTTCAGTCTTTTGAGACATGATTGCCCAAAGTGTGTATCACATATGGTACTTAACTGACTGAATTTATTTATAAACTAAAATACAAACGATTATTTATATTTTACTAGTATTTGTTTCATGTTAATTTCACTTGTTTTATAACTTCATTACACAGACCATTAATCTACCAGCACAAACTGAAAAAAGGATTTTAGTGAGACATAAACTCACATCACTTTTTTTATAAAGACCAATTTAGTGTGGCATCTGCTCAATTACTGAAGCTACAAGATCTAATGACTACAGAGGCTCAAGCCTAACCACATAAATTTATTCTTTATTTTTTCAGAGTGCCAAGATCTGATATATTTAAAATTTGTTTACATACACTACTAATATTAGTAACAATATTAGCTTGAATTTTATTATTAAATGAAATATTAATATTTAAATATTATTTCTTTCATCTCAATTCTAGTTGCTTTTTCACATCTATACAGACTAGAAATAAAAATTTATTTCACCTTTTTATTTTCATGTAACACAATATTCATTCACTTAATTTAGCAAATGAGAAAAAATAATGAATTACCTCCCTCAGATTGTTTTATCTAATCTCATATTTTGAGCACATATTTTTCCATAAATTTAAAATTAAATATAATTCAGCTTTTGTGACCAATAAGATTTACAATTTGTGAAGCAAAAATAAAATAATTAAAAAATTGCATTTGAAAAGTCTGGCAAGGAAAATAAAATGCAATATAATTTATTTAGGCTATTAATTTATTTGAAATGATTGTTGTAACAACTGAGCACATATAAACAGGAAATACATCCTTGTTTAGATTTCTGGGAATATTTTCCTTCTACGTGTATTTTTTTATATAGGATGGATACAATTCTTAGCTTTGATTTCTTCATTTCTTTTTGCAAAGCTTTAACAAAAATTCTATATTTTGAATAGGTATATTTGCATTATGTGTGTGCAGAAAATGTTCTTGATGATTAATAACCTGTTGAATTAATTTCAGCCCATCCAGTAGAGTTTCCAATGTAATGAATTGCTGAATAAGTGGTTCCAATATTGATCAAGAAGTGAAAATACTTCATATTTTTCCTTCAGCGAAAGTAGCTTCTATTTCAATAAATATTTCTATTTCTATAAATTTTTCTGATAAAATAACTTGCTACAATCTTACAATGAATAAGTGTTGCAACTTTTATTGTGATGTGACTATTTCTTGATGACTAAATTTAAAGAAATCTGTGCCTTTGCAAGGGTTGGATGGTGATTATGAAGGTGTTTGGAGTGATCCCTAGTGAATGTGACATTACAACATCATTCATCTTCCTACAGAAGGCATACATCAACTGTCTTGAGGAGGTAGTGCTGCTCTGGGTCAAGTGTGTGGCTGCTGAAAGAACCAATGTCAGGCAACAGGACTCTGCACCATGCCACATAAGCAGAACGATTCAGTCATGACTGTCATTACATCAGGCCACCTAACTCCCCAAACTATTATGTGTGTGCCACAGTTGGGCAAGAGACCAAAAAACTTTTTGTAACACCAAAAATGAACTGAAGGCAAGGATTATGGCAGCATTCACCAACTTAAACAAGAAGACCATCTAGAAGAGTTTCAGGATGTTCTGAAGTTGTCTAGAGGTTATGGCTGAAGCAAATGGTGATTTTATTGAATAAATTTACTGTTATGTCTGGTATACCTTGCAATTTCAGTATTTGATATGTAGTACATCATTACGTGTGATGTAATGTAGTGTCAACATGTAGCTGCTTATCACTTTAAATACAACTCAGCTAATTTGCATAGGATAAAACACCCTCCTGGTTGTATCCCCTTGTTTTTCCTTTCATTACTTTTAACCACTTATAATTTATATAGTTCTTGGTTTTCTTCTACTTTTCTAAGCAACCCTAGTCTTTCTTCATCCTCTTCTTTGTAAGTTTTTTTCTCCAATTATGTTCATTTCTTGTTCATCCTCATCACTGTAGTTTTCTCTCTCTTCTGCGTTTCTGTTCTCTGCTCTGCCCCTACATTGTAGTTATAGTTACCTTCCTCCTCCTGACTTTGGTCTTCCATCTCTACATCATCCAACACAATCCTTTTTCTAAACTGAATCATATGAGCCAAAACATACTGTCGTATCATTACCACTCTGAAAAAGGAAGTACACTTCTTCAGGATTTTTACCTTTCTTGTGCCATACTCTCTCCCTTGTAGCAAAAGACATGGTAATGGGGGCTCCAATCTGTCTACCCATGAGGGCCAGTGGGCTCAACTTCCTCTCTGCATGTAGTATTAACCTATAACTGGGGAGCATTTTAGCTAGAAATGCCTCAATATTTTCTGTGATGGGTGGGAATGTCTTCAATGTCATTTTAACTGTATGTACCATCTGCTCTGCGATTCCGTTGGATTGAGGATGGTATGGAGGAGTTTTATATGGCACACAGCCCATCCACCTCAACCATTTACAGAAGTTTTTGTTTAAAAATTCAGAAGCACTATCTGACCCTAATGTTTACGCAATTCGATTCCTTGGAAATGCATCTCTTAAAACCTGTTTGACTGTAGACGCTCTCTGGTCTTTAACCTTGATTAATTCTAGCCAACCAGAGTATGCATCCACCATTATGAGAAATAATCCTATGCCACTGGTGTGGGTATGGTCCAAGCTATAGTTGTATTCTAACCCATAGTTGTGCTTTTTTAGGAAATGAATGAAGCCCTTTTTGCTTGTATCTTCTAATTTCATTGCATTTTGGACATTTTTAATAAATTCTTTAATATCATTTGTATAACCTGGCCACCATGTATGTAATTTTAATCTGCTGCATGTTACCATGACACCGCAATGTATATCATTGTGTACCCCTCTCAATATGCCTGTCTTTAACATCTGCAGAACTACTATCACCTCTCTATTGTATATAATTCCATTTTCAGTTGTTAACTTATGTCATATCTACTTAAATGACAGCTCTGCAATTAAACAATTGTTCCACTGATTATTCCTTATTCTTTTGATTATTTTAAACAATAATGGATCTCATTTTCTAACGTGTTGACTGGAAGTATGTCCGTTTCCACCCATTGAATTATTTTGTCATCCTCAGTTTCATGTTTATCATCTGTTCCCTTTACAAACTCTAATCATGACAATACCTCTACATGAGGGATGGTATTTCCCTTAACATATACAATATCAAAATCAAATGCTATGATTTTAATGGCCCAGCATAAAATTCTTGATGATGTAACCTTCATCAACTCCTTTCTGGGGTTAAAAATAAATTCCAACAGCTTGTGGTCTTACTTTAGTAAAAAATTGTGTACCCTGTTCATATTCCAAAACAATTGGTAGGGCCTTTTTCTTAATGTTTGAGTAATTTATCTCCTAGGTAAGTACATTATTGGATGATTTTTCTGCCATAAAATGGTAGCAATCGCTTTCTCAGTAACATCTGTAGTAAACATTATCTCTTTCTTAGGATCACAAGCCCTTGTTATTGGTTTCTTTTTCATATTTGCTTTTAGTATCATAAAAGCATTATTTTGTCTTTGTGTCCATTCAAACTCTGTATTCTTTTTATGCAACTCAATGGTTCAATTAGTTTTTTTTTTTTTTTTAATCATTTCACCCCGAGCAAGGCGGAAACGCCACTGATGTGCAGGGGGCTACATAAATGTAAAAAGATTAATTAGAAAAGAGTGAGGAGTACAAACTAGTTAGAAAGGAACAATAGAAAGCTGAGAAAGCAGGTGCGATGACAGATACATAGGTGGTGAGAAAGGGAAGGTTATACGGGGGTGGGGAGAGAGCTAGAGTCCAGTGGTTAGTAGATGAGTATTGACTTTGCATTTAAATTTCTGGAGGTTGTAGCCATCAGGAAAGCAAGAATACGGGAGCGAGTTCCACAGGCGGGAAGTGCGAGAGAAGAAGCTGCAGGAGTAGAATTGTCGTCTGCATTTGGCTAACCCGACTGTGAATGGGTGGGACCCAATTGCCAGTCTGGTTGCACAAGTAAACACCTGTTGAGGAGGCATCAGTGACTTAAGTTCGTCTGAGCAGAAGCCATGAAAGTATTTATAGAACAGACAAAGGGAGGCCACATTTCGACAATGGGGAAGTGGCTGCAGTCGAGCCGCCAGATCAGTACCTATCACATTACAGACTCTCCTTTGGAGCCTGTCAAGAACACTGAGGAGAACGGCAGGGGCACCTGACCATAAATGGCAGCAGTACTCCATGCACGGACGGATGGTTGACTTGTATATATGCAGGATGGATTCAGGTGGTAAAAACATCCTGGATCGACATAGTGACCCAACCTTCTTAGCAGTAGATTTTGCTATGGATTCAATATAGTGGTTCCATTTGAGGTCTGAGGACAGGGTAAGTCCAAGGAGGCGTAGTGTATTACTCTCCGGGAGAATAGCTTGGTCCATGCTTATGGGAGGCAGGAGAGGTTGTCTGTAATGGTTGACAGACAACAGCTTGGTCTTAGATGAATTGAAGTTGACAAGCCACTTCTTGCCCCAGTTCACCACAGAGTGTAGATCCCATTCAAGGTCAGCAGCAAGATTATGTCTGTCTGCCACGACAGGTTTCTTACTGGTGTGGGAGTATATTGTGGTGTCATCTGTGTAGATGCCTACTTGGGACTTGATCTCATCTGGGAGGTCGTTGATGAAAATAAGGAAGAGCGTCAGGCCCAGGATAGAGCCCTGTGGGACACCAGCATTCGTGCTGTAGGATGAAGAGGCATGCCCATTCAGAACGACCTTCATTTTGCGGTTATTTAAGAAAGATTGGATTAGGTCAACCAGGCGACCGGTAATACCATAACCGCATAGTTTGCATAGGAGGCCAGAGTGCCAAACCCTGTCGAAAGCCTTGGAGATGTCCAGAGCAACCGCGCGAGCCTCGTCAGACTCATCAAGGGCCTGTAGCATGTACTCCGTTACGGTTGTTAGCAGGTTGGCTGTGGAACTCACTATATTTTGGAATGTCTATTGTAAAAATTTATCAATCCTAAAAAAGATTCCAATTCCTTTTTATTGGCTGCAGTTGCTACCTCTGCAATCTATTTTGTTAGCCTTTCATCAGATGCTAAACCAGTCTTCGATATTTGGTAGCCCAAATATGCCAAATATGTTAATATTTGTTCAACTTTGTTTTAATTTTTCCTTGGTTTTTACTTCTACCCCTATATTGTCCTGATATATAATTATGTTATGTATTTTTCCTAATAACACTTCTTCAATTGCTTTCTGAAAAACGTGACTGGAGGTTTTAATCCCACACTGTAGATGAGTCCATCTTAGCAGACCTATAGAGATGTTAGTTGTGGCAACTTCTTATCAATCTCAATTTGGTTGTATACAGATTTAAGTATTCCATATTTGCCAGCTTGTGGTTCACAATTTCAATATTCAGCAACGGAAATTAATCTGAGCATATTTGGTAATTTGCTCTTATATATTAAAATGTATATATGTATATATATAGTTTTTTTTCATTAAAGTTTGCTTTTAAATGAGTTCCATCTTCTCCCAGTTTTGTGAGTAATCCTTTGGTTTTGTCCTTTGTTTTGACCCCTTTATAATTAAGCTAACGAAGCCCTTGATAAGTATTGGCCGAAAAGTTCCTCGGGTTTGGGATAATTATGACGTCTACTCTATTTAAAGCTATTAGTGTTTTCTGTGGGTACAAATCATTATATATATATATATATATATAAAATTTCTCCCAAGCAGATAAATTATAACACATGAAAAAAGCAAAGTGATGTGAAGAGATGAATTAAAAGCAAGGCATAGTACAACCCTGATGATATGTTTGATATTCCTTATTTGGAAGGTTCGACAAACTAGCTACTACATCTGCCTTTGTTGTGAGCTAAGCTCCTCTTGAATAGCCTTGCCAATGGTTGTCCTCAAGGTCTCCATCAGTAAATTTGTCTTTTGAAATAAGGTATAATCACCTTCTACATCCCTTCCTATACTCTCTTCCTAAACAGTTTTCCCTACTTTTCATGAGGACAAATAATATATCTAACTACTAAGTAGAAAAGAAACCTACATGCATTTTGTAAAAAATTAGAGATTACTAAAATGTTTTAACAGTGTTCATTCACACTATTTACATCATTCAGACTATTATCCTAATCTTTATTGCTATATTCACAATGTTTCAACTGTTGTAAAACTCAGGCCTTCAGGTGATATACATTGAAATTTCAAGACATGGCCTAATGGATGAAAGTGTTGCCCAAGTAATCCAAAAATTGACTTGACCCAAAGAGAAGTGAGTTCAATACCTGGGCACAAAAACTTAGTAATTCGAGTTACTAAAGAGAATTAACTGAATTTGAGACATTCCAAAAAAGGTATGTCACATGGAATTAGAACAATCTACTACATAAACAAATTAAGATAATAATTATCTGGGTCATTTGATATGACACCAAAATCTGGAGTCTTATTTGATTTGGCAAATATAGAGTGTCTACATAAGCCATGTAGCACTTAAAAAGGCAAAATTTTGCCTCTCCAAATAAATATTCTGAGTTCTGTTGTTATTGGACACCTATATATAATAATGTCTTTTCAGGATCTTAAATGGTCCTCTGTAAGTTTTTGGCCTTTTTCTTCTTCTTCATGTGCCGTGCTCCTTCAGGACATAGTCAATCATGGACTCCCACTTGGCTCTGTCTCTTGTTACTCTCAATATTTTTCTTCTTGGTATCTCTACCAAACCCTGTTCTGCCATCCATTTGCTCAGGCCTGTCAAATATATCTCGCACTGCATTCCCCTGTCTCTCTTTCCTTCTATCCATCCTGTGAGTATTAAATTCTCCAGGTCCTCCTCCTTCATTACATGTCCCAGGAACTTCAGCTGTCTCTTTCTAATATTAAGGATGAGTTTTCTTCTTGTTTGCATCCTCTTTCACACTTCATCATTGCTCACATGCTCAGTCCATGGTATCCTCAGCATTCTTCTGTAAAATTACAAAACTGCCTCAAGCCTCTCCTTCATCCCTGATGAGATTATCCAACATTCACTTCCATACAGAAGGACAGATACCACATAACAATCCAGAACTCTTTTCTTTGTTTCCAATGAGATTTTTGTGTCTATTAGTGCTCTGGTTACCTTTTGAAATGCATGCTTGGCCATGCCAATGCATCTTCAGATTTCAACATCACATTTATCATCCTCTGTTAGAATACTTCCCAGGTATTTAATCGCCCTGTTGATGGGGCATCAGAATATGCCAAGTACTCCTCTTCAGAGGGTAAAAGTCTCTCAATGTTGGCTGTGGGTGGTGACCTGTGATGCCTGAGGATGGGATCCTGGTGGTTCCACAGGTCGTGACCCAGGTATAAAGTGGTCACGAACCTGCAATGCACCACTTTGGCCCTTACCTGGGCTAGATGGGCAGTCAGAGAGGCCCGATCTGATCAATCGGTGGGTCATGTCAAGCCCTCTTTCAGAGTTTTCTTTTTTTTTTTTAACTCTGAATTAGAGAGCAGTGGCTGTATGGTCAGTCATGCTGAGGAAGGACTGATATTTCCCTTTATAAATGCAACACTGAGTGAGTAGTTTTCTTGGGAATGAAAACCCAGTGATCTCAAATTATTAGTTCCTTTTCCTCAGTGTGAATATACTGTGTAGCCCTGATTTGTCAAGGCGAATAGGTTTCCCCCTTGACATTTCCCATTATAGGGCTCCATGGTGGGTGGGGAGCACAGTCAGTGAATCCATTAAAATTTCTTATGTATTCAAAAAACAAAAAAAACCCAAGTGAAAAATCAAAAAACCACAAAACGCCTACATGTCAAAACTGATTCAGAAAATGATTTAGATGAGACTTCCTTCCCTCCATTTATTGTTCTTGAATCAATAGAAGAAACCCCAACTACAAAGTTGTTCCCCTTTTATCATAGAAAAAACAATTAACTCTATAATAAAATCAAAATCTGTGAAAAAATTGGCGAATAATATTTTACTAGTAGAAGTGATAAAAAAAACTATTCAAATCTTCTATTAAAAATCATTTCATAATCTGGCAATAAAATTTTACCCCCACAATTCTTTGAATTCATCAAAGGATGTAGTGAGAAGCCTTGATCTTTCTCTTTGCACCCAAGATGAGATAAAATCCAACCTCAGGTCTCAAGTTGTCATTGATGCTTGCAGAATTGCTATTAAAACAAATGATAAAATAATAAAAACTCATACATACATACTCACATTCAACACTCCAAGAATCCCAGCAGAGATGAAGATAGGATACACTATAACTGAAGTAAATGTATATATCCCAAATCCTTTCCAATGTTTCAACTGCCAAAGATTTGGGCACCACAAAGAAAAATGCATCAGGCCTCCAGTCTGTAAAAAGTGTGGAGAAAGTGGAACAGACCACATTAAACTGTGAAAAGCCAAAAATGCAAACAAAACCATGTTGCTGATTCAAAAGAGTGTGAAATCTGGAAAAAAGAAAAAAAATAACAGAAATTAAACACACTAAAAATATTTCATAACCTGAAGCTAGAAAAATTATCAAAGACTCTACAGCAACAACAACATGTGCCAATATATCCAAACTCACCAGCAACCCAATGCAAACCCAAGCAGTGGTCCAAATGGCAGCAACACTGGAATAATAACACAAACAACAAACTCTTTCAAATCAAGCCCACTTTGGGAGAGTGGAGACCAGTTACTAAAATGTCAAGGAAAGAACAAGTTGTTATATCCAGATTAAGTATTGACCAAACAAGCCATACTCACTTGTTTATACTCAAACAAGAACAACCACCACAATGTTTGACATGCCAGACAACTTGTACAGTCAAACATATTCTTGTGGAATGTAGAACCCTTATTACTGCCAGAAAGCAAGACTTAAAACCAACAATATGAAAGATATATTCGAGAACACTCGCATGGATGACATTCTCTCCGTCTTGAGAGAGACAGGAATATACTTAAAAATATAATACCAGGTCACAATTCTGAAAAATCCAACTAATGGAAAAGCTTAAACTTTAACAAAAAACAAAACAAAACTGATTTTCAGCATTAAATGTCCCAAAGAAGGTCAATATGCTGGTTAAACAAACCAACAACCAACCATAAACCACTACTGTCAATTTTTTGGTTTGAAAAAGGCGTGCCAACCCCTACTACAAATAAGTTACAGATATGGAGTATTATTTTGCTCAACTGCAATTTCAAAATGCAATACTTATCATCAAGTAAAATTGCACACACAGATGGTCTATCTAGGTTAATCCCAAAAAACTCTGAATTGCTGGAAGAAACTGTTATAGCAGCACTAAAAGAGGAAAAAGAACTGACGGAAATACTTGTTAACACCATTAGAGAGCTACCAGTGACACTGGAAGAAATAAAAAAAGCAGCAAAAATGAGTGAATATATTACCAACATGAAGAAGCAAATAAAGAAGAAAAAAGGATTAAGGGTGTCTCCATTTTCGATATGTGATGAAACACTGATGTATGTGGATAGAGCCATAATACCATGTGTCCTACATAAAAGAATCTTGAAAGAATTTCATATGGGCTATCCTGGAATCTCCAGAATGAAGTTGTTAATGAGAAGTTACACTTATTGGCCTAGAATGGACCAGGATATAGAAAATATGATAAAGCAATGTAAAGGTTATCAACTAGCAGCAAAAGCATCACCAATGAAGACCTAGCCCTGGCCAAGAATGGACGTTCCTTGGACACATATTTATATTGATTATGCAGGACCATTAAGTGGATACTATTATCTAGTAATCGTAGATAGTTTTTCTCAATGGCCTGAGATTTATAGGTACAAACAACTGACAGCTTCAAACACTATAAAAACGTTAGATGAAGTATTTAGTTGTTTTTGAGTACCAAATACAATTGTGTTATTTGTTTACTCTTTACGTGTTGAAATTTACCTTGTTGTTTATATCATTCCCGCGATATCACACTATAGTAAGTAATGATAATAAATCTCATTATTGATTGTTGGAATGGGATCCTGGTTCCACAAAACTGGATCAATGGTATCCTGCTCTTTCTGTACAAAGGGAAAGGTGAAAAATCAATGTGTAGTAACTCTTGAGATAACTTTGTTAGAGGCTATTGGGAAAATACTTGCAAAAATATTACTTGATAGGCTGTCCTGTAGCTATCCCAGAATCACAGAGTAGTTTCAGGACAGTTGAAAGGACAGTTGACATGATCTTCTCTGCATGACAGATTCAAGAGAAATGCATTGAGCAGAACATACCGGGGTGCTCTCTGGATAGTATTCAAAAAGGTAAGATGTCCATTAGGGTTCGTAGAAATGGTCAAGTAGCTGCACAGGAATATGAAAGCTCGGGTTACTTTCAATAGACAACTCTCTGGGGGAAATCCTTATTGACAATTGTATAAAGCATGGTGATATTCCTGCCACCATGCTTATCTCTACTTTTTTTGCTGCTCTACTTACACATGCTTTCTAAGATGGTGATGAAAGCATCCATTTGCACTTCAGAACCACTGGATAGGTTTTTGATCTGAGAAGGTTTAGCGTCAAATTGAACATTTTCCAAACTTTGATGAGAGAGCTATGAGAGAGCTATGCAGACAATGCTGACTTCTTAGCTCATACAGAAGCTATTTATTAAATAGAGACATAAAAGTCTGTCTGCTTAATTTATTATTGTGTTTTCCAAATTTTCAAATTAAGTATTGTGTATTAAGATCAAAATTGTCGATAAACTGTCCAAAATTCATGTTGTATTGCTGTTTAGTTCTCGTACTTTTGACCATCTCAGTCATTTTCAAGAATCAATCTGGTGTCTGGGTAGTAAGCAAGATTTCTTTTTCTTCATCCCATATTCTTTGGAAAGCTGAATATTTGAAATAGTGACATCATGTGTAATGGTTCTTGGGAATGAGGCTGCACCAAGAAGAATATTATATATATATATATATAATAAAAACTATTTTGCTAAAATAAATGACTCACACAATACTTAATTGTTTTTCTTACTACAATATATCTAAGTATACCATAATTATTTAATCTTAATTCTAACCTAAGCATTCAACACCCTTTACTCATGAGCTAATAAAAAATCTATTTTTTTTACAAAACCCTAAAGTCTAACCTGCTGTTAAAAATTATTGTCTACCCATTTAAATAATCTATGGTCCCACTATGTATGTTATCCAGACAAAATTAAAAAGTGACATGTCTAGACACCAGGCCATTCTGCTTCCTTTCATGGCTAAGTTTTTCAAACTCCATAGTTACATAATTCTCATTTTTGATTGAACAATGTTGACACACTTAAAGCATTTTCTCCTACTACCACTTCCTAATTTTCTAAATAACCATGAATTCATCTTGTATTTTCAAAATAAAAATCATTTTCACCATGTATTTTAACGTATCACCTGAAGAAGAACAGTATTGTTCTGAAACATGAAAAGTTTGGTGTAGTGATATAATGCTTTTATAAACCATTGTAATAACAAAATTACTATACTGATACATACACACACACACACACACATTTTTCAAGATACCACCTCCTGCTGAATGATATTTTATTTAATGTAAGATGTTTATTTTGTATAATAATAGCTTCCAGGGTTTTGAGTTTTTCTTTGCATTAGGAGCTGTAAAATATTTTGGTATTATCCACTAATATTTGTCTTATGTTGTTGAGAATAAATTATTCCTATTTTCCTATATAGTATAGTTTTCATTGAATGTATGCATGCATCAATTTTGTTGTGAGCTTCATATGTTTACCTCATGGCATCTGTGTATATGTTTAATTTTGAAAATGTTAATTCAATTATATTATTATTAAATGTATTAAAAATCAGGTATATTGGTGTATTTTTTGTTATAATGAATACCAATGGCTTTAGCTGTAATATTGAACCACTTTAAATTCCTTATTTAATCATATTGTCAGTTTTAATCCATATCTTCAATTCAAGAAAGCATGTATACATATTTTTCTGCATATATATTCTTAGTAGCATTTGCTCATACACATGATTGAAATACACTGATAATTCCATATATAAAATGATGATACTCATACTTCATATTTATATAAAAATGAAGAAAAAGAAAAAGGATCAAGAATGAATATTGCAAGAACCTGTCAGACTTTTTCCTATACTAGAGATGTTAGTGAACAAAGAATGTACACAGTAGGCAATTCATCCAAAATTTGATCACTTCAAATATCTGAATCTCTCTCTCTCTCACTCACTCTTATATATATATATATATATATATATACTGTAGCTGCAGATACCCACATACTATACAAGTGAAACGTATATGCTCTTTTCAGATATTGATCCTAGTGTATGACATTGGTGTTAAGTTGAAACATCATTACCATTAAACCAGTACACATCATCAGTATCTCATGATCCCAGCAAACTTTGATCATTGGAAAGTTCAGTCCTGTGAATCAAGATAAGCTTTCTCTACATCCAGCCAGATGTAATTTTGGAGCTTTATGTTTCTTTTATTTGAATTATTCAATCCTATGAAATTAAGAGAGTTAACAGTAAAAGAATATACAAAGTTAAGAAACCTAACCTCACTAGGAAATGTAATATACCATCAGCAGTTTTGTTCTTGCTCATATTTCAAATGTTCTGATGTGGTATTTGTAAAATTTTGCTTATTGGATGTCAGTTTCAAAAGCAACTCTTCTGCATGTGCATACATGTCATTTTTATGTGTACATTTCTGTGATTTTGAGATATATAGTATGTGTGTGGTGGGGGTGTCATTATGCTTTTCATGTGAGAGGAAAAAAATTGGTTTATTTTGTTTTATATTAGGCATGGACAAACGTTTCTAACATCCACATTTTTGTAAAATGAGTAAATACATCAAGACTTGAAAATTATATTGAAAACAGAACTAATAATATACACACACATACTTATTTAATCACATGCATGACTATATTTGTGTATGTATTCTACACAACAAAGAAAAAGAAACTGTACATTTCAATTTAATTTTGTTTTAATCTCTTATTTTCAAGCACTTTTCTTGTGTTAAAGATAATTTTGTTGGGATAGCATAAGCTATCCACCCCATTTTCAGGCCAATA
Source organism: Ascarosepion bandense (assembly GCA_037127315.1). NCBI lineage: Eukaryota > Metazoa > Mollusca > Cephalopoda > Sepiida > Sepiidae > Ascarosepion > Ascarosepion bandense. The sequence continues at coordinate 693,168 of JBBBDQ010000622.1, read as the reverse complement.
CATATTGGAATAGTAGTCCAACATTATGAGATTGACCAATCACAGTCTCATATCGTGTTCTTTGCGACTTTATTGGTTAAAATAGATTTTGGCACCAGAATTCAACAGGCCCGTCTTGAGCACACTTTTTGATCGATCATCAGTGGACCCTCAATTGCCAATCGAATCCATGCTGGGCACTCTCATCACCTTCGACTAGCCGCACTTAACTTTCGTGCGCTACATTCCACACACAAACTTTCTTCAGTGCTTAAGAATTCTTGGTTCACTCATTCTTATTTCACAAATCGAAAAGAATTTTTTCTTCAGTCAAGAACTTTACTTAATCTTGCCATAAATACTCACTATTTTCATCGTCTCCTGTAATTTATTGTAAATTACTTTCAACACAAACGCTTGTCGCGGCCTCAAACAGCCGCTTCTAAAAAGATACGATCATAACAGCAGCAGCAGCTATTAGCCGCCTCCTGACCCCAAAACGACCATAGCAAACAGCAGCAGCTAGTAGCCTTCCTCTGACCTTGACCAACAAATGGCGGACCCTTAAGGCCCGCCTTAAAGAAAATTCAAGAAAATTTAACTACACGTGCGACACAGATCAATTCTGCAAATATACACTAGCCTAAAACTATCGAAATACACATGGAATTAGGCTGCGCTCCCCAAAACATCAAACGACGTGTGGAGCAATTAATATTTAGCGCTTTTCTACTCTTACCGATCTGGGAGCAGTGACCGAACACCTCTTCGCTTATCACCAGCCTCGGCTGCGCCCAGAAATTTCGTAGTTGTCTTAGAAAACCTGCCTCCTGGCGGTCGCATCTATCCGTTACAGTTGCTTCTGGCATTGATCCTTCTTTCCGGCGGTAGATTAGCCATCGAGACCCCTACACACACTTCATAGCAGAACACTTCAATCAACCAGGACACACATTAGAAAACTGCAAATGGTTACTAATAGATTCTGATTTTAGTTCTACATACTCATGCAGAAAGAAAGAAAAATACTGGATCTTAAAATTAAAAACATACAGGCTAGGTTTTTTGAATCTTTATAAATATTTCAATAGTTAAACATTTTTTAGATACACTTAAAAATTTTTTCTTTAAAACAACATTTATAAGTATTATTAAAGATAGGTTTACAAATATTAAAAAAAATCTGTCGCTTTTTGTGTCACATGATGCAAACAATCTCTCCATGAACGCTCTCGCGAAATACATTTCTAATTTAAATTTTAAAATCATTTGTTTCTGATGAAAGGCCGAGGACGGTCTGAAATATCAAATATAATAATAGAAATAAATAAATACTGTCAAAAAAATACATTTACAACTTCTTAACAGTTTTTCCTATACATATTATTAAGACAGTATACGTGGATCATCACTATGTTATATATATATATATATATATATATATATATATATATATTATTTGTAATAAATATTGACTCTGTAGAGAAATAAATTTGATTACATTGATCCCTCTAGCTGGATCAGTTTTAATACTTAATTTTTTATAATTAATGTTAATAGGATCAATTTTGGATTTTCCTTCAAGCTACTTCTTTTTGGAAAAACTGAAGATGTGCATGTGTGTATCTATATGTGTATCCTCACTGATTTCTATTAACATACATTTCCACATTTTTCATCAGATTTGTTTCAAACTTACACACCCTTGCAAATTTATTCAAGTAGACATTCATTTCATGCAGCCAACCCAGAAGCAAACCTCCAACATTTACCTAGCCCGATTTTATCCTACTGTATTGGCTGAAGTTGCGTGACCCCTGGCTGTGTCCAGTTAACCTCCCTGACCTTTGCTGATTCTGCCCAGATGTTGTTGATCTCAGACTAGCCAAAGCATGACCACTTATTACTACTTGATGAGGCTGGTCTAGACATGCGAGAGATTGATGTAATATAATGAAAACCAGATGTAAGACTACAATGACACGGTGTAGATTGATATATATTTATATATATCAAATAATTACAAGTTTACAAGCAAGTCAAAATAAGTGAAGAAAAAGAAATATCAGTTGGTTGATATTTTAGTAGCATGATAATATTTATGTTGTATTATTTCTACAGGACAATCAGTTATTCAACTTTCAGTTGTTTGAATTTGCAATATCTCTCTCTCCCATCTGCTTATTTCTAGCAGCAGGTGAGTTTTCAGTCCAACCATATTATTCCATCCTCCTTTCAAACCACACTTTCACCTGTCTTCAAACCACACTTTAACCTGACTCACTAATTTTGTCTTGCATTCTGTTTCTGTTAAACAGGCACCCAGACCTGGGTAGGAAAGAGGTGTATAAGGTTACCATTTCCCTCACTGTAACTCTTACCAGCTCAAAATTGAAACAATTACATTTAATCATTTCGACTTCAAATAGAAGAGGAGAAAATCATACTCCCTCTTGTTGTCTGTTTGCTCTTATCAACTGTCCTGGTAATCCAGTACACAGGAAATTGTCAAGGCTGCATTTCAACCTAGGGTCACATATCATCAAATCTCACTGAAATATATTTTGACTAATATTGCTTTGATAAATTTGCTTAAAAATAATTTTGTACTCCTTATATCTGCATTGTACATGTACCTGCATTCTCTACTTGTTAACATTTTTGCTACTTATCCTGACAAAATAATTGTATTCTCCAATTTTAGAGAAATCTCTTCTTATCTTGAAAATAGGGTTACGTCAGTGCTACAAATGGGAACTGCCAACTATTCCACTTCTGCATAGTGGTACATTTCCTCTTACAAAAACCAACGCTTAAATTGACCATGGGAATTCTTACTCTTTGCATCTCATGTGATACTGGGTACTTACTACTAGCTTATATATTTTTTCATAAGCATCAATATATTTGTATGAATGTGAATATTTGCCAATTGCTTTTGTGAGACTATCCCAAGTTGTGAATTTCTTTTTAGTTGCAAAAGCAACAGTAATTTTATTGACAAATATTGCTGTTCTTAACTTAGAACTTTATAAAAGAGTAACAATTTCAAAAAACTACTAATTGTCTGAGAATGTTAACTCATTAAGCTAGAAAATGTCATTTCAGTAAGTAATTTTAAATTATTTTAAATGAAATATATGGTCAGTATTGTGTTGTTCAAGATAAAAGTACCAATTTAAACAGTGATTATTTTAAATTCACGGAAAAATGAATTATTCAGGCAAACTATTCTTGCTTAATCTGTTAATATTTTTCATTGATTTCTTTTCTAAAGAATTCTACAAAAACCTAATAAATTCATTGATGCTTTTCTTTATATTTCTTTATATATTTTTTATATATCTATAACTAAACTTTTTAAATTTCAAAACTGATTTAAAGTTATTGGGAAAGATAGCAACTAAAAACAGTAAACAAATAAAATTATACCTATGTTAATGAAAGATGTATCAGACTAAGTGTCTACAAGTGATTAAGAATATGAAAAAAATTTCTCAGGGACATATTTTGTCCAATCATTCTCATAATGAAACAACTCATTAAGAAGTTTTTTTTCACATTTTATCATTCATTCACTCACCTAAGTTAATGAGTAAATTTATTTTATAAGTGGATCAATAGGTTCATAGCATGATGTCTTAGTTATCTCTCTTTAATTCAACTTTGTTCACCACTACTTTGGATCAAATCACTGCTTTTATCCACTGAGCTATATATATAACTGTAAATTTGTCTATGAACACATCTCGAAAAACCCACTGAGTATAAAAGCAGAAGGGAAAAAATAGAAACAAAAAAAGAAACGAACTAAACACTTGAACATTAGTCAAAGTACTAGTCGAAAGAAAAAACCCTTGGATGAGTAACCTAACACGCTCAATACACTAGTAGAGCAAACAAGTAAGTAGCTAACCTAGAGAGCCAACGAACCTACCAAGGTTTCACCAAATTGGATCTTCAGGGAAAGTTGGCTAACTAGGCTAAAATAAGGCAATAAGATATAAGAAACTTCGCAACCACATGATCAAAATAGAAGACACCAACCACTAAAGAAGAGGCGGGTACAACATTTTATTCACAAAAAATTTTTTCTATGTTTATATTTGTTTAAAATTTCAGACTTGGAATTGAATAAGCTATGTGCGGGTTCAAACAGAGCTATGGCTAACTTCTCCTCCCCACACAATTTACAAAATTTTTGTCCTGCTCTAAATTTAGTACATCGTTTAAGTATCTCCCATTTTAAAATGGGGTCAATATTTAACTCTTTTTGATGGACCATACATATGTAGCCAGTGTAGTACTATGCATATATTTATCATTTCGGAAACTACTCATATGGTTATAAAATCTGATCTTAAAACTATCCTGTGTTGCACCTATATAAATCTTTGGTTCTAGATCTTCATGATTCTTATATACTTTTACTTGGTACACAACACAGTTTTGTTGACATTTTCCCTGTAATGGACAATTGTTTTCTATCCTGCAATTGCACGTGATCTTACTTTTATTATTTTTCTTCATAATTTTGGTTTTATTAAAACCACTGATTATCTTAGCCATGTTGGGCATACAGGAATAACTTAACTTAACATTAGTATTTTTTTTGTGAATAAAATGTTGTACCCCCCTATTCTTTAATGTTTGGTATCTTCTATTTTGATCACATGGTTGCGGAGTTTCTTATATCTTATCGCCTTACTTTAACCTAGTTAGCCAACTTTCCCTGAAAATCCAATTTGGTAAAACCTTGGTAGGTTCGTTGGCTCTCTAGGTTAGCTACTTACCTATATATATATATATATATATATATATATATATATATAAAACATTTTTTATTTCACAGTGAGTGCAGAAGCAAGCAAATAAGACTGGTCACTGAAAGAAACACTTCACCATCTCTGCTCCACAGTTTGATTCAGTAAGAGTGACCACCTAGAAGATCTTGTGATGCCAAGAAGGCCTGTCAGCAAAACCTATGAAAGCTATTGAGGAACTATAATCTGGCAAGCTTGCAGTCATTGATGGCAACCTTCCAGAGATGTGAAAGTAGAGCAGAACAATTGTCCATGTATGACTGCACAGTTTCCTTGTTTGCTACTGGGAATAGCACAAACTAGACCAAGATTTCAAAGGCACAGTTATCACTCTAAAAAGTAAGGAAGTCAGATTACTTGAATGACCTGTGTATTTATGTTTGTTGAAATCCTGGCTTTCTCAACAAAAATATTTGGTCTTGGAAAATTACCTTTATTACTCTCCCAAATGCCTCATTGTGATTATTTAACTATATGAGGTACAGTTCAAATGAGTCAGAATCAGTAAGAATTTCTCAAAGCACTTTCCTTATTGCAAATGATATTCTTACCCTTACACTGATTTCACTATACTTCAGATGAATAATGATGAAAAACATTCACATTTGCACATGTTTAAATGACATGTTTGTTAAGTCTCAGACAATTCTACATCAATAATAAATGTGAACTAGTGAGGAAACTTTGATAACACACCTGTAGGTGTCCACTTTGAGTCAGCTCAACAAGTTAAATCCTACTTTACAAAATCCATGGAATGTTTCAGTTTGGTAACCAGTTTGAAAAAAATTAGTCATCCTCCACCAACATACATCCTGTCATGTGTACCACCCACTTTCCATCTGTCACTTCCACAAAGCTAAATGTGGTTCAAGACTTTATCTATTTTGGATGTGTCATATTCACATATGCCAAGTTAAAAAAATAACTAGTTGGCAACAGATTTGCATAGTCTGTTAAAGGCTTGTTTTGCTTTGGCAAAAGTAAAACAAGGCTATTATGTTTTTGTAATCTGGATCAAATAAAAATTAAAGAATTAAAATAAACATGTTCAGATTCATCATATTGTCAACTTTCCTCTTTCTCTGTCTCTCTCTCTCTCAGATTGTTGGCGGGGCTTCCAAATATGCTAACTGTATCTCTGCAGGAGGTAAAAGTTCCTCAAGCGGGTGGGGCACCTCTTTTGCTGTGGGCGGACAGGATCCTGGTGGTTCAGGATTTTAAAAGTTGGAGTATACATATACTTCTAAACACCAACACACCACTTTAACCCCTACTTGAGCTAGAAGGGAGTTGGAGAGGCCCTATCCAATCAACCAAATGATCATGTCAGACTAACAAACCAAAAATTCACTCAAATTTACCATATCAAACATTAAACTGACTTAGTAAGCAGTAAATGTAGGGTCAATCAAACAGGGAACAAAGAAATCTGACATAGCTCTTTCAGTCTCTGAGGAAAGCCCATACTTCAGTGGAAAATCCCAGATATAACATTTGCTCAGAACCCTCCCCACATTTGAGTATGCCAGGTATATAGTCCTAGAGGAATGAGGCAGATGGAATTTCCCTTTTGATCATCTCTAACATATGGAGCTCTGAGGTGGGAAGCATGGCTGATGAATAATAATAATAATAATAAAATAACAGCACAAAAATAAAACAAGAGACTATACATTGATATAGACATAGAAAGTGACACATATCAAAGGATAATTTTTTTTATATTCACTAATAGAACCAACAGAGACTAATGAACTAATAATGAACTTGTTACATTGTGTAATAGAAAAAAATCCTAGCATATTGGATAACTCCAAAAAAATAGAAATAATATGTTACTGATAAAAGTCAAAGGAAAACATGGCACTTGAAACTCTACTAAATTTCATGATATAAACATAAAAGTCTACCCACATCAATTTCTAAATTCCTCCAGAGGTGTGATAAAAAGCACTGAACTTTCAGTGTACACTGGAGGAAATTAAGAACAATAATTCTACCAAAAACAAAGCATTACAGACATAAAAAGAATAGCCATTACAAAAGATTTATACAATTATAGATACCAACGCTTATCTCATTACTTTTGATGCACCAGAATAACCACTACCACAGCAAATAAAAATTGACTATACAGTTTCCAAAGTAGAAACATATATTCCAAACTTATTAAGATGCTTAAACTGCCAAAGATATGGACATGGTAAGAATAAATGTACAATGAAGTATGTATATGGAAAATGTGAAGAAAATGATCATAACCATACTGAAATCACATACCCAAATGAAACCAAATGCCCTAATTGTAAAAGAAATCATATGGCAACTTCCAAGGACTGCAAAACCTGAAAAAAGAAAAAGATATATTAAACATTAAACACACTAAAAAATTCCCTACTAGGAAGCAAGGTAAAGCATGAAAACCATTTCAACTATACCATCATATGCAAAAATTACCCAAACTTCAACCTGTATTTATGAAAATCTAACATCAAACAAATCACATGAAATACAAGAACTAACATTTTTAATTCAGGAATTAAAATCATTGAGAACATTAAAATCAGTTGTAAATTTGGAAACAACCTATACCACTGAACCAAAACTATCCACAATGTAAATCCAACACAAAATTCACTAACAACAATCTTTCAATAGCAAAACACTCAAATGAAAAATTCCACAAATAGAAAACTGATAGAACAAAAAAAAAATCAACCCTCAATACAAAATTGAAATCCAAAAATACAAAAGAAACAGAATTAAAAACAAATAAAATGAAACTTATCAAAAAATAAATGTATCAACAATAGAGAACTGGCCAAGTGTGAGTAAATCAATATTGGTTAAAACATCAATACATCATGAAAAACTACTATTAAATACAGATCTACAGACCATGGCAGTAAAAGCTTCAATTCATCAAACAATAGCTATATGTTCAATTTATATTCATCCATAACACAGACTGAATATGACTAAAATATTTAATGCCAACAGCAAAATGTGGGACTGCAGGAACTCCAATCAAACTGGTAAAATTATAGAATCTCTACTAGAATCATCTGATCAATGTATTTGTGTATACTTCTGAGATAAAGTTACACTATTTACATTATTTGGACTATTGTTGTTATTTTTACACTGTTTTGGCTATTGTACATGCTGCCTTTGTCAGGTGCTAGGAATTTAGAAACGAAACCTTTATTACAATCACTGGAGATATATCATTCTCATTCCTTGTATGAAGCCACTTCTGGTAGTCATGAGTTATCTCCTTTTAACTTTCTAATTATTTGTTCACCACTGCTATAGCCTGGTATTGAACTCACAACTCTTTGGGTTAAGTCACTGGAACTAACCAATGTCTGTATCCACTGGGCTATGTGTCCTTAAGAACAACTGAATTTTTGGGACTTATAAACATAATGTCCAGTAACCCTTTTTTGAGGATATAGATGTTGGTTAGTTCCAGTGACTTGACACAAATAGTTGTGAGTTCAATACCAGGCTATTCTCAATATAAATAGTATTACTAAAACCATTAATACAGGATTTGGAAAATCCTAATATGTAGATGATCTCTCAATATCATACTAATCACCAAACATACCTTCCTTTGAAAGATATGACAAACATGTTTAAACAAGATAAAAAATGGACAGATGAAAATGGATTCTTTCTCCAGAACAAAAACTGTTTGTATGCATTTCTGCAAAAAAATGACACTACCACACCAATCCAAAAATTACAATTAATTCCCATAGTCCAACAAAAAAAATATCTAGGAATCATTGATTACCTTAAAAAAAAAAATGCCAAAAGGTTTTGAAGCTTCCAAAAGTAATATCAAAACTGAATTGGGGTGCCAACCAAAAAAGAATGGTTAGAAAAATAGGTTACACATCAGATTAAAATTAGACTATGGATGCATCATTTACAGTGCCACACTTAAATATTATCTTCAAAAAATAAAATCCATACAAAATCAAGGACTGAGATTAAGTCACAGAGCTTTCCGGATGTCACCCCCTACAAAGTTTCTATATGAAAGACAATAAACCACCGATATTTTTGAAATGAGAAAAATTATCCCTCCAGTATGCACTAAAACTACAATCTAACCCAAAGAACTTAGCATACCGAAAAATACATGAACCTCAATATATCCAGTCCTATAGAAAAAAAACCCAACAACCATGCCTTTACTTGGACTTTGAATTTACGAAGGACTAGAACAAATAAACAAAGATCCTAATGATGTGACAAAAAAAAAGAAACAATCAACAAAAGTATGTATTGAGAATGAAGAGACAAATATCATGACTATAAACCATTTAACGCAGATGGATAAATAAATCCTAGATAGAATAAGTGCAGCATCCACAAACAGAAAAATTCATAAACAAATCAGGCTACCAAATAATGTATCCATCTAAACAGCTGAACTACAAGCTTTTAAAATGATTGAAAATTCAGGACATAGGAAGCTTATAATATTCTCAGACTCCCTATCTAGTTTAACAGCAATTAAGGAAAAAAACACAAATCATCCCTATATTAAAAAAAACTTGAAATTTGTCATCAGTTAATAAAGCACAAAACAATAATATTGGCTTGGATTCCTAGCCATATAGGCATCAAGCTAACTCTTAAGTAGAAGAGGCAGTGAAAATGAAAATGACCAAAATCAAACTCTCATATACAAATTACAAAAACAAAATTGCACAATACATTAAAGAAAATGGAAGCAATTTGAGACATGTTTCCAAACAATAAACTATGTGAACATGAGCCAACAATAAGAAAGAATATAGAGCCATTGGCTGACTATAGACAAGACAGAGTGCTCAACAAAATAAGAATCAAACATACTCATTTCACACACACACACACACACACACACACTACATACTCACTGCAACTAATTTCTCACCATCAAGTGCATGTCGATAGAATGCAAGGAGCACAAAAAGTATGTAGTAACCAAGCAGAATATGCTCTTCAAAAATGTGCCTACTGCTCAAATAATAGGATATCTGAAGAAAATACTTTCAACTTTTATAGAAAATAGAGTTTGAACTTTGAACCATACAACTTATATTTTGAAACATTCCCAAACTATACAACTTATGATATTTTAAAAACAATTTTAAATAACCTCACTTTCACTTGAAATATTTAGAAATATTTCTGAATATAAAGTCCAGTTTAAACATTAAATGGCCCACAGTGGTTGATATGCTGGTAAAGCATAAACAATCAATCAATCTTTCTGTCATATATATATAATGACACGCATAAGTATTGGATACATGTTATTTTCTGTTATAACTCCAGTTTATGTTTGCCATTTCGCCTGATATTTGGAAAGTAATATCTCAGAAAGTTGTTTTAGTTGTATGTGGAAAGAAAATTAAAAACTCGTGGTTGAATCCATTTTTTTTTATCAAACTTCAAAATTACCCTATGCAAAAGTATTGGATACATCAATTTAATATTTTGTTGCGTAGCCTTTGTTTTGTTTCACTGCTTCCAGTTGCTTTCTATAGTTGGCCACAAGTTTTCCACACTGATCCACCGTTACTTTACCCTATTCTTTCTTGCATAATTCCTTTAATTGCTTGATATTTTGTGGATTTCACTTATGAATTTTAACCTTCAAAGTATTCCACAAATTCTCAATTGGATTCAAGTCAGGAGACTGACTTGGCCAATTGAGAGTACTAATACCATTATTTTCAAACCATTCCTTTGTAAGTTTTGCAGTATGTTTGGGATCATTGTTGTGATGAAGCACAAAATTCTGATCATGTCCTAAAGAAGTTTCAGATTTCTGAAGGTTCTTCTCTAGAATCGCCCTGTACATGCTACCATTCATTCTACCATGGATAACTTGTAACTCACCAGTGCCCTTGGATAAAAAGCATCACCATATCATAATGGAACCACCCCCAAACTTAACTGGGGGGATGGTATTGTGCTTGTTGAAGGCAGTGCCATTTTTTTTGCCAAACACTTGTCACTGTGTTCCTTCTGAATAGTTCAACTTTCGTTTCATCCAACCAGATTACCTTTTCTCAAAACTACATACTTTTCTTTTCATAAGTTTCAGCAAACTTTAATCGGTCTTTGACATGTTTGGTTTTCAGTAAAGGCACTTTTCTTGGTGATCTTGAATGAAAGCCTGTACAATATAGAGGCTCTGCTAATGGTATCCTTACTTACATTAATTCCAGCACCCTCAAGATCAGTTTTAATTTCAGAATGAGTAATGAAGGGGTTTTTTTTGCACATTTCTGCTGATCCACCTTGAAGTCCTCTCATTTATTTTTCTCAGTCTTCCATTTCTTGGAAGGCTTGCTGTATCATCACCATACTTCTTATACTTTCTGATGATATTTCCTACTGTACTTAGTGCTAGATTCATTTCTTTGCTAATTTTTCGGTAACCTTGTCCTCCTTTGTGATGTTCAATGAGTCTATCTCATATATCTCTGAATAATTCTTTAGTTTTTGCTATTTTTAATCCTTGAATTGCAGAATGCACATCAAAGAGTCAGATGATTGGTAACACTATCTTGTAAGCAATTGTGTGCTTCTCTGACTGGTCAGAGATAACATTTCAGTACTATCAAAAATCTGAATATTTAAAGTCTTTTAAAAGTTTTGATTGGAAATTTGAAAATAGTGTCATTTATCCAATACTTTTGCATAGGGTAATTTTGAACTTTGATAAAAAAATGGATTCAACCATGAGTTTTTAATTTTCCTTCCATGTACAACTAAAACAACTTTATGAGATATTACTTACCAAATATCAGGCAAGGAGGAAAAAGAACATTTTTAAATTGCATGTGTAGATTTATTAGTGCATGAGAAAATTATAGTTGTAACCAGAAGAAGGAAAAGAACTTTTTCAATTTGTCTGAAGAAATTTTATAAAAGAACTTTTTGATGACGTATGGAAGTTTTATGGTGCCTGTAAAATTACAAATAGAAGCAAAAGAAGAAAACAAGAACTTTTTAAAGTTAAAACTTAGTAGTGCATGTTAAATAATGTACTTGGATGTGTGATGTCATTTATGGATAAATGACAGGATGGGTAAGGGAGAGATATAACAATATTTAACATGACACAGACAGAAGAATTATATTAGTTTTATTATTATTATTTATTACAAATAGAAAAGAATCAACTAAGAAAAATTTATTCTGTTCCAATAAAGGGAAATAAAAAAAAAGACAATATTTTTTTTAGTTGAGAAAAGATTCACTTTCTCAAAAGATTGCATTGACTAAAAAAATATCAATCAGAAATTAACATATGTAATTGGTCATTTAGAATAAAACAGTGGAGCTAATCGAGGTCACAGATGTCAGGCAAAAGTAGTTGACAGGAATAGTATTATGTACAAGCAATACATAACTGGGAAAGGTTTTTGTTTTTCTAAATTCTTGACAACACAGTTGGCACAGTCAAGTGTCAAAATTCATTTTGCTAAAAAGAGACATTATTAATCAATTCCCAGCTACAGAAAGTGATAATGGAATTTTGTATGTTTTTTAAACTATAATTCCCAGCTAAAATTTCAGCATATGCTAGCTGACACGAATGAGGGTCAAAAATGTCAATGGACATTGTTGAATAAATCTCCTCCAGTTGCTATCTGTGGTTCATAAAACAATAAGATGATAAATTCTATTTTCCCTTATTCCAGCAAAATGCTAAGCAAAACACACCTGTGGAAGATAGAAAGGTCAAAAAGGTTAGACTCAACGTATTACAAACTATAGACAAAGTGAAAAGAGAGAAATTTTGTGGATTGGGAATTCAGTCAAGTGCAAAGATTAAGTTGATTTGTTGAGGGAGAGAAAAGGACAATTAATTAATTATGAGAATGACTAGATTGGAGTTTCCTTGAGAGAAGAGTTGACGTTATGTGATAGCTCTGCTCAAAACTGGTAAAGAGAAAAATATCTGATTGGCCTAATTGAATAGAAGACAACAGAAAGAGTTGACGCCATGTAATAACTCTACCCAAAGGTGGGAGAGAGAGAGAGAGAGAGAGAGAGAGAGAGAGAGAGAGAGAGATTTCATTTGATGCATGAGACAGAAAACTATTGAGGATAGGATTTACATAAACACATCCGGTATCCATCATATCCACACCAGTAAAAATGGACAAGCATAAATACAGAGCCTCAAGGGAATTAAGTGAATTTCAGTAGAGTCACAGCACAGTAATGTAATGACAGAGATAGGTGCCACTTTGTTGGGCACCAACTGCAGGGCCCACCGCCTACCATAGAGTTCCTGGCTGAAGATGTAACAAGACAGAGATAATTGCCACACCATTCAGTGCCAGCTGTGGAGAGGTCTGTTGCCAGCCAACCAACAAACAAGAAATGATCTTACAGACAAAGTTCTGAAACGGCCAACCAGAGTTACAGGAAGTGATTTTGCAGACAGTTTTGAAATTGCCCAATACAAAGTTGAACAGTTTGAGTTCCAGCACTGCACAGAAACAAAGTCAATTTGAGTTACCAGCACTGCCATCCACCCACCATACTCAAAGACAGTTCTTCAGCAGTTTCTGTGAAGTTTCGGTATGAAGTGAGATGAAATCAGTTTGAGTCACCACAAACTTAAAACTCCGACCAAAGGTGAAGTGATATTGCCAACCAAAAACTTGTATTAATCATAATCACAAAGTACTACCTAGAGAAATTGGTCAAAACTTTTATCCCATCACCAGATTAGTAGGAACAAGGTTTAGGAAGAAGACAATTGATGATTGTTTTTTCTCTTGTTTCCTTTTGTACATAAAGACTTTCTACAATTTATTCCGGCATCATTCATTTTATTTTTGGTGCCGTTTTCATTTTCCCAATTGTATGCATGCATCCAGCTTGATTTAGTTTGGCGGAGAGACATCTAGTGAGAATTCAAAGTGACTATTTTGAGATCAATTTCACAACATGGGCAAGGAAGATCACCATTGAAAAAGTCAACCTGAGGACCAGCTGCTGTATCAATGGCATCAACAAACCGACGGGGCAGCGTGTCACAGAGGTTTATCTTGTCTTTTCTGTTTAGGATATGGTTTAATGGTTCCTTTGTTTCTGCCATGGCTCTAATGATTTAATTGTTTTAACTTTTTGATGATATGATTCATCATTGATTGTGATTTTTCATTGTGAGAGTATTGGGTTGATAGTTTTTCTGGTTGCAGCATCTTGGCTGATAGAAAGAATCCCAAACCCTTGGTTGCACTTACAGAACCTGCTCTTGGCAATAATTGCATCATAGTAAAGTAAATGCAGTGTTATGTTATGCATGGATAGGTCTCCTTTTAGTGAACAAATCTGAGGCCACATGATGAATTAGTCTTAGTCATTTTCAGGCTAGTTTGTATTGCCATAGAAGATATTGATGATTACATTTGCCTTTTTCTCCTTAAAACATAACCTTATGATAGTTGCCATGAAAAGAAATACATGTATACCAGTAAACAACAAATCACCTGACCTTCTCAACCTGTCTGTCATGAATATTTATGGTATTTGTTCCAATTTCTATAGTGTAGGATCTTTTCTCTTGAAACATTCTGCAGATATATTTAATTAGTGTATAATCTTTGAACAAATTTAAATTCTTCTATAGCAACCAATAAATTCTTTGTTCCAGGCTATCTTCCTGTTTATCAGAAAGATTCTGATACTAGAAATTATTTTAGTATACATATGCATGGCCTTGATATTTACATCCAGGAAAATCTTCCAGTGGCAAGGAAATTGTCCCTTGAGTCCCTGGATGGTTCTTTTATTTTTGTACTCAGTGTTTGCTGTCTCGTGTTCCTTTATCCCCTGCTGCCATATTAGACAAAATATCTAACAATTTATTTCCCCCTGAGCCTTTTCTATAAATATTTTCATGGTAATTGTTCTGATTAGCTTTCTTCTTGCTTCCCAGTCAATGTCAGTTGTTATCTTCTGTCCTCTTATTGTTTATTTATTGCTCTCTCCTTTATTTTTCTCTTACACTCAGTAATCCTATCTGTCTTAGTGGCTTTATTGTGATGCTTGGGGTGAAATGAATAAAAAAATTAAAAACACATCATTTTAAAATGTTGAAATACGCTTTAATTTTACATATTATATTGTGGTTAGTATATCTATGTTCCCAGGTTAAGTGATACCATTGTTTATATCAATACATTTAAATTGGATGAGCTGTGTGTGTGTAAGAACCACTTCATCAACTTTAATCTTTATAGGAAATAATTTCATAAATGTTAAACGAATTTGTATAATTATCTGATTTTATAATTCAAAAGTTTTATTTAATACCTTTGTCGCCATCATTTTCATTCACTAAATTGACTTTTCTGATTACCTGATGATGTTGTTTTTCTTGTTTTTGTAAAATGGGATCTGAAAATTGTGTCAAAAGAGAAAACTTTATAACTTGACTACTTTTACATTATTATAATTATTGTTTACACTGCAAATAAAATACTTTCTTTAAATTTTTTTCAGGTAAGTTTCTTGTACAACTGTTTTGAAAAAACTATTGGTAAGTGTGATATGAATATCTTGTCATTATTTGTATGAATGAGTATTGATCTATCTTCTTTCAAATTTCACTATCCTTATGGTCATTATGTTATTCTCGCTGTTCAATTTTCTTTTTATTTAAAATACTTTACAAATCTTTGCTAAAATCTCTTATTGGTCATTTTACTGTTACTGGATGTGCATAGTGGTGTAATAGATATTGACTTGGAATGAGAAATTGAAGTTCTGAGTTCAAATACATTTCATTCACTTATGCACAAATACTCTTAGGAAAGGTATTGATCCATCTCTTCTCCCTCCAGCTATGGCTTGAATAGCAAGACAGATTGCGATCTATAGTTTTAGCTGACAACTAGTATACCAGAAAATTTTCTGCCTAATCAGTCATGTCTCAAAAGAGACATGATCACCTAAGCGTGTATCACATATGGCAGTTAACTGATTGACTGACTCTGTTACTTCTTCATTTATATCATCACATTTGCATGTTTTATTATGTTTTTAGTGGTACTTTTATTTTATTAGAGACTTAGAAAACTATATTTTTTAAATTTCCAAACCTTTTTCTACTGTTAAACTTTCTTTTATGACAGTGGGGTTTTTATACACTCTCTCCTTCCCTCTGTTTCATCCATGAATTTTTAAAAGTTTTTCTCTCTTTGATCAAATAAAGATCATTAGTTTTAATAACTCATCATTTCTTGATAACCCTCATGTTACTATTTTATAAATAACTAAATAAAATAATTAATTTCAGTAAAATTTATAGCCTTAGCATTTATAAAAATCTTTTTTTTTAATACAAAAAATACACTTAGAATTATTCACTGGCAGATTTTATGGAAGTGAAGTTTTTTCTTTTAATATTTACTCTTTCGTGATATGAAAAATAATTTAATTTCAGGTCATGGATTTCTCCTCTTTCTAATTACAACATTGATTCATTTTTGAAGACTGATGTGCTTTGCACATTGACTTATAATGGTTTGAGCAACATCACCATCACACTTTTAAATATTCTATTGTTTGTATTCATTAATGTGACTGTAAGAATAGATAATGCAACCCAAAATAAGAGAAGTTTAGTTTTGTGCTAAATGCTGTGTGCAGCAAAAAAATATATTGTATGATGAGATCATTTTTCAAGTTTCACAAGTTTAAGATCTAAGTAAATGTTCAGATAATGTTTAAAATTTTTCAGTATGACAAGTATTTCAAAGGAGGTCTGATATACATAAATACATTCATATATATATATATATATAAAGAGAGAGAGAGAATGAACACAAGGTAATTGGGTGCACATTATAATACAAATATTTTGAGCAGAAAAAAAATCAATATATTTTCAAAACAATTTCTACAAGTAGTCAACTCAGAAAAATAGGAAATCATGAAACTTTCCTCCGCCTGGTGAAGCAGAAATGATTTCATGTCCAGATTGCATAGTTCTTATTCATGTTATCCATCACATCCATGATGACAGTCTTCAATAAGTCCTTAGTATTTGAGGATCATTGGTTGGTCTCCATCTTAAAACCATGGATGTAGTAATCCAGGTGATTCAATTTAGAGATTGGTATTAATGTTTGTCAACATTTGTTTCATTGGAAAGAAATCGCTTCACTATATACCAAAAGCAGCAACAAGAAGATAGGCCATCGTAAGAAGGAAATAAATAAAGACTGGATCCAAAAAGAAACCTTGGATGCCATAGAGGAGAGAAGAGAGATCAAGAAGAAGATGCTGCAGACAAAATCTCCATGACTACATGAGAGACAGGAGAAGATCTATAGAGAGGCTGACAAGAAAGTGAAGACTAGCACTCCGTGACAAGAGAGAGGCAATGAAACAACTGACAACTGAGGCAGAGGAGGTGGCAGCACGAGGTGAGCAAGGGATGCTATACAGGATCACAAAACAGATGAGTGGCAAATTCAGAGGGAACACAGGAGGACCTGTCAAGGACAAGCAAGGAAAATTGCTTACAACGGAGAAGGAGCAAGAAGAGAAGTGGGCTGAACACTTCCAGGAAGTCCTCAACAGACCATCGCCTGAGGAGACTGCAGATATCCCGGAAGCTGCAGAAGACCTGGACATTGACACTGAACCACCAACAAAAGAAGAGATAATAGCTAATAGATAATAATAATCAAGACCCTTAAGAATGGCAAATCACCAGGTCAGGACAACCTCGATGCAGAAATGTTCAAGGCGGACCCCAAACTAGCAGCCACCATCCTGCAACAGCTGTTCACAGCTCTATGGGAGGAAGAGAGAGTACCTGATGACTGGACTAAAGGTGTGATTGTCAGGATACCCAAGAAAGGTACCCTGAATGACTGCAACAATTGGAGAGGGATCACCCTTCTGTCCGTGCCAAGCAAAATCCTGGCCAAGGTCATCATATGAAGAATGTCGGACACTGTGGACGAAACACTCAGAAAAGAACAAGCAGGGTCCAGGAAGCAACGAAGATGTGCCAATCAGATCTTTGCACTCCAAAACATCATAGAGCAGTGTACAGAGTGGCAAAGACAATTGTATGTGAACTTTGTGAACTTAGTAAAGGCTTTTGACAGCATTCACAGAGATAGCCTTTGGAGCATCCTTTGACTTTATGGCATCCCATTCAAACTGGTCTTCCTAATCAAGAGTTTTTACAACAACTTCAGATGCTCAGTAGGACATAACAACACCCCCTTTGATGTAAAAATTGGAGTCAAACAAGGATGCGTGATGTCAGCAGTCCTCTTCAGCTTGGCCATTGACTGAGTCATGAGAAGGACAATGGTGGTCCTTCCGAGCGGAATCCGTTGGAGCCTGTTCTCAACCTTGGACGATCTGGATTTTGCCAATGACCTGGCGCTGCTGTCCCATACTTACCAACATATACAGGACAAGACCAGCAGACTGAAAACCTTTGGGCAGCAGATAGGGTTGTGGATTAACACCAAGAAGACTGAAATGATGTCATTGAATGTGAACAGGCCCGCTCCTGTCAAAGTGAATGGAGAAGGTCTATGTCATACAGACAAGTTCACTTACTTGGGCAGTATCATCGGACCCGAGGGTGGCACGCAAGAGGATATTCAAAGTAGATTGGGCAAGGCCAGGAACAACATCTGGAGATCAACACAGTACAGCACCAACACCCAGCTCAAGCTATACCAGAGCTGTGTTGTATCTACTCTCCTCTACGGATCTGAGTGCTGGAGAATGACTAGGGCATATCTCGCCAAACTTCAATCCTTTCACACCATATGCCTCCGACAAATACTGAGAATATTTTGGTCAGAGAAGATCTCCAGGAAGACCTGTTAGGAAATGCAAGCAAAAGAACATGGGCACCATCATTACAAGAAAGCGGTGGAAATAGATTGAGCATGTGCTCCGAAAAGATCCACAGTCAATCACAAGAACAGCACAGCACTGGGCCCCAGATGGCAAAAGAAAGAGGGGAAGACCAAGAATGACACGGAGAGGTACAGTGAAGAATGAAATGAAAGCCATGCAGTACTCTTGGGGTTCATTGACTAGTCTGGCCCAAGATAGGCAGAGGTGGAGAAGCTTTGTTGCTGCCCTACACACTATTAAACAGGTGAAGAGGCTCATCCCTTGTTCCCTGTTTAGGATGTGGTTTCCAGCTTTCTCTTTGCCAATCTTTTTACTCTTTTTTTTTTTCAATTGGAGTAGATAGACTAAACTATCACCCGGTTCACACTCCACCCATGTCTATTGAACAGGTGAAGAGGCTAATCCCTTGCTTAGGATGTGGTTTCCGGCTTTCTCTTTTCCAATCTTTTCACTCTTATGTAGCCCCCTGCTTGGGGTGATATGATTAAAAAAAATGGATGATGAGGATTAACATGTTATTGAAGACATCTTTAAAAGTTTCTGTCAGTAACTTAGAGGACCATGTAAATAAAATTGCTACATTTGCTAAATTTTAACTGAAAATCTAATGATGCACCATTGTATTGAATTATATCTAATTAAAAGATCAGTATTGGATGTTCTCTTTCTTTAAATTTTCATTTCATGAGACTAAAGTTGATTTGTGGAAAAGAAACAGATTTTCTTCATTTTGCTTTCCAGTATAACAAAATACTAACAAATATTGTCATTATATAATTGATTAAGTTCTCTTACCACTTGTTTGAAATGATATTTCTTGATCAATAAAAAACAAAGTACTTTACAGTTTTGACCACACCCTTCTGCTTTTACAATGTTATAGAAAAACAAAAAACACAGCCATCACATGTTACATTTGGGAAAAAAACTTTGTAAGTTTTTTTTTATTTTTTTATTTTTATTTTTTTAATCGTGTCACCCCAAGCAAGGCATTCCACTGCCACTATAGCGCAGGGGGTTACATAGAGCGATTGGGTATAGGAAATGTCAGAAGGAGGGTGATAGACAACTTAGGATGTACATAGGGAGAGAGTTGGGGAGGTTCGTGTGAGTTAGTGTGTTAGGAGGTGTCTATTGACCCTACATTTAAACTCCTGGAGGTTGTAGCTGTTGGGGAAGCAAGCATGCAGTAGGGAATTCCACAGGCAGGAAGTGCGAAGAAAGAAGCTGTTGGAGTAGAAATTTCGGTTACATTTCATCGGTTTCACTGTAAAAGGTGGGACCTAGTTGCCAATCTAGTATCCCATGCAAATTCACATCTAGGGGGCACCAGTGATTTAAGTTTGTCAGAGCAGAAGCCATGAAAGTATTTATAGAAGAGGCACAGGGAAGCCACGTCACACTGGTGAGAGAGAGACTGCAGGCGGTCAGCCAAGTCGGTATCAATCACATTACAGATTCTTCACTGTATTTTGTCTTCTTGAGAATAGAAGGGGCACCCAACCAGATGTGGCAGCAGTACTCAATGCACGGGCGGATGGTAGATTTATATAAGTGCAGGATAGATTCAGGCGGAAAGAATTTCCGAGCCCTGCACAGAGAGCCGACTTTCATAGCTGCGGATTTAGCAATGGATTCGACGTAGTCATTCCATTTGAGTGTGTCAGGCATGAAATTAATGTTTTTCTTTAAAAAACTGCTGCAGATGTAAAGACTTGTGAATATACTCACTGAAATATTCTGATAAGACTAAAGTCAACAAAAATATTAGTTCCAGTATGTTGAAGTTGGCAGTGAATATAGCAGCCATTTTATTGTCAGCAAAGCATTGGCTTTCTCCTTTCCTTTCTGAGAATTACCAGAATTTAACAAAGGTTACCAATTTTATTTTCCAAGTTCTTATTACAGAAAATGCAGCATGCAACATTGATTCCTGAAATTTAAGGCAAAGAAGTCACAAAGCCTGACCTTTGTGAAAGGAGTTAAAAAACAAGAGATTTAAGATAGGTAGAGAAACGATGCCAACAGAGAAAGAAGAACTGGTAAAGAGCCTAGGAAGATGGGGTGCTGGTACCCTTTCGGATAGAAGTAAAAGCATTGAAGTACAAAACAGGAAGAAGACGGACTCCGAGCAATTGACGAGACAAAGCTACCATGAAAGTTGATGATGCAGTCTGGGTTGTATCCTTGTCTTGCTTGGCTGTTGCAGATTTATGACATCGCATTGTCAAGGGTGGAGATCATTGAACAGAAATACAGTGTACACATCAAATGTCCTGGCCTGCCAAATGTGACAAACATATCAGTACTATATAGCAGAGGGGGTCCACTTAAACTACCCTTGATATTGATTGTAGAAGTATACAAGCAGGAGAAGATCAGAACAGTAATGAGGTTACAGTACTTGAAGGATGAAACAATTCGATCTAATCCACCACAGGTGAAGATAGCAAGGAAGTTGGGTGCAACAGGTGAAACTGAAAACATTTTTTCAGAACTAGAACATCAAGACACAAAGTGGAGCAACACAAAGTGGCAGGGCTGGATTAGGTATGAACCTGTTTATGCCCTTTGCTACAATGAACTCAGTAGAAAGAAAGGATGCAGCATGCAACATTATTAAAAAGAAAGAGAATGAAAGCAGAAGATTGCATCTGGTGCAGTGTTCAGTGCAAAGAAAAATGATAAAGTGGGAAGAGCATACCATACAGAGAGAGATTGGCTGGAAGGATGTATGGGAGTGGGACACATCAATGTTAAGTTTTTTTATTTGTGCAACTTATGATAGGTTACCCTTATCCAGTAACCTGGTGAGATGGCATGCATCTGAGGGTAACAAGTGTAAATGTGGAATGGAAAGTACAATGAAGCACATACTATCAAATTATCAGTTTGCCCTGAATAGGTGTGCATGGGTTTTGTGTGATACCTTGAAGAATCAATAGTTAAAATAGGCCACAAAAGTGCTTCCCAAGGACATCAATCAACTTCCATCAGCAAGGGATGCATAGCCTCTACAAGGGAAAGGAGGGTTAAGTCCTGACAATTTCTTCCCAATCCCAACAGAGAAGAAACCAGATATTTTCTGTTGGTGTGAAGAAAGGAAGATAATTTACTTGGTGGAATTGATAGTGCCCCATGTGGATAATGTGGATGCAGCAGTTGATAGAAAGAATGAGCAATATCAGGCACTGTTTGAAGACGCAGTTGCAAATAAATATCTGATTCAAGATAACATTATTGTCTCATTATTTATTGGATTAAACTAATTGTACTTTTAATATAGGATAGAGAATTGAATTTATTGTAAAATGTAAATGGCTACATTCAAAGTGTTAGTTGAATTTTACAAAAGATTTCCAGTGGTTATACTGACATTTAATATATGAAGTTCTATTCAAAATATCTGACATGTGTTTCCAGCATCAGATTCCCTTTTTTGAAGAAAATAGCTCATTTCTTCATAATATTGTATTCTTCTTATTCTATGAGAGCAGGATGAGTTCAAGGAGAAAAATTCTTCCTTATCTGATGAAAAATTTACTTTAAAGGTGATAATTTTTCTTTTATTTAAGCCAAGTCTGCAAAATGATTATTTGGTATTTCTATTTCTTTTTATTTTGTTTAATGATGAAACTCTTTTGTCTTCTTTACATAATTTACTTGACCCACTTCCCAAAATTGGATTTTTGGAGGAGGGCATTTTGGCCGGGCTGAGAACTTTTCAACTCCTTGTGGATAAATTTAGAATCCACCCTCAGATAACATATTAGATAAAAATCTAATATATGACTGGATTGTAGTTTTTTGACTGTATGTAGAAATTAAAGATTTTCCTAAACTGTAAATTGTAAGCAAAAGGTTTACACTAAAATCAGTTGAATTGTAACCAAACTTAGGGTTTGAGATAACTGAATATAAATCTACATTATTTGTGCCAGCCACTAAGAAATAAAACACAGTTGACTGTAAATTTCAAGGTAAATATATGTCACTATTTACATTATTTGGACTATTGTTTTGTTGCCATTTATACAAAGTTTCGGCCGTTGTACGCTCCTGCCTTCTTCAGGTGTTAGGAATTTTGAACTAAACCCTTTACTACAATCACTGGAGTATATCATTCTCATTCCTTGCGTAAAGCCTCTTTTGAGAATGATATGCTCCAGTGATGATATATCCTTTTTAGTAATGAGTTATCTCCCTTTAACCCTCTAAGTTACTTGTTCACTTAGAGGATTAGAGGGAGATAACTCATGACTACCAAAAGAGGCTTTACTCAAGGAATGAGAATGATATACCCCAGTGATTGTAATAAAGTGTTCAGTTCAAAATTCCTAGCAGCTGAAGAAGGTTGGAGCGTACAACAGTTGAAACATTGTACAAATGGCAACACAGATGAGGACAATAGTCCGAATAAGGTAAATAGTGTAAATACAACCTCATCTCAGAATTATAGATAAATATAAGTTGTTCAAGATTGGATGCAAATTAATACAGTCAATTACTCTAAACAGATTTCAAACTTCAGTCATTAATGCGATTTTACAAGTAGATAAAGCTTCCATTTCACTGCACTTTGTACCATCATCAATCATCTTGTCACTTCACAATAGTAGTCAATTTAATGAACAGAATAGTGTGCAAGCATTAATCTGGTTTGCACCTCTCCCTGGTCTTTTGAACAGGAGGAGAGGTTTATTCCAATATTTAATCTTAGTTTTAATCCAAAGTTAATTGATTAAATTAAAGCAAATTACTCTGACACAATTTAAATTGATTGGAATCTTTGCTTTTTGTTCTATTTACCAGTAAAATCTATAAATTCATCCATATTGACAGATCTGTCAGTACAAAATAATTTTCTTTATGAAAATATATTTCAAAAATAAAATAATTTTCCAAGATGATATTTGTGGAAAATTAGATAATTTAAAGTTTAATCATTCTGAATTTTAAAAAAAAGTTTAAAATAATGCAGAATACCTTTATTTTAAACATGGGGTGTTAGCGGGAGTTAAGTGATTTATTGACAGCCTGATCTTTTGGAAATTTAAGTAAGAGGGACAAAACTGAAATAAATTAATTTACGGATACAATATGAATGTCTTTTTTAATATAATTTTTTAATTACCTAGTTCTCTAAAAATCTAAGAAAATATTCTAGGTAATTTAAATTTTTATTGAACTTTAAATACTTTGGCTTTATAGTTTTACTTACAAAGTCTCTCGTGGGGAAAATATTAGAAAATTACCAATAGATTTTAAAATTCTTATAGGAACGTCTTTTATTTTCTGATAATGTATTTAGAGATTCTTGATAAAATCCAAGGAATCAGCAATGTTATTAGTCCTGAATTGATATCGTGGCTTCAGTCTTTTTCCCACTACTATAACATAGATTCCCTGAGCCATTTTTTATAAATATTTTCATGGTATTTGTTTTGATGAGTTTACCTCTTTGGTACATAGACTTTATGAATTTAATCATAGATTGGATGTGCATTTTAGTGTAATGGATATCAGCTCAGAATGGGAAATTGAAGAACTGAGTTTGAATTCTGCTTGGGTTTATTACATTTATTTACATGCCAATACCTTTGAGAAAGGTATGAATATGTCTCTTTTCCTTCCAGTTAGGGGTTGAATAGTAGGACAGACTAGATTCTATAGGCTTGGTTGATAACCAGTATACTGCAGAAAGAAACAACAACTTACTGTGGGGAAATCTTCTGCCTAGTGTATATCACATATGGCATGTAACTGACTGACTTTGAAATGGCTAGATCTAACCATAAGTTCTATGCTTAACAGCTTCTTCTCTCACACTTCCTGCTTGTGGAACTCTTACGGCCTCTTGCTTTCCATTCAACATTGATCTCCAAAACATTAAATGCAATATCAGTCATATTGCTCTCTCTCTTTCTCTCTCTCTCTCTCTCTCTCTCTTTAATGATGTTTTTTCTTTTTATTATATTTGTTCACACTCAGTAGCCATTGTAACTTATTTTTTGGCCTGCTTGGGGTGAAATGATTAAAAAGAAATCTAATCTAAAATTTTGTTTTCTGGTGTCTTGAAACTAGAAAACAAGATTTTAAACCAACATTTCCAAGGTCATGAAAGGATAAAAATCACTAATTGTTATATATATATATATATATATATATATATATATATATATATATATAAAACTCCTTTGATATTTCCTGTTAATAACACTAAGATTTTGACAATAAAATTTTGTTTTAAGTTTTCCTCATTTTTTTCCACAGCACGTTTTTGGAGGCACCTAATTTCACATCTGCACATACATATATTTCTAAACATATACTGTTAAATATAAGAGACAATGAATGTCTATTATGTTTAATCATGAGCCGTTCTAAACGTATTTTGACTTTAATTTCAGTTGAAAATAAAGACAAAAATTCTGCAACATTTAGATAATTTTTTATTAATTTTGTTTTAAGCTTTTGGTTCACATGAGCCATCTTCAGAGAGGTTATTAAGATGGTAATACAGTAACATCCACCATCACCAACGATTTTATTTTGTGTTGACATAAAACTTTGCTAGGCAACGGCAATAGTTACCAAAAATAACAAACACAGTTTGCAAATTTGCAATGCGGTTCTATGACATCACACCACGTGATAGTGCGAAATAACAACAGAACCATGTATTCAAATGCAATGTAACGTGTTATGACTGGACTTAAAGGTGATTTTATTAAGTGTGGGTTGTTTGGATTTAATGTACATGGCCTCCAAAATCTGAAGGTTCTGTTTACTGTGTGTATAAGTAAGGATTATTGTATTGTTGACTAAAATCTGTCTGATATTACCTACACGTTTATGTTTTTCTGAGAAATGTTGTTTAATTGTACTCTGATCAGAAAGGTGACATGTAAGTCTACGGGAGAGTGTGGTTGTAGAAAAACCAATATATGTACTGGATATTTTATTAGTACCAGAGATGCAATCTCTGAATAGGCATGTAAATTGGTACACTACATTGGTTTTTCGTAGAGAATTTAGTTTAGTGCTTGTAGGGTTATTAGAGACTATGAGATCAATTGTTTTGAATTGTTTATAATATATAATGAGTTTAATTTGATTATTACTATCCACTGGTTTAACATTTCTACATATTATGTTTTCGAGAATTTTTTCATCTTGTTTGTAATTATTATGTATTTGGTTGCAATAGTATAAGTTAATAGTGTTATGTTTATTTTGATGTAAACCATTATTATTAATATTATCAATATTGTTAGAGCTATTGTTAATATTGTTAAATTTTAAATTGTTAATATTGTTAAATTTGCAATGCGGTTCTATGACATCACACCGTGTGATAGCGCGGTGTGACGTCATAGAACCGCATTGCAAATTTGCGAACTTTTTGGTTATTTTTGGTAACTATTGCCATTGCCTAGCGGAATTTTATGTCAACACAAAATAAAATCATTGGTGATGGTGGATGTTACTGTATTACCATCTTAATAACCTCTCTGAAGATGGCTCATGTGAACCAAAAGCTTAGAACAAAATTAATAAAAAATTATCCAAATGTTGGAGAATTTTTTCTTTATTTTCAACTGAAATTAAAGCCAAGATACAACGTTTAGAACGGCTCTTGATTAAACGTAATAGACATTCATTGTCTCTTATATTTAACAGTATATGTTTAGAAAACTATTTGCTGCCTCGATACACTAAATTTATACATATATTTATAGACCTATTTTGGCTATGATGTGCTTCTCTGTGCTCTAGTAAAGTGTACTCTTTAGTGAATATGCAATGAATAAAATGAGTATATTGCAGAGAAGACAAGCAGAAAATAATCTAAAAAGAAACATTTTAAAATAAATACAAATTTATCATAGGCTGTTTATCATTCAGCTGTTCTAATGTAAGATTTTACTTTTGCTACATCCTATTTTTGAATATTTGTTGGAGGTGTTGCTTTTTTTCTGATGATGGTGTTTTCAGTTTGTGAAAATTATTGAGTCATAGTTACCATTTTATGCATTGAATTTGAGTTGAATCAAGGTTGATGTTAGTCAGACTAGACCACCAGGTTATCAAAGCTAGTATAATACTATCTTGTATAGTTGGCTACTCTTGGTTTATGTGTTGAGATACTGTTAGAATGAAGTAGCAGGTTAAGTGGAGGAAGTTGAATGTATTTAGTGATACAAGTGAAGAAACAAAAAAATGAGAAAACAAACCAAGTAGTAGCAATAACAATAATGAAAGATTTATTATTACCGGTAGCTGAATTGAAGAATAGTACAATAGTGAAGGAGTTGATAATATTTCAGATGAATTATCAAATTTAACTTGGAAGATTTGTTATAAGAATGTTGAGGTAAAGTTGTATGGTGGGTTGATGAATGTCCACATTAAGGATATTTGTTTTGAGAGGTGCGGTAAAAATGGTTGGTATGTTAATGAAAGCAAGAATCATTGTTACCCTTGACGAGTTGATGCAAAATTCTCTCAATAGATTAGGTTCAAGTAAAATTGAGCTAAGATTGTGGAAAATGATTATCTGCAGTATTTCTGATTGGCTGGGATACATTTTGCTATCTTTTCTTTTTTATTAATGACTGAAAGTTGCAGATATAATTTTATCTGTTAAATTTATTCTTATCATTTGACTTTCAATCTTTGCAGTATGAAAAAGGATATTACATATTTAATCACAACTTTATTTAATATATTGCTGTCTTTTAATGTAATCTATTACTTTAAAATGGGCAAAAGGAATGTTGTTAGTTTTTCCACTTGTAGACAAAGTATCACATCTCTTAATCAAATATCAGTAATGTGTTTTTTATTCTCAGAAGCCAGCAGTCATGATTTTTAGAGTGTTTCAGTTCTTTTGTATGATCTTCTTCCTTTTTCTACACTAAGACACTGTTTAATATGCATAATGTTTTTATTAATTTTGGAAATATTAAATAATTACTATGGTCATTAAAGTAAGACAATTATCTATCACAAATTTCCCAATAGTATGATCAGGAGTTTTGTTTGTTCATTTTAAAACTTGAACACTGACTTAATCAGTATAAATTCATAAAACTTGTAAGTCTTTGTTCATAGAAGATTATTGAGCACATAAGATATGTGAAGAAAGTTGGAGGGTACATCAGCTAAATATAACAACTAACATGTGTATACTAGTCCAGATGGATATAATGATAGTTCTTAATTTTAAAAATTCTGACATAAGAATTCTATAAGAAATGTTACTAGTTTTTAAAAAAAAAGTAGAAAATTTGATAAATAAAGGCAAACCTTATACAATCATCTTGACTAAGCAGAATGGAGATTTTTCAGTAGAGATGTAGCACCATTCAAAAGAAATATCCAAAACAGTCTATGAACATCACAAAATGAATTAATTGCTGATGTCAATGAATACACAGGTTTCTACCAAGCATTAAAAGCTGTCTACAGTTCCTCATATCAGATCATGAATTCTTATGTAGTGCAGAGGGAACACTAACAAGAATCCCATGTGGAACCACTCTTGAGCAATGTGCAATAGAAGAAGTGACAATCAATTCTATCAAGTAATAATAAAAAAACTAGACTTGAATGTAGTACCAACATCCAAGAGATTGCAAAAACACAAAAGTCATAAAGGTTCACCTGTAGTACTACCTCCAAATTTCTGAAATGTGCTATTGTGATTATTTACACTATTTACATTGTGTGGACTGTTGTTCTTGTCTTTGTCGCCATATTCACAATGTTTCATTCATTGTACACTCTGGCCTTCTTCAGGTGATTGGGATTTTGAACTGAATGCTTTATTTTGTTCACCAGGATAGATTGTTCTAGTTCCACATGCCATTTTTCTTCCAGGTGTCTCAGTATCAGTTATCTCCCTTTTAATTCAAGTCTCAAAGGTTTTGTTCACTTTTGCTGTAGCCAGGTATTGAACTCACAACTCTTTGGGTTAAGTCACTGAATTCGATCAACACTTTTATCCACTTGAGGACAAAAACTTTGATAGTTGAGTTAAAAAGGAGATAACTGATAGAGGACTTTTCTATGGTATCAACCACTGATAATGGTCTATACAAACTGCTGAAAGAAAAACATGGCAGCAATCTTCCAAGTAATCTCCCGTTCAGGGAAAAAAAAATCAGAATTAGCATTGAGAAAAAGAATCATCTGCATCATACTTTTCAAACAAAACTAGCCTGTTCTGTATTGGTGTTTTAGGGTAAAAGGATAATTTTACCAATTTCTTGAAGAAATTCTCATGGCTGAAGTACTAAGAATAACACTGAAAATATATATCTCATACTGAGTCATTTCCTTTCAGCATTTATAAACACAGTTTTATATTGTTTTATGTTCATGAACACAAAGTAAGTGCTGAGTAAATGTAACTAAATCAGCATAACATTTGAAAATTCAAGATTATTTACCCTAGCAGCTTTGACAAGGTTACAATCTGTTACTTGTTTCCAAAATTGAAAAAAAAAACCCTCTGATTCTTGACTTTTCCCCTAGATGTTTTAATTTGTCAGTGGAGTGGTTAACAAGACAATAACCTCCTTTATATGGACTTGTAAGCATCTCTGTCTTGAATTCTCTATCATACTATTTTATGTCTCTCTCCATGCTAGTAATGTTTAGTCAAAATAGAATTTGGGTATCTTACAGCTAAATGGGGAAAATGTTTCAAATTTAAGGTTTACACCAACAGTCATGACACCCTGACTCTCTGAACTTTTAAGTAATGAATAGAGACATTGTAACTATTTGAAAACAATTAAATTCATCTTTTGACATTTAGGGATGAATGGAAAATCATTAGTGATATTTACTAAGCTCAGTTTAGTACAGTAGTGTAGAGGGAAAATTAGGATAAAAAAGGTTGTATTACTCTAATCCTCCAAGTAGGGAGTGTCAGCTGGCTTAGAAAATCATTATTTGAAATTATGTTTTTTTTAGTATTTCATGGAGAATGTGATAAGTTTTATTTTTTTGTTTCTGGAGATTAAACTTCCTTTTGACTTTTATTTAGAAGATTTTTTCTTGATGTTAGATTGTTTTAGAAGTTCACATTTTTTATTTATAAATCTTATTTTACATATAATGCTTCAGGATTTTAAATTAAAAATAAGCTATGCATTGGGTTTATTTATATGAACATAATCATTTATATAATAAGATTAGCCAGGATGTACTAAGGATGTGCAGGTGGTATAATGGATTATAACTGAGAATGAGAAATTGGAAAGTCAAGTTCAAATTCCAGCTGAGTTTGTTACATTCATTTATGTGCAAATACCCTTATCCCTCCCTTCATAACTGGGGGTGGGAGAAGAGATGGCTTCAGATTCATTATGGGTTAAATAGCAGAGCAGACTGGGTTCTGTAGCCTTGGTTGTTAATCATCTAGAGATGGTGACAATAAATTCTCCCATCTCTCAGCAATCCTGGGCCACAAAATTGCACAGTGACTGAAACTTTTCAGCCTTGTAGGTCGCCCATTCTGCTGCAGGTGTGGAAAAGGTTTACTTTTTTTAATCTACAAAGAAGTAGGAAAAAGTAAATAGATTTTGTCCTAAGTTATTTATTTTACATACTGATGCAATTGCTTTAAAAGAACAATCTTGTTCACCAAATATTCTGCTTGTGTTCAACATATTTGTCATTTCTCAATTACTTTTGTTAAAGCTAGATCCTGCATAATGTATATATATTTCAGTGTACACCCAATCTTGCAAACTTTGGGGCACCAAAGTTGAAAACTGAACTCAAAAGTTTGTCATTCTCTGTTGAATATGCCAGTTTCACACATTGAAAAATTTGCTGCTATTTTCTATCTCCCACAGATTTATGTACACATTGCTGAAAAATGTGAACCAATTAAACCCCCCTCTTCAATTTATTCAAAATATTATATTTTCTATTTAGGGGTTAAATATTCTATACAAAACATATGCTATTAAGAATGGTACAAAATACTAATAAATCACTGGCTGAAACATATTTTATCCTACAAGTAACATTGAAGATGTCCAAGAATTTAACCAGCAAATAACAGTTAAGGAACTTAGAATTCCAAACAACAACATTTCAGAAATCCTCTTGATGTTTTAAAGCATTGGAAGTGTTATGAATTGACCAACATATGGTTGCCTTTGTAACTTGCAGCACACAAGAGTCACTCAAAATAGAGGATTACTAAATGAGATTGTTACATAGACATAGGATGTGAAAGGGGGAAATGCAGATTATGAGGATATGTATGATATGTAACAGTTGACTTGAAGACGTTAAGATTGTAATATTCACAGAAGCATCCTCCCAGGAGTCTGTTCTATAAAGTAGCAGCTCTTGGAAATTAGCTGTCTAACTGAAACTTCCTTATTATCGATGGAACACAGAGAGAAGGAGGATAGTTTGCTCCTGAGTATATGTCATTTTAATTCTTAACTGTAAATGTCTGTTCTAGTGAAACTAGAGAATGTAGCTAGTCAGAAAACATTCTATGGAAATAGTGATAGAGTAATGATAGGCTTGCAACTTTGTATCTGTGAGCTAGGGTGGAAAAATTACCTACAAGGCCATGTAAACACTTTTGAACACTATCAAGGCTGGGAAGAAAAGATTGGTTACCTCCAGCTCGGATATGGTAACAGAATTCCATTTTTAGTCTTATCTGACTTATAAAATTAGACCACGATCAATGGATTCAGGTACTTTTTGGAGTAGGAACAAAGTGTCTAGCATCTTTAGTAATTGATCATATATGTGATGCAAGGCTTACTGATTATGAGAGATTATGAGAAAAAGAAAACATTATTAAGGAGAGAGGATGATAAAAGAAGAGTAATTAAGAGAAATTAACAATTGACATTGCATTTAAATTTTGAAGATCAAAATTGACTAAGAAGCAAGAAGCTGGAAGAGAGTTCCATGAGCTAAAAGTATGAGAGACAAAAATCTGTTAACATAGAACTTATGGTTACATCTATCCATTTCTGTAAATTGATGAGACTTTGCTGCCAGTCTAGTACTGCACTTAAATTCATAAAATCTACATACCCTAGAGAAAAGTTCATCAGAACAATTACCATGAAAGTATTTATAGAAAATGCACAGAGAAACTATGATACATCAGTCGGAAAGTGATTGAAGCTAAGATACCATTTTATGACTAATAATATTGCAGACTCTTCTTTATATTTCATCAACAATCCCTAAATATATAGCAGATGCACTAGACTAGATTTGGCAGCAATATTCAGTGTATGATCAAATGGTAGGCTTATAAATGTGTAATATCAATTCTAGCAAGAATTACTTTCTGTAATCTCTTCTTCCATTGTCTCTTCAAATTCTTAATTGAGCTTTATTTGGTCTGCATGTTTAATAACACCTTTCTGTTTTTTTGATAATAATGCTTTATTTTGTTCTTTTTATATTATAATTTTAGCCTCTTGTAACATATATTCTCATTAACAACATAGTTAATATTCTCCTATTGGCCTTTTCATTAATTCAGATGAACTTTGTAATTTACCATTATGAAGCATATGTTTTGGTAGAAAACTCTTAATTTCTCTCAATAAGGAGAAAATACCTTTAATTACATTTTTATAATCTATACCATTCTCTCTACAGCTCCATTTGATTATAGGTGGAATTTTATATGGAATGCAGCCAATTTTTCTTAACCAATAACACAGGCTATCATTGCAAAATTCAGGAGTATTATCTGATATTAATGTTTTTGTTACATTATTTTTGATGTATAGTAACAGTCCTTCTGTTGAGCGGTTCATATGATTACAGAATTTAATTTTTCTGTGTTTGAATAATGAGATTTCACCTTAATTAATCTTCTAGAGAGGTACATTACTGAATGTCCTTCCTCAGAAAAAAAATTGCTAATATATTTGTGTGACATACTTTTTGGAATCAAAAATCTTTACAATGGCTTTTTTTTATCAAGAGCATTTTTAAACTTTCAAATGTTTTTTGTTATATTTCAGTCTATTAAAATTCAACATTTTGTTTAAACTGGAAAATGTTTCAGTCAATTCCAAATTATTCAGTAAATATCTACCATAAAAAATCTAATAAATCCAAAAAGAATTCTAATTTTTTTAATGGTATGAGCAGATACATTTAATACTTTTATATTAAACTTGGGTCTGATAAAGTAACATATTTTGAAAATTGGTATCCAAGATATATATTTTTTACAAGTTCATGCTGGCCATTCTTAATTCATTAGTATATTATTGGTTTGTGACTCCAATTCTTCAATTTTGATATATTATAGTTTTATGTCTCCTCTGAAATATGACATTTATTTTTACTTCAAAAGGCAAATGGCTTATCTAAGTAAATTTATACAGATGTTAATAGTTGTGATTTTCTTAAAATTAATCAATTTAGATTTGGTGATGAGTGATTACCAATGTTTAGAAAAGAATACCAATCTGAACTAATCTTATAGTTTACACCTATTATGTAAATTGCCATCTTGTTTTCTCAATGCAACTATTGGTGATGCCCACTTGCTTTTCCCCAGTGGAAACACGTTGTAAAATTCCTTGTACTGTTTTTAATGAATTTGAAACTATTAGGGACAAAATGTAAATATTTAGCTTGTGAGATTCAAAGTAAGAGGGGTTGACACTTTTTTTCAATTTAATGCTTACTTTATAACCTTTTAACATTCCAGTTTCCATCGAATCTGAATTTATTGTATTAATGAAATTGTATACTATTAAATTAAATACATAATTTCTCATGAAGCCATAACTTATTCTTACAATCAACTACTACAATGAGTACTATTTCAAATGGAGTGTTTGTTTTAAATGTTCCTTCAAAGTATTCCAACATTTCTATACTTCAACCATCAAATTGTTGTAATTTGAGATTGATCTTACTTAATTTAGGCTTACCAATTTGTTCCCCAAACTTTTCTGGAATTATAAGTGACTTCACTAACAGTGTTAATTTATATAAGTGAAGTTACTCCATTGATTTGACTTATATATATATATTTTTCTGTTGTGAAAAAAATGTTACTTTCAACTGAATTTTCTTCTTTTTATTTTTCAATACGTTCTATACTTTTCTTTTTTAACTTATACACTATTTGAAAATGATTTTCTTTTTGCATAGTTTTTCAAATGTTGGCTATGTTCCTCTTTTTTGTTCAATACAATATTTGCACTTTAGTTTCATGTTCTTTATTAAGAAAACTGCCTCTTGATTTTCAGTAGAGTTAAATTATCAACTCTTGTTGTATATAGTCAGCACATGAATTCATTAACATTTTACACATTTGCAATTGTTCTAACATTCTATGTGAAGTGTTGTACATACCATTAATTAATCTTAAACGGATTAATTCTTCTATAGCTTTTCTATCTTTCTCAAGTCTTTCAAACTTGCAGTATTTGCTGGCCTCTCTTCTTATTTAATGTAAAACTTTTATAACTGGTTTGTCAACCTCTTAAAGACATGAACTTAGTTCTCTTCATGACAACCAATCTCTTTCTTTATATAATATTTTTTCTTATCTCATTAATTTCCTTGAATGATAAGTTTCTTGAATATGTTGTTCAGGATTGCTTTGCATTCTGCTGAAGCTAAAAATAAACTAGGGATTCCATTCTCTCCTCCACTAGCTTTGCTGTCTTTTAATTTATTCAATTTAGCATGGGCTGCAAAATATCATAGCTACATTTGAACAAGGTAAAATTTGTTTAATTGTAATAAAGATCATATTGACAATGCCATTATTCTGAAGTGTGAGATTCATGTGCTTATACTTGACATATGTCTATGTTTTCATATGTAAATTAGGCAACTCTCATTTTAATATCATGACAATTTATGTAAATTATGAATTATGTTAGGATTTTGAAGACTAGTTTTTCTCTGTATGTTACTTAATTGGCAAAAGTCAGACTAGTAGGATGCATCATACTGATGCTATCAGTCTGTTTGTAAATGTTGTCAGGGTTATAGAAAAGAAATTTTGTCAATAAAGATATATATATATATATATATATATATATATATATATATATATATATGCAAGTCAATCCAAAAATAATATCTCATATTTCATGTTGGCTCATAACATAAGCTGGCTAAATGAAAGTAGAAGTTGAATATTCTCACCAATAACCCACAATTGTTTGTCTTTTTTACTGATTACAACAGTATAAAATCCTGGTAAATTGGCATCTGATATGAAAGTGCATGAAGCCAAAGTTTTTGATTAATATACAATGGAAATGTAGTAAAACAAAAGTCACTGAATCAATAATTGGATTCTAATTTTCAATAATGAACCACAAAAACACTTTCTTTTTAGGTTTTACAGAATAAAATCAATTTCTAAAATTAAGAGAAACTACTTAGACTCTAATTGTAACGACATATTAACATACCAATAAAAACTTTTTTTTATCATATACAACATAAAGGCTAAGCAAATAATAAATTTGACAACACAATTGTTTTTTAGATATATTTTAACATAAGTGATGTGAAAATATTTTTAATTTCATTTCACTCATTGGTATATTTATGACTATGAATCTACAGCAGTTAAACCAACTTCTCGTGTGTGTGTGTGTATTTCTGTATATAAGGTATACCCTATAAGCTTTCATATTCTTATTGTGCATTAGTTTCAACAGTTATTGCAATTATCAGCTATCTTAAAAGTGTAAAGCATATGTTTGTAATTGCCTATTCTGGAGAGTGGCTTGTAAGGGTGAATCAGAATAGAAACCATGTGAAAAGAGAGGTCCTTGTTGTATCTGCACAACTGACTAATAGAATCAGCTGAGTCATGACTGTAGGATTTCCTTTGTACAAACTAAGAGGTGGAGCAAAAGAAGTCAATATGTTAATGTGCTATCTGCATACAAACTTATCTTATCTCTCTTTGCCAGCACATATAAATATATAGTAAACAAATATTTTTTTATGCTGTTTGGATGCCTTAATATCCATGGCACTATTATAGGTGCTGGGGGACCTCATCTAATATGCTAATATTTCTACTCTGTTTAAAATCATTACTGCTATTAATTTTCAAAATAAATCAGAAAACTTCTTTTCCTGTATATTTTTTTCTAAAATAAAAAAAGGTGTACTAAAAAATTTTTTAAAAAAGTATAAATCTAAAAACTTTTAATTTTATGAGATCAGATTAAATATAGAATCAGGATTTTTTCAAATTTCTGATTCAGCTCTCCACATCTTTTCACATCTGATTTAGCGTCCCAAATTTGTTATTTTGACATGCTGCTTGTTTAACATTAAGTATACATAAATTGGCATAATATGCTTTTATATACAAAAAAACAAAAAAACACTAAAACTTTGGAAAGTATATTTGTAATTTTTTTTCACATATTTTATTACATTTTATTCTTATTTTGTATTCTTGCAGTTTATAAAGATGAAATCATAATTGAATTTTCTTTCATCTGTGATTATGATGTTTATGATATTTCTACTTTTTAATAAATTTAAAGTCATTTAGTGATCACTTTGCTGTATCAAGAAGCTTAGGGTCTTTAGATGATTGAACAACCTAAGTTAGATTTAGTGTAAAGTATTCAGTGTATATTATGATTCATTATTATGAATGATAGTAAACATCTATATAGAATACCTCAGGAAAATGTTATTAAGAAGTAAATTACTAAAACCAACAATGTGAAATCTCCCTTGAATGAAGCTTTTCTCAGAAGAAATTCCATTCAGTTGTAGCTACTCCCACCTCAAAGCAAGGTTGAAAAAACATCTGGCAGTGTAATTCAACATGAGACAATGAGATCAGGCATAACTGATCAAATGTGGAGAGAAAATCAAATCAAAATAATAAATAACAACACAAAACATATGCTAGGTTCTGTTGTTGAAAGCTTGGTGATAGGTCTTATTAGTTCTCATTAAATGATAGTATTTCCATTCCAATAGAATATTCAAGTGGTCATTAAGTTGACTTTTAAATACAGATTCAGTGTGTTTTGTTTAATGCACATCAAATGTATAAGATATAAATATCAAAGTTTGAGTAAATCTTAATGTATTACATTTTTAATAACTATTAAAACTATTTGCCACCCATCCATCTAAATTTTCATATTAAGAAAATTCTCAAAATTAGATTAACATCTGAATGATTAAGATAGAAACTTATGATTTTTACTGTCTCAGAGAATATAACTTATTTTCTTTTTCATGTAGGTTAATTCTTTGATCAATACTTTGTGGTTGTAGATCTCAAAAAGTTCTTGTAAAAGATAGATTCTTTGTTGTTTTTGTTTTTCCACTTATAGAGCAAAACTCGCTAGTTTAAGGATGTTAGAGAAAAGTTTGTACACATTAGAGTGCATTTTGACTGAGATCCAATTCAGTTGGATAAGACTTTCATTTGAGGTTAAGTGATATGTTATATCATTTTTTTTTTATTAGAAAAGTAATTGTTCACTCATGATTTTTGCTAGTTGAATCTATTTGCTTGGTTCATTTATCTACAAATATAAAACACCAAATACCAAAAAACTTTCTGAAAAGGTAGAAGTTATTTTGAAGAATATTTTTGTACATAATCAGTATTAGATAAGCAAAGTAATGTGAATTTTATTTCTGTTTTAACTTACAAAAATATTCAATATTTTGAAACATTTTTCAGAGATCCTTGACATAATCATTTTTCTTTTTGGTGATAACTTATGTACTGTTTTATTTTATCTTCTATTTTTTATTTTATCTTCTTTTCTTTATTTCCCCGACACCTTTTTGCTTTCTTTCTCACATTTACCATTTTCTCTTTTGTTCTCTTAATTTTCTTGCTCACTTTATTCCTTTTAATCCATACATTATCTTTCTTCAGAAAAAAATTTTTTTTCTCTCTTCTTTCCTACATCTTTTTTGCTCCCATAAAACAAATCAAGTTAAGCAAGAAGAAAATTCTTGAAATAAGAATTAAGTTTTCTACTAAAAAGAAAAAGATATTCAAACAACAATAATCAAAAAGGTTTTTGAGATTTGTTCTCAGTCATTCATTTATTTCATAACTATTTTCTGTCATTGTATCGGCGTAAAGGGGACATTTTACTCCAAAACTTGTCCCTCACCCAGGAAGGAACGATATGAGCAACAGGTGTTTCTGGACCATTACCCTGTGACTGTGCACAACAAAGAAAGAATTACCTTTGGTACATGGAATGTTAGGACACTTAACAACTGTGGACAACTAGAGAATGTCAAGCAGGAGATGGACAGACTGAAGATCAATATTCTGGGCATAGGCAAAACCAGATGGCCTAACAATGGAGACCTCAGCAGTAACGCCCACAGGATAATTAATGCAGGAGGCAAAAACAACGAAAAAGGGATTGGCTTGATACTAGACAAAGAAATAAAGAAATGCGTTTTTGGATACTGCCAGCTTTCAGAAAGAGTCTTCTTGGTTAAACTGCAAGGAAGACCCTTCAACATTGCTATCATAGTAGTTTATGCACCAACAACTCAAAGCACTGAGGAAGAAATAGAATCATTCTACTCCATACTGGACAATGCCAAGGCTCAGTGCAAAAGCCAAGAAATTAGGATCATAATGGGTGACTTGAATGCCAAGGTAGGTAAAGAGAGGGAAGGAGACACGACTGGCAACTTTGGACTAGGAGTTTGCAATGAATGAGGAGAAAAATGAGTTCAATGGTGCACAGCAAATGACCAGGTAATAACTAACACCTGGTTTCAAGAACACCCACAACGTCTATGGACATGGAGAAGCCCAAGAGGCAACACGAAGAACCAAATAGACTACATAACTAAAAACAAGAGATTCAGGAACGCAGTGGTTCAATGCAAAATCTATCCAGGTGCTGTCATGTCCCAGTCATCTGCAAACTAAGGATAAAACTCCAGAGAATGAAGAAGCTTAGCACAGCACCAAGACTGAAATACAACACGCTTGTGAATGACCTCCAGCTGCAGAAAGAATACACTAACAGCATGAGCGAGAAATATGAAGAACAAATTGGAAAAGGACACTCTAAATGGGACTCACTAAAAAAAAACGAGTGGATGACTGAAGAGATTCTTGACATGATGCAAAGGATACAAAAATAACGCCAAGACATGGAAAGGAATACAGGAAACTACACAGGGAGATAAGGAACAAATGCAGACAGACTAAGGAGGAATGGTTTAACAACAAATGCGCAGAGGTAGAGAGACTGAGCAGGACCAATAAAGCAGACATGCATAAAGAGATAAGACAAAAAACCTGCTCCTCAATAGGATGCATAAAATCCAAGGATGGAACAATGATATTGGAGAAAGAGGAAATACTCCAGTGATGTGAAGAGTTTATAAAGGATCGTTTCTGCTACAGGATAAAGCAATCAAGAATACACAAGGATGAGGACAGACTGGAAATATTAAAGTCTGAAGTGGAAGCTGCAATGGCCAAACTGAACAGAAACAAAGCAGCTGGTCTAGACAGTATTGTAATAGAGCTACTGATAGCCCTGGAAGAATTCAGCATAAAGAAAAGTACCAAAATAATAAACAAAATTTATAATAGTGGAATAATACCAGGCAACCTATGCAAGTTGATTTTTATAGCACTGCTTAAGAAGCCAGGTTCAAATGAGTGCAAAATACAGAACTATCAGCTTAATGAGTTACATTACAAAACTGATTGTCAGAATCCTGATGAATAGAGTGAGAAGCAGAATCAGGCCAGAGATAAGACAGGAACAGTGCATGTTTGTCAAAGACACTGGAACAAGGAATGCCATATTTATGATTAGGATGCTCTCTGAAAGTGCGATACAAATGAAGGACTTGTACCTATGCTTTATTGACTATGCAAAAGCATTCGACAAAATACGACACAAAGAAATGATGGAGATGCTCAGCAGCCTCTACATCTTTGGAAAAGACATCAGAGTAATCAAGAACTTCTACTGGCAGCAAACTGCCTGCATATGGACAGGTAACAATTTCAGCAGATTTACAAAGATAGAAAGATGTGTCTTTTCTCTGGATCTGTTCAACTTGTATAGCAAGAATATTTTGAGGACCCTAGATGCTACGCCAGGAATTGTTATTGGAGGCCAAAATTTGAACAACATAAGGTATACAGATGATACAGTGTTAATTGCAGATATAGAAAGAAAACTACAAACCTCCTACAGAAAGTAACTGAAGAGAGTGACAAAAAAGGACTACAAATAAACTGTAAGAAAACTGAATGCATGGTCATCAGCAAAAAGAGCAACCCAAAATGCCAAATACAGGTGGGGGATACTAGAATCAAGCAAGTACAAAAATCTAAATACCTAGAAAGTGTTCTAACAGGAGATAGAAAGTGTGACACAGAGATCCAAAGGCCAATTGGCATGGTGAAGGACAAGTTCCAGAAGCTGAGTAAAATACTAAGACACAGGAAAATTTCACTAGAAAAAAAGAAGAGAGTGCTAGATTGCTACATGATGTCAGCTCTTCATTATGGCAGTGAATGCTGGACTATATCATTGAAGATGAGGAAAAAATTTGAAGCTGTGGAAATGTGGTTCTACAGAAGGATGCTGCGGATATAATGGACTGAACATGTGAACAATGATGAGGTGTTGGAAAGAATGGCAACAAAAAGAAAATTAATACTGAGCATCAGGAAGAGACAGCTAAAGTTCCTGGGACATGCAATGAAGAATGAGGGCTTGGATAACCTGATACTGATAGGCCAGATAGAAGGAAAAAGAGACAGAGGAGGCAGCAGATAACATATTTGAAGGGCCTGATCAGGTGGATGATGGAACGGGGGTTGCGAGGAGTAACAGGAAAAGACATATTAAGAGCCACCAGAGATAGGGAGATGTGGAAAGCCATGATAGCCTATGTCCTGAAAGGACAGGGCACATAAAAGAAGAAGATATTGTGTTGGTTTATTTAGAAAATATTAGCTTCCATTTTTTTGTGTGCATTGAAAAATGTTATTTTGTGATATTTTTTCTTTATAAGTCTCTTCTAATTTTCTGACCAAGTTTTAAAGTCCAGTGAATAATTTTTATTATATATCTTGTATTTGCATATTTATCCCAATGTCTTGTTTCTTCAAATTCTCTCACATTTCTTATTACCACGTATTCCTTAAATTTCTAATTCATTCAATCTTCTGTTTGATGGTTGTTAATGCATCTTCTTCTGCAGCTTTATCAGTTTTCAGTTAGAGTGTCCAGGTATTTTTCTCACATTTTTTTATTTTATCTTCATGCTGTGGTCCACTGGTATAGCCATGTTTATAATCTGACCTATTCTATTTTCCTTTCTTCTCAAATGGAATTTTCAGTAGAGATTATAATGACCCAGAATTTTTTCTTTTTCTTATTTTTTATGAGAATCTTTAATTACAAAAGATTTAATAGTAGAAACACACAAAGTATAGCAAGATGAACACAAAAGTTTCGAGATTCCTTAAAATAGTTTTCTTTCTAAATTGTGATATTTCACCTTTGAATGAGGACCTCTTGCTTAGCCATATGAGAGTTGCCTCTTCCATCTAATCATCACTGGATAACCACTGTCCTCTGAAATGTCTCCTTCATGAGCTCAAATTGATAAAATTTGAGTGTGTCAGGTTAGAATGATAGAATGGATGAGACAAGATTTTTTAGTAATGTGCTCTGATTGCTTATCTGAACTTTAAGCTGATCTCAGACTTTGCAAGAGCATGTCACATATTTACAAATTTTGCTTACCTTAAAGAAGCCTTACACCAAAATTTGACAATTTGCTGATGTAAGTCAAAATTGATAGTAAGGCATAAAATCTAACAGCATTACACTGTAGCATTAATTTCTCTGTGGAGCATTCTGTTTTAAACTTTTTCTTTCTAGGTGAGTCTGGATGCTGCCACTCCATTTATTTTCTTTCACTCTCTGGTGCATAGTAGTGATCCCAAGTCTCATCTCTTGTAACTATCATGCTGAACATTGCAGATAACATCCTTCTAAAGATGTTGTGTGTATTGAATACAGAAGGTCTTGGTCAGCAACTGCCTCCTGTTCCTTGATACGGAGTATGTCAGCATTTTAGAAACTCATGGACTTTTGAGTCTCA
Organism: Ascarosepion bandense; assembly: GCA_037127315.1. Taxonomy (NCBI): domain Eukaryota; kingdom Metazoa; phylum Mollusca; class Cephalopoda; order Sepiida; family Sepiidae; genus Ascarosepion; species Ascarosepion bandense. The sequence goes on along the minus strand of JBBBDQ010000622.1, from coordinate 651,253 downwards.
AAAAGGCTGTACTTATAAGTTACTTAGGACAACAAGAAACAGGAAGTTATAGAGAGCCATAATTTCCTATGTCCTGAAAGAACACAGCACATAAAGTCATCTACACAATTCCCAGTCAATTATGCTCTATCAGGCCTGTTTTGTATTATTCCTTTTCATTCAGTTTGTTGTCACAACCTTTTCTCAACTTGGGCAGCTGTTTTCTTGATCTTTGTATATTTTCCCTTTCGTATAACTGATACTGATGAATTTATTCTTGCAATGTAGATCTTCTCTACATATGAGAAATAGAATCTCTTATGAATATTAATCTGTGATACTTTATACATTTTAAATTGAAGATTTGCTTTCCACATGTGTCTCCTTGTTGCATTTTTCAATATTTGAACATTTGTCTCTTGTCCCATTTTTTATTATGCATATTTCATAATTTTTTGTTTTGCATATTTTGCAAACCCAGATTTGGTTATTTGAACCCAATGCTGATAAGTCCTTTTCTCCCTTTAGTTTCAATCTAGTCTGTTGATGTAATGCCTGGGTTATACAGCTTTGTACATAGTTATTAACTTGATAGTCTGTTCTTCCATAAAGTCACTCTCTTGTTCATTGCACTTCATTATTAATACTGTCTATGCGTTCTTCACTTATTAAAATTCTACGGTTTAGTTTTGTTTATGATATATTTTATTCTAGTGCATTTTCTTTTTTTGTTTTTGCCTTCATTTCCAATTTCTTTATTGAGTTGCTGTTGAGTACTTCTGTGATACCTCAAGTGCCTCTGAGGTATAGGAAATTTGAAATGTGTGTAAGTGTTCCAACTTAAGTAAGGATTATAAAAAGATTTTATGAATTGTAGGCAGGTGTCAAGAAAAATAAGGAATTTTTAGAAGTAACAAATATAAAGAACATTCACCACATCTTAATGATATCCAGATACGAAAACCAAACTTGTGATGTTATGCGTTGTCAATTTTGTTCATTGTCATGGATTGATTAGGAAATATAATCAATGACTAAGAAGTTTACATCAGTTGTTGCACTTTGTGATTAGCAGTGTTGTTTAGCTCTGGCAATAAGACATCTTAGAATGAACTCCAAGTTTCTAATGTATCATAATTTGGGGTTGAGTTCTGTAAAACAAGTTGTTCATTTATCGACAATATTGGGGAAAGAAAAAATGATTCTGACTTTGTTCTTCCATGATAGCACCTTGAAATTCATTCAGTTTATCTCCATGTTTGGCACATCAAAGACTAGTTTGGCCTTTGTCGTGGTGTTGCAAAAACCTCCAGTGTCACTTTTTTATTAGTTGATAAGTGTTAAAGTTGTTTTCATTAATTAAATTTCTGACTTTTAATAATTTCTTCCACTTTCATTTTTCAATGTTACAAAACTAGACAATTGCAGTTTCACTGTTTGATGATTAATGCTCTAATTATTTTATTATCCCTGCAATTCAATCCTGACTATTATTTATCTCTGTGCATCGCCAGGACTGTGCATTTCTCTGTCCTGAACTCCATTACTATATCATCAATATCATTCTTAACTGTTCAACTGAACATTTTCAATTCTTTTTGTTCTTTGCAATTTTAAGTCATTCATGTACAGTAGGTGGTTGACCTTTGCATTTGTGTTTGTAAATTAGTTTTTCTAGATTAACTTCACCAAACAATTACCCTGGAAATAACAAATTGTTACAGATTCTCTTTCAGTAGTGAATTCAACTCTACATTTTTTCTTGTTCATACTAACAATGATGCATGCACTATTGCATTCCACAATATTTTAATTCTCCAACTAATTTTCACTCTTTCAATTTCATTTTGTCATTGTCTACAATATTTACGATGACTATATCTGATCCTCTGGCCTGTGTTGGGTTTTAATTTGAATATCCTATACATTTTACATATTCTATTCTATCTTAACAATTTCTGTTTTGTGACTACAACATTGGGCATGATAATAAACTATGTCCAGCAGCAAAGCCTCTGATGGGGAGGCTTGGAGGAGTGTGGAACCACCTCTTCATTGCTATTGTTCCCAGCTCCACTCTGACTGAGGGTGCTAACACCTGTTTAAGTCCCAGCTATGGACAGTTAACTCCCAAACTGGGGTCATAGAAAAAGAAAAAGTTAGGCTGGATAAGAGTCTTTAGCTTTTGATAGTAACTTGTCTAAGAGAAGGAAATCTCTGAAATAAAAATCTCTACACTTACTGTGTAGAACAGGGTAGACTGAACTATCTAACCTTGGTAGGTAATCTTCCTAGAGATGGTGTCGCAATAAAAACACTTAGTTTCCACTCTCCTAAACTGGTTGGTGTTATTAAGGCCATACAGCTGTAAAACCTGCTCCAATATTTCATGATGGTTCAATTACGGAGCCATCAAGAAAACACTGTCCAACTCATGTTCACGTTAAATGATGATAATGAACATTGGTTTGAGAGTTCAAATCCGATTCATTTGCTTAATGCTCATAAGATCATCATTCCTAATTATTTGTGCCTATTTGTTACTACTCCATGATATGATTGAATGATTGATGATTTCCTATCTATCTTTGTACCAATAATTTTGTTAGAGGTTGTCTAACTGAAGTAATATAGTTTGTTCTAGTACATGTGTTCTGCTAATTACTCTACTAGTTACTGGTCTTTCAAGTATAGATTAAAAAAAGATACCAAACATTCAAATGCCAGGATGTTGATGCCATATTTACACAGACTTGTTAAAAAGTAGTAGTATGTATAACTTCCTCTAAGCCTGGCTAAGGTATACATTAAAACAAGAGATCACTGATCATCAGGAAATTGAATGCCACATTTCCTTTTCTTTGAACCATTATATAATACTAAGCTACAGGTACACTGAAGTAATGTTGCTAAAATACTGTCGAGGTATGAGGATAGTTTCATATTAACTAATCAACTACTCTGACATGCTTAAAGCAGTAAGAACTCTGGACCTGCCATTTAGGCTATTTCTCTCTGTCAGATGAGTCGTATCATATTCTCTTGCAGCAACTCAAATTTCGCAACTAAATGGTGAGTTAAAACACAGTCACTATAGCAGCAGTAACTCAATTACATAGTCAAGTCAAACAACAAATGATTGCAATGTCAGCATTCAAATATAAAGGAATTTTTACTGATGACTGGTTTATAGATAAACACTAATGGACATATCTCCTCCTATTTCATTTTTAATTATTTACACTCTAAATCCAAGCTGGACCAGTTTTCACAGCCTTTTGAAGTTTTTAAACTATTTGTAAAGATACTAACTATTCACAACAAATAATACTTATGCATGGGTCAGATATGAGACAAGAAATGCTGACATCCAAGCTCCACAAGTCATACATGACACTCTTAGCCAAATCAAACATTGTATTCCTTCCTTTTCCACTTTCTGAACAACCAGAAATTCACTTCCTAAGAAATAATCACTAAAATTTATAAAAGAAAGATCTTTTAATATTTCTTTGGTTATATTATTATGGCAGAAAAAAAATCTTGTCAGTTCTTTTCTGTCATCGCTTTTTCCTACTTTTGATCTAACCCCTGGAAATGTATGAAGCTAAATGTAACCAATTCCTTCTCAGCTGTTTTATTCCCTACTAAAAAGATATGTGTACTTATAACTGTATTGCAATATAGAGACTCAACAGGCATTTATACTCTAACAAACTGGAATTTTTCAAACTATTATTTTTCAATCATTACTATTTGTTTTTGAACTGAAATACTATGTTAGTTTTTTTTCTGTTCTTTTCAGCAGCTTTTTACAAGTAAAACAGACATTACTTATTTTATGGTGCTCTATCTACATTGGAATGAACTCTTCCTCCTTCATAAATAGTAACCTGTGAGACTTCCTAGGTGAGGCAGTCGATATGCAGTGTAACTTGACAGTTCTAACAGACCCTTCTATCTGTTGACTAATAACAATCTTATTTTGTATATATGTTCTGTTATTTCAATACACTGGTTCAACCTACCTTCTTCTTTTTGCGTCTTTCTTTCAGGCCCTAACAACTTATGTCTAGATATGCTTTTTTAAAATCTCACAAAATGCTACATGCAGTACAAATTCAAATCATATAGCAATAGCAGCAGCTTTTTTATTATGGTTAATTTTAAATAATTAAAAAAACATTCTCTAAGAGATAATTGTACAGAAAATTTCCTGGGAGCTGTTTTGAAGCAGAAAAATAAATGTTTAAAACACATCAAATGGAATAAGAGGAGATATTAGAATAATTACCTCCATACATTTTCAATACATAAATTTTAAAGTGAATTTTTAAAAATAAAAATTTTCTTGAAACTTTTATTTTAGCTTTAATTGAAAGCTAAATGATTAAATTTACAATTTACAGTAAGGAAAATATTCTGGTGTATTTCAAACAGAAATTATATTGATTGGAATTTAAAATTATTCAATTTTTTTTGACATTTTTGAGCATTTGACACATTTGTAAACAAAATATATGTCTGCGACAAGTTGTTTTTGGAAAATTAGAAAATTTAAAGTTAAATTATAATGAATTACACAAGTATTAGTTGTTTATAGCACGAAATTTAAAATAAAAGTATTTCTTAATCATTAAGATGTGAACTGAGAAAAATGCAAATGATCAATGACAGCCAGATGTCAAATGACAGCTAAGCATGTTTGACCAGAATTGACATGATTGTCCAAATTTTTTTCCTGTAAGGGGGAAGAAATCATGAAACACATGATCTTTTAATATAACATAGAAAATACCATACTTACAAAAAAACTTCCTACACACAAAAAAAAAATTATTTCAAAAATATATTTGCTCGATGATTTGTATTAACTTTTTTCAATTTTCAGTTACTATATATATATATATATATACATAGTCTTCATGTAATAATCTAACTGCAACAAGGCTTTGTAGATTTTTTTTTAAATTTTAAATTTTATAAATTATTATAATTAAAAAAGGAAAAATGCAAATAGTTCTTGTAAAATTTGATTATTCATCAAATGTTTTCTTCAGACTATAATATCCCTAATATATATATATATATATATATATATATATATATATTAGGGATATTATAGTCTGAAGAAAACATTTGATGAATAATATATATATATATATAATGTACCAAAGCAGCAGATAATTTTCTAAACTTATACCATTAAATATAAGAGACAATGAATGATTATTATGTTTAATCATGAGCTGCTCTAAACATTGTATTTTGGCTTTAATTTCAGGTGAAAATAAAAACAAAATTTTTCCATTTGGATAATTTTTTATTAAGTTGGTTCTAAGCTTTCGGCTCACATGAGCTATCTTCAGAGAGGTTACAAGGACGTTAACATAAAAACATTCGCCATCAGCGATGATTTTATCTTGTGTTGACATAAAACTTTTCTAAGCAACGATAAATTACGAAAAATAGCAAAAACAGTTCATAAATTTGTAATGCAGTTCTATGACGTCACACTGTGTGAGAGCTCGAAATGATAACAGAACAATATATTTAAATGCAATATAATGTGTTTTTTTTTTTAATCATATCACACTGAGCAAGGCGGTAATGCCACTGATGTGCAGGGGGCTACATAGGTGTGAAAAGATTGGAAAAGAGAAAACTGGAAACCGCATCCTAAACAGGAAAAAAAGGGATGAGCCTCTTCACCTGTTCAATAGACATGGGTGGAGTGTGAACCGGGCAATAATTTAGTCTATCTACTCCAATTGAGAAAAAAAAATGTGAGAAGATTGGAAAAGAGAAAACCGGAAACCGCATCCTAAACAGGAAACAAGGGATGAGCCTCTTCACCTGTTCAATAGACGTGGGTGGAGTGTGAACTGGGCAATAGTTTAGTCTATCTACTCCAATTGAAAAAAAAAAAGTGAGAAGAGAAAACCGGAAACCGCATCCTAAACAGGAAACAAGGGATGAGCCTCTTCACCTGTTCAATAGACATAGGTGGAGTGTGAACCGGGCGATAGTTTAGTCTATCTACTCCAATTGAAAGAAAAAAGTGAGAAGAGAAAACCGGAAACTGCATCCTAAACAGGAAACAATTGATGAGCCTCTTCACCTGTTCAATAGACGTGGGTGGAGTGTGAACCGGGCGACAGTTTAGTCTATCTACTCCAATTGAAAAAAAAAAAAAAATAAAAATAGAAAAATAAAAAAAAAAGAAAAAAAAAGTGAGAAGTTGAAACTGAGGATTTTTTTTTCTTCAAGTTTCAACTTAGTTAAAGTCGAAAGAAGCCTTCGAAGCTAAACTAATTTACAGAACCTCCTCTAGCAAGTTTAAAAAGACGAAATAAATAACCCTTTGGTTGTCCAGCTGAAAGAAATGACCAGATTTAAATCCAAACAACTCACACTTAATAAAATCACATTTAAATCTGGTCATAGATTAGAACCAACTTAATAAAAATTATCCAAATGTTGGAGAAGTTTTGTCTTTATTTTTATCTGAAATTAAAGCCAAAATACGATATTTAGAACGGCTCATGATTAAGCATAATAGACATTGATTGTCTCTTATATTTAACAGTATATGTTTAGAAAAAATATATATATATATATTTAAAAGCCATTAAAACTTGTCGTAGTTTTATTGCATTTTCCATTTTACTATTTGGAGCAAATTTTTGGAAAAACGGCCAACTGTTTTTAAAAAAATAATAGATTATTTACATTCCCCAAGGATTCCTGCATTTAACTAATAAAACCAATTTTCATTACAAAATTTAATTTCTTAAAAGTTTATGAATTTATGTGGAGGAGAGGTAACATGTGTAAAAAAAAAGTATTTTTCCAAATTTTTTTAAAAATAATAATTTAAAAAATAATTTCATTCATTTGTGAATAAGTCCTGAAAGGTTCATTAAAATCCAACAATTATTTGATTTTTGTGACAATTTACAAATTAATGTGTTTTTTACTGGAAAAAACTGAGTTATCTTAATATTACATTATCCATTGTAAACTCTGGTAATAATTTGTTTACTGACTGATGAAAATCAAAACAAAATTTTGAATGTGTTAGAAAGAATTAAAAAATTTTGAAAACCCATTAAAAATATTTGACTTTTCCTCTTAATAATATAAAAATTTTGATAGCAAAAATCTTTGTTTTTATTAAGTTTGGGGCCTTTTTTCTTCATACACTGATTTTTTCAATGAACTAGTGGAGGTATCTATAATAGAATAGTTATTTACAAAGCCATATTTCCCAATGTCAAAGATACTATTTTCCTCACAAATAACTTTCAAAAAATGTAGCCTGTGTTGCAGGCTAAAGGTTACATTGCTCACAAGATTAAACCTAAGCCTACAGGAAGTGTTTTGATACTAGACAGTAATACAAGATGATGTGACCCTGGAATGAACTCTGAAATTACTTTGTAGAAAATAATAACCTAAATAATCATGAAATCAAAAAATCATCAACACTAGTTGAGTGTTGCCACATGACCTTGCATCAGACAGTGAAAATAAAATGTAACCAGTCAGTAATTTCAAAGCTTCTGTTCAAAGATGCTATTTTTTCATATATGTGTAAAAGTCACATACATGGAGGGATATATTTATATGTTTGTGTAAATTATTGGGTAAGTAAATAAGAGAAAAAAATTAGTAAGAAGGAAAAATTAAAATTTGGTAAGATTGACTAATATACACAGGGTATGAGTAACAAATTGTCATTTAAATTACACTAAAATGAAAATAACACTGATCTTGAAATACTAAAGATTAAATTTATTCAGTGAAATCACCATTGGCTTCAAGATGACTTTGGAATCATCTGCATCTCTTCTTGACAGTGTCCTTGTTTAAGTTGGTGAATGTTACCATAATCCTTGTCTTCAGTTTAACTTTGGTGTTATTAAAAATTTATATTTATTTTTTTGCTCAACAGCACTCCACACATAATCAGGTTGAAGTCTGGGAAGTTAGGTGGCCAGATGTAAGAGGTGATGTGGTCGCAAAAATTGTCTGATAGTCATAACTAGGTTCTCCTGCTTATCTGGTATAGTGCAGAGTCCTGTTGCAAGACAAATGGTCTTCCAGCAGCCACCCTCTTGACCCAGGCAGCGCTACCTCCTCAAGGAATTTGATTTAGGCCTTCGTGTTGGTCGTCGTATGGGAAGATGAATGGAAGCAAAATGTCACCATCACTAGTGGTCACTCCAATCACCACTAGATTCATCCAGCTCTTTTCAAATCCTCTGCATTGTCCTCAGATTGGAGCTTCTGACCGAAATGCTATGCAGTAAAGCATGCTGCTTACAAATTTCTGGTGCAGTGAATTGTGCCAAGGTGCATCTTACCCTACTATACTGTGCATTTGACAAAATCAAAACAATGCCCCTGTGCAAAATTAACAATATAAAATAGTGGCAATTTACACATCACATCCTGTATTACAGATATAAGCTATATATTCAGTTTTTAAATAATTCATAATAACAATTTTTAAAAAAACAAATGAGATATAATTAGAAAGTCTTATTTCATCACTATCTATATTAGATTGTGAAAGTCTCAGTAAAGCATAAAAATGCTTAGTTTAGGACAAATGTCTGCTTAATAGGAGCTTTTGAGAAGAATATTAGACAAGGAGAGAAGAAGAGTTTGCATTCAGCTTTATATCAGCAAGATAAATGAGAAAGCCCAGATCCATTGCTGCAATGTCCAAAGATCATGTTTACTCAAACAAGATATTAGCATTCCAACAGCTTAAAGAACTTCTCCCTAAATGAAGGATTATATTTCTGTAGAAATGAATCTGGGACTAAAAATGGAAAATCAGAACAAAGTGAAAAAGAATTTAGCACAACCAACAGCAAGAAAGATTGGATTAGCTTCAAATCTAATTCATTCATACTCACTAAGAATGTGAATTTTTCTAATGAGATGATAAGCCTATTGTTTTTTACTTAAAACTCAATCTCTTAAAAATATGAACTTACACAAATAATAGGAAATAATAGGCTTTTAACTCTATTTTACATTGGTAATCATAACAAACATCATAAAATTGTCTGGTTTCTCTATCTCACTCTGTTCATATCAATCTGTGTAACACAAGAAGCAGACTTTGTCCACTCAGTGCTTAATATCATTCAGTAAGAATGAAAGCTCCAGTGTGATGCATGCACATATGATTTTATTTTATTGATTTTACCTTACTTGTATTTTCTTAATTTCTAATATTTAACTATGTCTATACCTATTGTATGTTAATTCAGAAGATTATCATTATATTTCACACACTCATAGAGACATAATTCCAGGAAGGTTCTCTTCTCTTTATTATTCTCTTCATTGTTTTATTAAAGAACAATATTGACAATTATAATTTTATCTTTTTAACTTGTAAATTGCATTTTTGATTTTTATTTGTGGTTGATCTTATAGTTGTAAAGCAGTTTTATCAAACTGAAAGTTCTATACTGTCAACATCTTCTGCATGAAAAAGTTCTTGTGCATATATATTCTTTAATGGAATACTTTTGCAATTCAAAGAATCTGTTCAAAACAAATAATATTTAGTAATACACACTCACAAACATATTGTTTTGAGATATTTGATTATTGAAATATTTACCTCTTGATAGATTTGTATAAAAAACCATTTACATGATAATATTTTATTTCATTTTTATATTGGATGTTTTCTCCTCATGTTTATAATTATTTTCTCTTTTTTTAGTTAGTTGATTTGTTCTGCAACTCCTACAAAACTATTGTGAAAATATCAGTCACTGGCAACAGATTTTGGATATTTCATTAATTCAGAGAAAATCAATTATATTTTCATGAAATAAAGTTCTTAATTTTAAATATTAATAATAGACATGTAATTATATTATATACATAGTTATATATTAGCAAATCTATAATAATTGTTTTAATACACACACACATTTGGCTTGTTGAACACCTTATAAATAATATTGTTCAGGTTTCTCTTTTTTTTTTATTGTATTAGATGTTTTGAAACAATACAGGTAATCATGATTATAAGCAGTGTTGGTAATCTCTATTGTCAACACATTGTTTTTCATTCACTGTACATTTGTTTTGAGACTGTTTTATATTTAAAACTTGCAGCAAATTCTCTAAAGTTTTTGCAATTTTTGTTTTCAAAATTAAATTAAATAAAGATGATTTTTGTGCTAGTTTGTTAAAAAATTAGAAAATCTGTTTTTTACATTGATTAGCTTGAAGTGACAATTTGTGCTCATTAAAAGTAGCTTTTCTTGGTAGGTTAATATCTTATGAGAATTCCCCAGCCTGATAAAACAGTTTCAGTTGGAATTCTGTGTTTTAGTTTAGTGAAGGGAATTTTTACAAAAACATTGGGCCATCACTGAAATTGATTTATTATTATGAACAAAATCAATTTTTCTTTGTTTCTAGTAGAGAGTGGAAGAAAAAATGGAAGCATTACTGGAATATATGAAAAGGGAATTTCTGAGAAAAATATGGAAAAAAAGAATCTTAAATCATATCTGACAGTTGCAAAGGTGAAGAGAAAGGAAAGGATATACGGGGTAGTGAAAGAACTAGAGTCAAGTGGTTAATAGATGCTTATTGACATTACATTTAAATTCCTGGAGGTTGTAGCCGTCAGGAAAGCAAGAATATGGAAGCGAGTTCCACAGGCAGGAAGTGCAAGAGAAGAAGCTGCAGGAGTAGAATTGTCGTCTGCATTTGGTTAATCTAACTGTGAATGGGTGGGACCCAGTTGCCAATCTGGTTGCACGAGTAAACACCTGTTGCAGAGGCACCAGTGACTTAAGTTCGTTGGAGTAGAAGCCATGAAAGTATTTATAGAACAGACAAAGGGAGGCCACATCTCAGGAGAGATTGCCTGTGATGATTGACAGACAGCAGCTTGGTCTTAGTCGCATTGAAATTGACAAGCCACTTCTTGCCCCAATTCACCACAGAGTGTAGATCCCATTCAAGGTCAGCAGCGAGATTATATTTGTCCGCCACGATGGGTTTTTTCTGATACGGAAGTAAATTGTGGTGTCATCTGCGTAGATGCCTACTTGGCTCTTAATCTCATCTGGGAGGTCATTTATGAAAATAAGGAAGAGTGTCGGGCCCAGGATAGAGCCCTGAGGTACACCAGCATTTGTGCTGTAGGATGTAGAGGCATGCCCATTCAAAACCACCTTCATTTTGTGGTTATTTAAGATTGGATTAGATCAAGCAAGTGTCCGGTAACACCGTAACCCCATAGAAGGCCAGAGTGCCAAACCCTGTCAAAAGCCTTGGAGATGTCCAGAGCAACAGCACAAGCCTCGCCTGACTTGTCATGTACTCTGTAACGGTTGTTAGCATGTCGGTTGTGGACCTGGCAAAGCAGAAGCCATACTGCCTGTCAGAGTAGAGTTTGTGGGCAGTAAGATGTTGAACCATTTCAACATTAATTATGGCCTCAAACACTTTCCCGAAAATTGGTAGAAAGCTGATAGGGCGATAATTGGATGGGTCCAAAGGTTCACCACAGTTCTTAAATACAGGAATGACTGAAGAGAGCTTCCGGCATGCAGGAAAACAGGAAGCAGAAAGGCAGTAGTTATACAGTTTAGAGAGGACAGGGGAGAGTTCAGGAGCACATTTCTTAAGGACTATCATCGGGATTCCATCGACACCGCTCACCTTATGGGGGTCAACTTTTGAAATTACTCGGGATACTACTGTCGGGGTAATATATACGTCGTGCAGTTTAGTCTCAGTTCTAATAGAGAAGTCGGGTGAAGGTACTTCAGATGAGTCAAATGTGGAGTTGGATGAGAATCTGCGAGCAAAGCACTCAGCTTTGCCTGAAGATGACGTGAGAACCTCAAATTCATTGATTAAAGGAGGTATTGAGGATTTGCAGTTGTTCAGCACCTGTTTGCATAACCGCCAATAGTCCTTGGAGCTGAACTTGTGGTCAGCTATGCGCTGTCTCATTCACTCAGCAAACAACCACTTCTTGTCATTCAGGATTCTCTTGCACTCATTACGAGCAGACGTGAATGGGTGCATATTGTGATCAGATGAATGTCTCGGAATAGTCGGAAGTAATGGTTCCTGTGGGCAATGGCGGCCAAACAGGCAGGAGAGAACCACGGAGAGGAATGAGGTTTTAGACAATACTTCCTGGTAGGTATGAAGCTTTCACCCATTTAAAAATAAAAATTATCCGATTTTAATAAAAAAAGTTCAGCACATTGATTAATTAATTTTTTCTTCTTGAAAATGTCATTATATTATAAAACTTTGTGGAATTAATTTTCAGGTCACTTACAAATCCTTGACATATTCTCTGTTATCCAAATTACTGTATTGATAACAAAATCTTTATTAAGCATGCAAAAAATCTTTAAATATGAGAAAATCAGTCAAATTTTTCAATAATGTTTGGTGGTTTTGAAAAAGGTATCTTCCCCACGCACTTAGATTTATGGTATGTTATGGCTATTACTGCTGGGTTGGTTCTTTCCTCTAAACATCCAAAACTTGCTGAATAGCTTTTGCTGCTGAAATAAATAGGCTGTTATGGTTTATAAAATGACGAGTGTTCTAAAAATAGAAAAAGATAGACACACTGACGCCAAGAATTCAAAATTGGGCGGTAAAATAAGGAACTGTTTCTTTTGGTAGGAGTAAGAAGTAGGAGTTAAGGACAGTAGTTTTGTGTAGGAGATTTGAAATGTAGAAAACGCTAGTCAGTCAACCACTAGAGTCCAGAAGGGATAGGCTTGTTTACTACTAGCACCCCACAGTGAAGAGAATTTAGCTAGTCTACTCCTGTATCCACACAAAATTTAAAGGTTGTAACTTGATGTAAAAACCTAAAGTTTTATACCAAAAATAAACATCATTAATTCAAGTTTGTGTTATCTTCTAATTATACCAAAACGAAGCAACACAACAGTGGTGACCCCGACATACGAACAGAAAGCAACCTCATATACAAAATATATATATACAAATATAAAAGGATAAATGGAGCAGACAGGAGAGGAAACGACTCATCAAGTCAATATCAAGGCACCAGAATTCATGGAAACTGTTGTACATGGATGGTTTACGATATTAGAAGCCCAGTTTCACTTGCGAAATGTGACAGCGTCGAAAACAAAGTTTTATACAGTAATATCATCGTTACCAACCGAAGAAGTGGGTAAACTACCAAATGCTACCCTCGCATCACAAGACTACGAGGATTTAAAACGGACTCTGATAGAAGCTCACGAACAAACAAAACCGGAGCTTCTAGAAAAATTAATGTAGGCTACGACTATTTCAGGACGACCGTCGACATATTTGCACGAAATGCTATCCGTAGCTAAACGGATAGGTATTAGCGACGACATTGTGAGACACAAATTCCTGCAGGCATTACCGTCAACAATAGCTCCAGTAATAGCCTCGCAAAAAGATTTAAACCATACCCAACTTGGCAGGTTAGCAGATGAACTGATGCCATTATTGAATAACGATAAGGCATTTGTTGTTCAGCGACCCTTATCTACTAAGAATAACTCACAAACGAATTATAAAAGAAAATACAGCTAAGATACTTCAGTGCCACTAAATGTCAGGCCGTATCGGAATAACCAACGGACAAAAATTTGCAGAGCACATATTTATTTCGCCAATGAAGGAAGAACATGTAAATCTTGGTGTAAATGGCCCCAAAACAACAATCTACAAATGTTGCCTAGTTCCCGACCAGCAACACCTACGGGAAGAGATTCGGAAAACTAATAGGGTGAACAAGTTCAGTCCCACGAGGTTCGCTGCTATTAGAAATTACCGCAAAATTAGGGGCTACCAAATTAAAATTTATTGTAGATACTGGCGCAAGTATCTCAATATTACCAACTTCTGCAGTAAATGGTATTACATTAAAACCGACTCCCATATCACTATCCACTGCAAATGGGGAGAAAATAAAATGCTACGGACAAGCGAGTTTGAAAATTGGAATACCCAGTTTAAGGAGATCTTTTACTTGGACATTCGTGATCGCTGATATCACCAACCCACTCCTTGGACTGGATTTCCTCAACAAGTTTGGTCTAATAGTAGACTGCAGTAACAAAACCATTTACGATCCTACAACAACCCAGAGAAAGAGTTTAAAAATATCTGCATCAGCGGTGAATCTAGTCGTAAATGAAACGGAGCTCCCGTCATTCATACGGAACATGATTAAAGAAAAATATCCAAACCTAATCACACTACATAAGAACAGTAACAAAAAACACTGCGGCGTCTACCACAGAATTGACACAGGAAGCTATACGCTAGTATTTGCAAAACCCAGGCGGCTTAATGTAGAAAAACTGGAAGCCGTGCGTAGCGAATTTAAAACCATACAAAAAGACGGAGTGATCTCCCTTTCCAAAAGCGAGTGGTCTAGCCCACTACATATAGTATCTAAACAAAGCGGAGGATTTAAATGTTGTGGAGACTATCGTTCTCTCAATAGTGTAACCAAGACTGACAGGTACCCTATACCAAATATAAGCTATTTTTCAGCAAAACTTGCGAACAGACGACGATTCTCGAAAATCGATTTGATTTCAGCCTACCACCAAATTAAAATGCATCCGGACGATGTAGCAAAAACTGCTCTCACCACCCCATTTGGTCTTTATAAATATAATTATATGCCGTTTGGATTAAAAAATGCGTCAGCTACATTTCAACGGTATATGGACAAAATTTTTGAAGACATTGATCGTGTTTTTATATATATTGATGACATTTTTATTTTCAGCAATGATGAGATTTCTCATAAAAAAGACATCGAAACTGTTTTTAATATTTTAAATGAACACAATTTAAAAAATTCAGCCACAAAATCTGTTTTCAATGTGACTTCCCTAGATTTCTTAGGCTTTCATATCAGCGTAGATGGCATTAAACCTACAACTAGTAAAATAGAAGAATTAAAATCTTTTCTTTACTCTAAGGACACAAAAGGGCTACGCAGATTTCTTGGAATGGTAGGATTTTATAGAAAATTAATACCAAAATTTTCAAAGATAGTCTTACCCCTATCTGAGAGAATGAGGTTATCCCCTAAAGGCTCGTTCACATTAGGTGAACCTGAACGACAATCTTTCAATTCTGTAATTAAGGAACTTAATGATATATCCTCATTAGCTCACCCTGAACCTAACCGTGCAAATTATCAATTAGTCACTGACAGTAGTAATTATGCTGTCGGTGCTGCATTGCACCAAATGGTGGAAGGAAATCCAGTACCGATCGGATTTTTCTCTAAAAATTAACACAAACACAAATGAGATATTCTACATTCGATCGCGAACTTTTAGCAGCTTATTTGTCAGTGCTGCACTTCCGTCACATCATAGAAGGTCACCAAGTGTTACTTTTAACTGACCATAAGCCATTGTGTGGTGCATTTTATAATTTAAACCCCGCTAAATCAGACAGACAACAATGACAATTAGCTATCCTGACAGAATTTATTTCAGATATTGAACATGTATAAGGTAGTCAGAATATAGTTGCTGATTGTCTATCCCAACCAACTCTTGCTGTACAAATAGATGCGTGTGATTTACCTGCACTTGCAAAAGCACAGGCATCTGATACAGAAATTCAATCTTTTCAGGACTTAAAAAAATTCACCATACCTGGAGATAACCAATTTATATGGTGTGACTTATCAACGTCTTCATTTGATATTTATTTACCACCGGAACTTCTGCGTGGAGCCCAGATGCGCAAAGACCAGTTTTGGTCATTTGCTATCTGGACCTCTGAGGGAAAACATCCGGTCCCTGATATCACCATATATAACTTCCGCCATAGTAAACGGAGTTTTTTTTTTTTTTTGTTAGTAATAAAAATATGTTTTCTTTCTTCCATTTAACCGTTCTACCGGACTTCGTGCTCGTATTCTGGTTTGTTATCATTAGTTTCCTCGAGATAAGATAGAGAGTTATCCAAATCCGGTCTTGATTCGATGGAATCTTTTGATTTTATATTTTCAGAAATATATGCATGTTTTAGTCTATCTATTGAAACATTACTATGTATGTCAGCTGATCTTTTTATACTAAAATATTTTTCATGACGACTTAATACCTGGAATGGACCTGTGTACGGAGCTTCCAACGGTTTTCTTACTCTATCTGTTCTTAGCCAAATACTTTTACATGTTTGTAAGTCTTTTGGAATATAGGAATTAGGTATTGAATGCAGGTGTCCCCTGGATAATTTGTCCATGTTAAATTTTTGCATTTCGTTGGCTAGAATTTTAACGTGGAGTTTGTTATTTCACTATTCTAGCTCTTGGTAGGGTCGATTAATAATCGGGGAACTTTACTGTTACTGCAGTAAATGGAGAATAGTTCGATTCGTTAGGTGTTATCCTCATTCCCAGAAGGACGATAGGTAGAGCTGATAACCACGATTCTTTCCTGTCTATAATAGCCGTCTTTAGAGTTCTGTGTGCTCGCTCAACTAATCCATTCGTTTGCGGATGGTACACCGTTGTTCGTAATCTATGGAAACCTATTATTTTTGATAGTTCTGCGGATAATTCGGATTCAAAATGGCTTCTTCTGTCTGTAACGACACGAAGAGGAACCCCGAATCGGGAGATCCACAGATCGACAAAAGCCATTGATATTGATTTCGCCGTAATTTCTGTTATTGGGTATGCTTCTATTCACCTCGTATTTCTATCGATGCATGTTAATAAATATCGGTATGGTGAAAAATAAGAGTCAGTTTGATTCTTTGCTGGTGGTAAGAGACCGACAATATCTGCATGCACTGTTTCAAAACGACTGGAAGGTAATTCAAATGGATTTACTTTACTCTTTGTGTATTTTGTTATTTTTGCTTGTTGGCAATGCTGGCATTCTGTGCACCAGGTTTTTATTGACTTCGGCCAATGGTATCTGGATTTTATTATTTTTCTTGAAGATGTTATTCCCGAATGTGATAGATTATGCAGACTGTCAAATACCGATTTTCCGAGCTTCTGTCACAAAAGTCGTGGAAAAGGTAATATTGTGTCACATGATATGGTTTCATTGTTATTTATTGTGTTTGGTTTCAGTTGCTTTGAATGCCTGAATTTCATTGCCAGTAGCTTGATGTTTCATTATTTCTTGTAAGTCACATACATCAATAGTGATCGCATTGACAGGTCGTGATAAACAATCAGCTACTATATTTTGTGAGCCTCTTATAGGTGAAATGTCATTCACATATTCGCTGATAAAACAGAGGTGACGCTGTTGTCTGATTTTAAGGAAGATTGGCTTTTAAAAGCACTGCAAAGTGGTTTGTGATCCGTCAGTAACATTACATTTCTGCTGTCTATTAAGTATTTAAAATGGAATACTGCTAGATAGGCAGCTAGTTGTTCTCTGTCAAAAGTGGAATATTTTTGTTGGGTTTTGAATAATTTCTTTGAAAAGAAACCTATGGGGATGAGTTGATTATCAATCATTTGATGAAGTGCTGCACCCACTGCATAATTCGAACTGTCTGTTACAGGTTGATAGTTGTTAGTTCCGAGCTGGGGAAAGCCAGAACAGTTACATTTGATAAAGAGTTTTTTATATTTTCGAAAGATTCACCTTCTTCGTTTGTTAAGGTAAAGGATTTTGAATTTTGGTTTAAACGTATTTTTCCGTGAGAGGTAATATAATATTGTTGAAGTTTGGCACAAGTTTCCCTTAAAAATTTGCCATTCCGAGGAATCGGTGTCGTGATTTAGAATCGTTTGGTTGAGGAAATTCAACTTTTTAGCACTGGGTTTGAGACCATTAGCAGAAATGTGAAATCCTAAAATATCTAACTCATTAGCACTAAATATGCATTTGGAGAGACAAATTTTAAAATCGTACTTGCTCAGTTTTTGTAGTACTAGGTCAATATGCTTGGAATGAGTTTCTTCATCTTCTGAGAATATAAGGATATCGTCGATATATACAAAGGTATAATCAATATCACGAAAGATATTGTCCATCATTCTCTGAAAAGTACATGATACGTTCCGTAGTCCGAAAGGCATATAGTATTCAAATAACCCAAAAGGTGTATAGATGGCTGTCTTGCAAACATCCTCCGGGTGAACTGCTATTTGATGATCAGCAGACGACAGGTCTGTCTTTGAAAAGAACTTCTTATTATGAAGTTTCGAAGACAAGGAATTTATTTTTGGGACCTGATATCGATCGAATTTTGTTATGGTATTTAAATGTCTGTAATCACCAACAGGTCTATATGTGCCGTCTGATTTCGGTACCATGTGTAAGGCTGAACTCCATTTTGAGTTCGAAGGGGAAATTATTCCTGCCTTTAGGAGTTTCTTGAATTCCTCTTTCGCAATTTCACGCCTCTGAGCTGATAATTGTCTGGCTCTGGAGAAGGTAGGAGGGTTGCTACCAATTTCTATTCTGTGGAATATCTTTGGTTTTGTTGCATTCGTGTCGCGATGAGAAGAAATTAAGTTTGGATATTTCTCCAGAATTGTTCGTACTATTTTGTTAGCATCTTTATTTGGTACTACATCTATATTCATGATAATAGATGATGGATGTGCATCAGATTATCTATTAGTCATTTTATCGATTAGTTTGTTGTTCTTGCAGTCCACCATTAACCCAAAATGGTTTAGGAAATCGTATCCTAGGAGTGACTGAGCAATTTCGGCTATTATAAATATCCAGGTAAATTCCCGTCTGAGGTTCCGTAGTGTGAGATTCAGTACTGTTTGTCCTGAACATTCAATCTTCTGATCGTTGGAAGACACTAAAGAGATATTGGTTGGGTATGTTACAGCTTTATTTAAATATCTCTTTGGAAGTATAGATACGGCAGCTCCTGTGTCCACAATAAAATCTAAACTTCGAGCTCCTAACCGTGCGGCTACAATGAGAAGCGGCGAGGAAATGGAAGCTAACACCTCTCGGTTAGTTAGTTTTCCGAAGTCTCACGAGGAACTGGTGAAGTTGGGCGAGAGCTGGGTTGCATTTGAACATTCCGTTTATTTAGCCATCTGCACCACGGCTTACAGAATTTTGCGCGTTCCGCAAAATATAAATGCTAAATGCGCTCGGCAGATTTTAGGTTTTTGGCCCTTGTTAAAAGGGGCGAACACTGGTAGGGAATTTATTTTCACTGTGGGAATAGCCATGGATTGGTTGGTTTTGATTTGTTAAAGTTGCTTCAGCCATGTTTAGTTTGTGTTAAAAAGAAATATTCTAATTTCGCCGAAAGTCCAAATTTTTTATTTTGTATATATATATATATATATATATATATATATATATATGGAAATCACTGTCGCGGTCAACAGTTTATAGTGGGTTATCCGTTATAGTGAAGTGTATTTGTGTGTTGAAACAGATTAACTGAATTTGGCCTTGTTAGTAAGGGGGGTATAAAACAAGAAAATCAAATTGTGTATAGAAACAACATTTTTATATATTAATTAAGGGTTTTTTTTACAAATAAAAGTAATGTCTTTTGGTTAGTACAAAAGTCGTTAAAATGTTCGTAGCAGTAAATGACGAAAAGAGTTTGTGCGTATGTATGTGCGAGCGTTTGTTTGTTAGGAGTGTCTTTGAAGTCTTCGCTCAGTTTATCCGGATAAGTGGCTCAGTGAACAGTGAAGAAGAAGATGAGAGAGAAAGGAGAGGCAAGCATAATGCGATCGTTTGACGTGGTCAAGAGATGTGTTAATTATGCTCGTATTTTCTTAACTGGCGATGCTTCCTGTGTCGTCCTTTTATTTCGTCTTCGCGGATCCGAACAAGTCATTTGGGAATAACACCGGGGTTTAATTCTTGGCTTCCCATTGGACAATAAACAAAATTCACGTCGGCTCGCGAAAAGGGTCCGTAAAAGGAATTTGATATTTATTTATTTTTGGTTTACCACCGGAACTTCTGCGTGGAGCCCAGATGCGCAAAGACCAGTTTTGATCATTTGCTATCTGGACCTCTGAGGGCAAACATCCGGTCCCTGATATCACCCCATGACAACAGGGCAACCAAGATAAGAAAAAGTATATTCTACAAACTCAGTCACTCATTAAAGGTGGTGGACAAATAAAATTATCCTTCGGATACATTTAAAGCAGCTAAACATTTTTTTGTCTTTATTTCTGTTTAGTGTTGTGGTGATACCTAGCAAAAGCGATGGACCGGATGTATGCGCTTTCACGATAAAAAGCAAATGACTAAAAGTCGTCCATGCGCCGCTGGCTCCGCGTAGATGTTCCGGTTGAAAACTAAAAATTAATTAAATATTAAATTTCCAGTTCGCGAGCCTACGCGAATTTTATTTATCAGCCAATGGGAAGCCCAGAACCAAATACAAGTGTGAAATCCCAAATGAGCTGCTGTGATCTAAAAAGAAGATATAAAAAGCGGATACAGAAAGCATTCGACAGGCAGACCGACTCGAGGAGAAGAGAGTAATTAGTATCTCCCTTGACCTAAGTCAAGCGGCTTACTACGCTCGCCTCCCTTACTCCTTTCCTACTTCCCTACCTCAAAAACTAAAAAAACTACTTACTGACCTAAGGAGCGAATACATCATTCCTTACTTACACGCTCCCAAATTCCTAAGCATTAATTCTCTTTCAGCATTTTATTGCCATGAACATTTTAACCTCCGTTGGACCTATACTTCATGTATTACTTCAATTGTAAAAACATTAATTGATATGTGCATATGTAAAATGTTATCTTTCTACTCAAATTGCCTTTCTTGATTTGTAATCATTTTATGACTTATAGTGGGCTATCTACAACAAGGCCAAATTCCGTTAACCTGCAACACACAACTACCCTACGCTAGAACGGACACACACTAATAAACAGGAAAAGAACAGACAACCCCACTATAGTGTTTACTATTCATCTAGTGTTTATCATTCATACTATGCTAAGAAATAAGCGAATGAAAATGTTAGCTACCAAAAAAACAAAACAAAAAAGTATGAATTAATAAAGCAAAGCAAAAACAAAGTGACTTCTGAATGTTTAGTCCACTTGGATTTGATTTTGAAAAATACCTACAAAACAAAGATATAATATATATCATTTTTATTTCATGCATATGTATGGATGAAGAAGACTCTCGATAGACAGATACTAAAAAAAAAAATAAAAATAAAAATAAAATATAAATTCAAGATTTACTAACTTAAATGAAATCATTAGTCCTTGTATTTTTAACAATCAATCAAGTCTAAGGTGCGAATTTATATGTTGCAATCTGTTTGAATGAAACAGACGACACTCAGCTAGATAAAGACTGACTGATTGCAATTACAACAATATTTCTTTTAAAAAAAAAAAAACAATAGAGAAATGTTTCGCGGAAAGAGAAAACTACAAACATTTAAATCGGTTTTGGTTTTAGTGATCATCATACGTGAACCGATTTTACCCAGATTTATAAAATCAGTTTCGAGCCCGAGTACCTAGTAACCTAGGTTTGTCTTTTTAAAAGTTTTTTTTTCTCATAAAAATAACTGAAGTGAGTTACTTTCTGTATTCAAGTACTAAGTTTGTATTTTAAAAATTTGGCTGTTCAAATGTAACGGCAGTCTTGTTTGAAAGTGACAATAATATCCATTATCACAACGTTTCGATCGTTGTGCCCTCTGGCCTTTTTCATTTTTTGTCTGTCGATAATTCATGGAATTTCAAACTGACTCTTTTTTTATTCAATCTTGTCAAAAAATGATCTAAAGGACTGCCTCTAGACATGAGCAACAGAATGAAATGAAAACAATCTATCTCCCCATAGATTGAATAAAGGGGTAAACTCGAATCACCTTAAACGTTATCCAGGTCAACAAATACATGAAGAAGCCCGAAGAGCACAACGATAAAAACGTTATAATCATAACAAAGACAAGAACATTATTCAGACTATAAATAAATGTATATAGGATTTAGATAAAGGTGAAGAAAGGATTTGGAATGAATCAGGGGTGATAGGGAAGATAGGTAGACATAACAAAATTAAATGATAGAAGACCAAATTGTCATAGTCAAAATTCAGAAAATGTGTTCCGTGAATCTGAATCGACTTAAAAATATCTTTTCAAAGACGCTGATGTCACTTTCATGGTACAAAAACATATATGTGAACGCAGTGGCATATGAATCCAATTCTCCATTCCTGGACGCTTATTCATATTCTCGTAGTCTACATCTCATAAATTCTCTGGGAAGCGAGTGAAAAGCTACTCCTGATGTTTGCTAATTGGACCTGAGGATTAGAAACATATTTTCTTTATTGAGATCTTGAGGAGAAAATATGTTAGTGTGTCATATCGCATCAGAAAGCACTGAAATAAAATGTTTTTAGAAAGAGAGGTTGTTTTGTAAGTAATCTAGCGATATTTTTGCACCATGAATACTTATACGGACATTCGCAGTATATTGTGACTTATAACAATGTTAATGACCAAAATGTACCTAATATAAATATAGAAAATTGGAAACATTGGATTTATAATGAATGAACACACAACTTGTGCACACATCACGTACCATTAGTTTTATCTTAATTTTTTTCAGTTAAAAGTTCTCATATACAATTTGTTCCTTCTCTCATTGACAAAAAAGCACTGTAATAAATTAATTTACGGAAGAGTCAGTCAGTCACTGTAGTAATTTTAACATAATAGTTGTGAAACTGTATCAATATCTGTAACTATTCTAGATTTATTTTGCATTAGTGCAGGTGTCCCACAGGGTTTTATTCTATATTGTTCCTAATTTTCATCAATGACCTTCCTGATGGCACCAGTTCTCAACTCTGTAATGTATCTTTTCTGATGAGACAACTCTCAATCGGCTCGATAAGGTCAAATTGGCGGCTGATCTAAAAATGATTTACTAACAACATATTGTCAACTGGGGCAAGGAATGGCTTGTTAAATTTTAATTGCCGCCAAAACAAAACTGTGCTCTCCATTAATCGTCTTTTAAAAGAATTACCTTCCTGCCTTTTATCATTATGGCTAATGTTATGATCCAGGAGAATGACTTGTTGCGCTTTGTTTTCTAGACCTACTGCTTGAAAAGTTCGTTCGCTGTGTCATGCTAGACATTTTTATCGACCGAATCTATCTTATTTATAAGTCTACCATTTGTCCTTGTTTTAAATATTGCTACCGTATATGGTCTGGTGCTTCTAAAGATTATTGGTCCTGGCCTGACATTTTGGCTTCATTTACTACCCCACCTCTGTAACGTGGTTATTCTCTATTTTTTCTATAAATACTTTCATGGTAATTGATGGACTTTCTTCTATGATACCTAAACTTCATGAATTTAAAAGTAGTACTAGATTGGCGGCAAGATCTCATCGTTTTACAGTTGAAATGGGTAAATGTAACCATAATCTATACTAATAGTTTCATCTATCGCACTTCTCGCTTGTGGAACTCTCTTCCAGCTTCTTGCTTTTCAGTCAAGTTTGACTATCAAAGATTTAAAATAAATGCAATGTCAATCGTTATCTTCTGTCTTATTAATTCCTGTTCTTTTATTTCTCTCTCTTCTTAATAGTGTTTTTTTTTTTTTTTTTTTTTTTTATCTCACACTCAGTAACCTCCTGTGTCTTTTGAGTTTATTGCCTTGCTTAGGGTAAAATGATTAAAATATTTCCGATTTTAACTACAATAACCAAAAACGTTAACTTGTAGTGAACAGGAAGTTATCTCCTCAGCGACTTAAAACAGAATGTCATATTTTAAGTTTTGCACATATGGCTCTTGCGCAGATCTTCCGGTTGAAAAACTTTTTAGAAGAAATATATATATATATATTAACCAATCAAAGAACAGAACATTTTTTTTTATTGTGTGTAACTATGGATATTCTTATACTGGAAGGAAACCTTGAATAAAATTACAGTTGAAATTCACCTCAAAATTAGCATGAATAAAAACACGAATTTTAAATTGGATGTTTCTTGCATTTCAGAAAAAAAAGGGAAACTAAAGATTATTTTGTTGGGCATGAAGTTTGTTCAGTATTTCTTTTTTGTGATTAAGATGTAGCTGAATAGAGCAGTCAGATTTGTAAAATTATCTGATTACTGGATTATTTCAGTAAGAAATCTAGATTTTTATAGAGACCAGGTGGATCCAGGTGTGAAAGCAAGCTGTTCATTGATTACGTTACAATTTTTTCATTGGTCAAACTCAAAAACAAAAATGTTAAAATTAAAGTTTTCCAGCTCATAGTTATTGATGGTGAGAACCGGTGGTGCTGCGGTTCCTTAACCCTGGACGCTTGTTGTTTTTTTGTTTTTTTTCGTTTTCGTTTTTTTTCAAGCTAATGGTCAGCTAAAAGTCTCTGCATGCCTGAGAAAAATGATCCATCAGTTCACGCTGGGTGTTGGATGCTAATGCCTTATCATCAGCAAATAACGTGTCTCGGATAAGCAGTAGAAACGTTATTTGTGGTAAGAAACAATGACGGAAGAAATAGATTACTCATGTTCTCACAGAAAAAGAAGTGGCGAACAGAAAGTACACTTGTTTCTTGGCTGGAGTTATTTATGCTGAATTGCGAATTTCTACGAGAAATAATGCTACCGATGGCTTCCTTTTTTAAAATTTTTATCTTACACTGAGTGATCCAAACCGCCATAAGCCTTAAACAGATTTTACTCAACTGTCTAATGATGGTTTAAGTTGATTAATGATCTGACGACGATTTTTATTTTTATTTTCAGCGAGTTTGTGTTCGTTTTTGTTAGATTTTTAGTTGATTTTAATTACGGTTTAATTTTTTTCCACTTTTATGAAAGTTCTCATTATACAGGAAAAAATAAATTATATACACGAACTATCAGAGCTGATTTTTTTTTTTTAACTACCGTGTAGGTACTTCCCCTCGTTTTCATTAACTTTTAAATTGAATTTTTTAAAATAAAAAAGTTTTCTTGAAATTTTTATTTTAGTTTTAATTGAAAGCTAAATGATTAAACTTACCAGTAAGCAAAGTATTCTGTTATATTTCAAATAGAAATTATAATGATTGGAATCTAAATAATTTTCAAGCTTTTTTAAATTCTTTTCAATTTTTCGGCCATTTTTTGATCGATTGACGCATAAACGAAAAAAAAATAATTCTCAGTTTTAAAAATCTTACAAAAATAAAATATCCATCCGTGACACATTATTTTTGGAAAATTAGCAAATTTAATGTTAAATTAATCTGATTTATCCAAGTATTACTTATTTATAGCATGAAATTTTTAAAACTATTATTTCTTAATCACGGAGAATGTTGATCTTTCCCGTATATTTTTGACATGCGTCGATTTTCAGAAGCGAGATAAGTGTCTACGGTGATCACAAGTGACATAATTGTTAATGTTTTTTTTTTCCCTCTAAGGGGAAGAAAAGGAGAAACACATGACCTTTTAATGTACACACAGAAATTCAGTCAGTTAAGTGCCTTACGTGAAACACGCTTGGGCGATCATGTCTCGAAAGAGACATGATTGACTGGGCAGAAAAGATTATCCCGCAGTAGGTTGCCATTGCTTTCTGCGGTAGACTGGTTCCCAGCCAAGGCTATAGAATCCAATCTGTCCTGTTATTTAACCCATAACTGGAAGGAAGAGACGGATTATGATTAATACCTTTCTCAAGTGTATTTGCGCGTAAGTGAATGCAATGTATTCAACTGGAATTCGAACTCGGCTCCCCGATTTCTCGTTCCGAGTCGATATCCACTGCACCACAACGCACATCCAAGAAATTACCACACACACACACACACACACACACACACACACACACACACACACACACACACACACACACACACACACACACACACACACACACACACACACACATATAAAAAATAAAATAAAAATATTACTTTAAAAATACGAAGGTACGACGATTTGTATTGAACTTTTCAATTTTCGATTAGTAAAAATAATAAATCTCGTCTTAATTTAATCACTAACGCCAACAAATTTTTGAAGTATTTTAAAAATATTTTTGAAACTTTATAAATTATTATAATTAAAAAAACGAAAACAATTATTTTAAAATTTCATTATTAATTTTTTCTTCAGACTAATGTTCTTTAATTTATATTATTTATTAAAACAATTAAAAACATATCTAATTAAATAAAATTAGTTTTATTGCATTTTTTATTTTACGACTGTAAGCAGATTTTCGGAAATAAAGGCAAAATGTTTAAAAAAAAATAAATTTACATTTCACCAATGAGTCCTGCGTTTAATTAAAAGCAATTTTTTTAACAAAATTTAATTTCTTAAAATTTCATTACCTGGAGTTGGGTAACAGGAATAAAAATAAAAAAATATATATTTTTAATTTTACCAAGATTTAAAAAAAATAATAAATTAAAAAATAATTTCATTCATTTGTGAATAAGTCCTGTAAGTTTCATTAAAATCCGACAATTATTTGATTTTTGCAAGAATTTCCAAATTAATGTTATTGTTTGTCACGGTAAAAAAACAAAAACGAAAAAACAATTATTTTGTTAAAAAAAAACAATTATTTTGTTACAAAATAAAACTGAGTTAACATTGTAAACACTTCTTGTAACGATTTGGTTACTCTCTAACGAAAATCAAAACAAAACTTTTACCAAACCTTGAACGTGTTAGAAAGGATTTAAAAAATTTTAAAAATAATAATTAAGAAATACTTTGATCTTTCCTCTTAACAATAAATATTTTGATAGAAAAACTTCGTTTTTAAGTTTGGGGCTTTTTTCTTCACACTATGCTGTTTTTTTGTTTTTTTGTTTTTTTTTTCGATTTAGTGAAAATACCTACGTAAAGGTATGATTACCTTCATTTTTGGTTTTATTTAACACAAAATCTCCTTTTATTTTTCCCTCTCCCTCTACCTCGTGTATGTCTCTTTCAAATGAATAAACGCCAAGCAAAAGATGAGGTACGTTAAGTCAGGAGGATGAGAGGAACAGCAGCCTCAAAAAATAAAAATAAATAAAAATAAATAAATAAATATAAAAGAAGGAAGAAAAAGCATAACAAATAGCACACATTTGCTGCGTCGACCCGGACATTCTGGAAAAAAAGAAACTGCAGCCACAAAGAATGAGATACTTGAGTGAGAGTCTTCTACAAGTTTATAATTAAATTGTGGAATCATGATAGATAAAAATGTGGAGAATCTAAAAAAAATTCATATTCGCAGTGTCAGTCAGTAAAAGTGTCATACGTGATATACGCTGGT
The DNA here is from genome assembly GCA_037127315.1 of Ascarosepion bandense. Lineage (NCBI taxonomy): Eukaryota > Metazoa > Mollusca > Cephalopoda > Sepiida > Sepiidae > Ascarosepion > Ascarosepion bandense. Next base: position 623,928 of record JBBBDQ010000622.1, on the reverse strand, counting down.
GATCGTGTCTCGAAAGAGACTGACTGGGCTGAGGATTTTCCCGCAGCAGGTTGCCTTTACTTTTTACGGTAGACTGATTGCCAACCAAAGCTATAAAACCCAATCTGTCCTGCTATGTAACTCATAGCTGGAGGGAGAAGCGACCTTCTTCTTAGGTTATTTGCGCGTAAGTGAATGCAACGAATTCAACTGAAATTCGAACTCGGCTCTCCGATTTCTTGTTCTGAGTCGCTCACTTGCACCACCACGCACATTTCCTTCTGAGTCTAATAAATTTAGGTTATGCATCTTTTAACGTCACCTCCAACAGTTGATTACACTAAATGAATTTTTAAAGTATATTTTAAAAGTAATATTTTTCCGAGAGTGTCCTAGTTTTCATTCATCCTCCCTCTAGGGATACAACGATAACGTTACCAATAAATACCGAGTGCGTGTCTCCGGATGACATTAAAACTGAGAAGTGTCATGGTTCAAGACAAACCATTGGTGTTCTCACCCGGTATTTTTTCTCAGTTGTGTAACACTAGAAAGCCGATCATGACACTGATTCGTTTCTTTGAATGGCCATGGTAGAACCCATGTGATATAGACTTATGGATTTCAGCGCCTTGGTGTAGATATATATTGTGTATAAAATTACATCTTATTGCAAGAGACTATGATAATGTCAGGGAAGTTTCGACTGCTCTCAGCATATTTTGAAATTCCTGGTAAACCGCTCCCTAAATAAGACCTTCAGGCTTGTCTTCGCAGATCCAGTAGGCAGATTATGTGTGATAGATGTTACCAGAAATGAGAAAGCATTTCACTTCATTGAGGTTTATGCGGCCAACGACTGCAAGGAGCAGCCACATTTTTGTCGGATCGACCGTTTCGTGATGTTGCGGATGTTTGGAATGCGATTCTTGGTCCTGATTTAGGTCGTAGAAGTGATAGGAAAAGAAGAAATAATATTGGATATTTAGCAGTAACCTCCTCACTGTGGCTGGATGTGGCACAAGACAGATTTTAAGCTCGTACATAAGCAGGGTTGAGCTTCTGTCTCACCTGGAGAGAAACATCTCTCCAGAGGAGACTGCGCTTCGGCATAGTCTCGTTTGAGTTCCACTTTGTCCGGAGGAAGAGAGTTCGACGAGGTTATGTTCGGGTGGAACACTGGAATTTGATTTACTGAAAAGTAATAATATTGATTTAGGCGTAAATGTTTTTCGCGTATTTATAGCTAATTTATAGATTTTTACTCGATAAATCTCGAAATGAACATTTAATGCAAGGTAGAATGAATTGAAACAGACGCACAGTTTTGTTCAAGCTACATCGAACAGCTTTTAGCTAGGGTCGTTGACTTAGGAGTCTCAGATTGTCCAAGTTTTCATAGTTATTTAGTTTATTCGGATCAAAGGCTAGTCCATGTTTGAATAAATCTAGATAAACCTAAACTAAGATATTTTGGAATTGGAATGTATCTTTGTTGATGTGGAAAGTTTCTGATACTAGCTAATTAACCGTAAAGCAGGAAATGATAAGAGTTGGGAATAAGTATTGGGACCATTTCAAAAGTAGAATCAGATCTGTTGTGCCACTTATAGTCGCCGAATCAACTTGTGTAGGTTAGTGGCACAAAAGTCGTTTGAATCTAGACAGGGCTGTCAAATCTGGGGATGTAAAGTAGCTATATAGATAAAAAGTTAAAGTAGAAATGAATTTCTTGTTTAATGTCAAGACTGACAGAGATAGATTAAAAAGAATATCTGTCGAAGCAATGAATATAGCTGCAGGATTGCGTGATGATACTGAGTGATGTATCACAATTGTCATGTCACCGGAAGGACGAATCTTGACTACAAGTGGAAGCATCTTTAGGAATATCATTACTGTTTTTGATCAAGGAGCCCGGTCTGATTTCATCTCGATTCGATATCTATTTAGCTGATTTTTCGCACCTGGATGCAAAGGTCCCATAAACCGGATTAAATTTCGGAAACTTGGAAAAAAGGAAAGAACAGACAAGATTCTGGAAATCTGTGGTCTTCTTTCCAAAATGTAATTGTTGAGGCTATTGTACATATTTGTCCTCGTGCTAGCATTCAAGAACTTCGCTAGAGTCCAGTGATGGACAAATATGAGGGATATGGAATTAGTAATGTTAAGCCCATAACTATGTATTAACAAATTGACCAATGTCTTAGAAAATTGATTGCCGGCTATCTGTCCTGGATCGTAGAACAGACACGTTTGTACGCTGTACACATTGAAGTGTGGGAGCATCCAAGATAATCTACAAGTCAATAATCAAGCTACGTTGATTGATAAATCATTCCAAGGTTATTGATAGAGATGACCATTGTTTCTTAGAGACTATCTTGTTGACATCCGGATTGAATCCCGCACTTTTCCTCTTGGCTTTACTTGTTGTATGCTACCCCAAGCACTCCGTAAAAGTGAATAATAGGTTAAAAATAAAATCGAAGTATTTCATGTTGTTCGGATACATTTTTCAAGGTTTTTCGTGTTTGCAGTGGAACCTTTCCAAGAGCAAGAGAGTGAATCAAGTATTTCGCAGAAATATATTTTTTTTATTTCTACTAAAAATAGAAATCCAAGCAATACGGTTGTATGGAGCCTAAGTTAACTGCGACATAAAAGGAAGGTGAAGCAATAAAGGAAAATTGTACTTATCGGACTTTAGTTTTTAGCAATCAGTTGAAGTATCTTGTTTTTTTGACGGTGTATGAGCGAAGACGAAGAAAGGAAAATTGGAAGGAGGAAGAATGAATGTCGACGAGGCATGACAGAGTCGGCGTCTTGAAATTTCCTTTGTTACATTTTAGCGTATCATCTCTATGCTGACTGATTTTTTTGCCGATCAAGAGACGTGTTTAACTAGTGGAATCTACTCGTGTGAACGTCTCGCACCGCGTACCCATTTTCTAGGTGTGAAGAAAATTTGACTGGGGTCATAGATCAATTTGCTATTTCTTATCCAATCAGAATCCAGAATCCTAATTTTCACACCGACTTGTCAAATTTGCCTTGGTCTGGGTTTTTCTAAAATTTTCAGTCGTTCTGATCCATTTTTGCGGGTGTGCAATTTTACTTTTTGTGTTTTAGTTAAATGTTGGATGATATAGGATTTTTGTATCCTATAACACGTATTTATTCAGCATCACGGTCGTTCTAATGGAAAACTAAAGAGTCTAAAGAAAGACCCAGTCTTTTTGTGATCAATTTGTTTGTATTTATTTACTAAATGTGCGATCTTCATGAATGTCAAATAAAAAAGTCAAGTCTTTAAATAAGCAACAAATAACAATGTCGGCACCATTAATCATGAATCAGATAGTAATGGTCGTACAACAAACACAGTTCTGGACATCTGAAATTTTTTATTTGTAAACAAATTCAAGCAAAACTTTCTTGAATCAGAAACTATATTCAACACTTTTTTCCAGTTACTTTCGCGTTAAAAATGTTCGTTATTTCAATTCACGCAATATTTTTATTTTATTGACCTTGCTTTTCTTCTAAAAACATCAGTTTCGGAGGTCCGATAAAAATGGCAAATTCTCAAAATTTCAGATTTTCTGTATCAGCTCAAGTATAAAATTATCCAAATAATTCCTGTTACTTTTTTGTTTCAAGTGTACACACTGTAAACTGTGTACAGTGTACACTTATTATCAAGAATAATTGTAAAATTAAGTTAAACTGGTGGAGTCAGAATTTTTTCTCTTTTTAATTTTTAAGTAGCCATATGGCTGAATGAATTACCAATTGTGTTACACACGATATTGTTACACAATGTATTGTGCATAGTCGATAAATGGGTCTTCTCTGTCCGTTGATGATATTTCAACTTCATCTCTCTCCCTGTTGATGATTTTCTCCGTACATGCACGTACTAAAAAATTGTGCTTTTTTTTCTTTCATGTAAAAAAGCAGTTGTCCGCATAAAAGTTGTTCCTTCACTCTATTGCTGTTTACTGATATTAGGTGACATTCTGAGCCCCACAGAAAGAAAAAAGCTACCAGTCTAGTTTCACCACTCCTCCTGCTACTCAACAAAAAGCTGGAGCGAGAAATAGAGTTGAACGGAACCACTACTATGGATTTTGTTTCTTTCTCTCTCCGTTTTTCCTCTACTTTTTCTGTGTGCCATAATTCAGTCACTTGGTTCATCCATATGTTATAAATAGGCTGATTTTTTTAAGAATTAGAAAGTGTCAAAAGATCATCATACTAACGTACATACCACTCGATTTTAAACCCAAGAATTCTAACTTACAGTACTGAGTACACAGAGGAAGAATGAAAGATTAATAAATGAATATTAATAATAATAATTTTATTAATTCTTTTCCATATTGCTTTTACAACAGGCAACCACTTAGTTGTAAGACAGACACAGCCTCTGAAAAAAAAAAGTAGAAACAACAACATTAACAGGAGTCATCAAATTTGGATAAAATATTTTTTGGGAGTAAAATAAAATACTAAGGAAAGATTTAAAAATTAAAAACGTTATCCAAGGAAAGAAAAAGCTTCCAAAATGTTTACTTCATCAACTTAAATAAGTACAGTTTTTATTTTAAAAATGCATTTTGTTTTGATGTCTATCGAATAAATTTGTACCTACGAAGTTCTGAATCCAACTTCAAGTTTCTAATCAACAATTACCCATCCGTAATAAACAGCTGTTAGTGTTTTTAACCTAGCCACAATTGTATATGAAAAGTACTTTTTTAGTGTATGCGTGTGTAAAAAAAGAACCAAGATGACAACTAATAGATGTACTGGTCGGCCAGGTCCTCTACCCAACTGAGACTGTTGGGTAGAGGTGGTTTGGATTTCTAATTAAGTTACATGATGATGCTATTAATGACTATAAGCATGTAAAGAACCAACCCCATTCGAAACTGCCGGGTACTTTACCAACAACTCACCCTGTTACCATCTGTGGATTTTTATGGTTGAGGGATACCCCTCAGCCAATAACTTCATCCTGATGCCTAACATAGAAAAGTTGGCCACAAAACAAAGGTAACGTAAAAATAAAATAAATATTTTGTGTTTGCGTGCTAATGTGACAACGTTGTCATTGTCATGTGTTTCACCTTTAACTTAAAGAATAATAAAATGACTAGTTTCCACTCTTTTTAGTTTTTACCTTAGGAAAATTAAAATCGAAAAGCGAGTTTATGTAACATTTTCATTTGTAAAACCTCGTTCTTGTTTCGAATACTCTTTCTTTGTTGAAAACTTTTGACATCAGTTTTTTCCCTTCTTTCTTTATCGTAGAAGACGAAAAGTTGCGATTCAGATCAAACTTTAGTTACTTTACAGTACAACACTAAATAAGAGAAATTAATTTTTTTTTTTTTTTTACAGTTTTAAAAACTGTTCCAATAATTCTAGGAGAATTCTTTTTTACATAGTCACTTTTTTAAAAAGTTGTTATCAAATTTTAAAAACGAAAAGAAAATTTAAAGTTAAATTATTTCATTTGTTGTTTTTTTTTTGAAGAAATTGATTATGTTTGTGCTTTGAATTTTTGTTTTTGCATTACACATTTTCTTGTGTACTTTTTTATGTACTCGAACCAACTGTAAAAAATGTACTCCTGTTTTAAATCATTAAAATACAAATTTTATATAATTTTCTGCTTAAAAACTATGCAAACTCGATTAGGAAAATGACTTCAAGCTCTCAAAAAAATTTAAAAAATATTTAAAAAAAAAGAAAAAAAAACTTTCAGACAAATCGAAACGGTTTGCCGTTTTTGACTTTGGCGTTTTCAAACTTAAAACTTAATTTGGCAACTGAAATGTCAAATATTAACACTAACAGACATTATGCAATATTTTTTTCTGAGTGAGTAGTATAGAAAATGAGTTTATTTATTGAGGGAAAATTGAGTAAAAGATATGTTTAATTTTCAATTCATTGTGCCGAGCTTCTAATTGTCTGTTTTGTCTGCACAGAAATACACACGATGACCCTCCAACTCAATTCCTATTCCAATGCATTAATTTAAAAAGCTCGATTTTTGTGACAACTGGAGTTTAAAAATTAGTTTGTTTACACGGCCAATACACTTATTTTTAAATTAAATTAAATTAAATTAAATTTTAATCACGACAGCGCAAATTCAATTAAAAATAATAACCGAACGCTTACGGTTTTACCCCAGGAAAAATTATGTCTGCTTTTCAATCCATTTTAGTACGCAAACTAAACATCTGTTAGTTTTAATCTTTTAAATTAAATGAAGTTTACTCGATTATGTGTGTGTGTGTGTGTGTGTGTGTGTGTGTGTGTTTGAAATTGGACAGCACAAAAACAAAAAATAAACAAAACAAGTAACTTTCACATAGGTGTGAAAGCAAATTGTTCAATCTGGATAAAGAACTAACATATTTAATTTATTTTTACCATATGTGCTACTTTTATGTATAACTCTTAAAATGCAAGAATATGCGTTATTTTTAAGGACATTTTTTCTTTACGAACTTGAAATATTTGCTTCAATTTGTGATGTGGGACATCAAGTTCAGAATTCTAATATTTTGTTTTTAATATCCACTTTTTTGACATTTTGTACTCAATAATATATTTTTTTCAGATAATCACAATTTTGAACTAATTTTCGTTCAAAATAAATGAAACAACTTACAGACATTGGCCACATGAAATACCCTTATTTTTTTTTAGCTTCTATCATTAACTTTTTTGTAGACAGACTTTGTTTTGCCTACTCTTCACTTACGGGTGGTTTTAAAGAAAATAGGGTACTTTTTAAATCAATCGAATTTTTTTTATTCATCTGAGTGACTGAAATCTGACAATACTGTTTTTTTTTATTTATTGAATTGCAAAATGCCTCATTAGTCTGCATTCTCCAACCAAATTGATAATCAGTAAGAAATTAACTAATTAATATATTTTAATTTGACATGAAATATTCACCTAAATAAATTTGGTTCAAACTTTTTAAATTATCTTCTTGTAAAATCTTTGTATAATTAAAAAAATGAAGGATAATTAATTTTTAAAAGGTAGAAAGTAAATCCAGTGATACAAGGAAATATTAATTTTATTTACACACAGTGTTTGTAATGATCATCATTATCATTAGAAGTGAAACATAAGCTGAAGTATAAAGAAGAATCTGAAAAGCAACGACACTTTTTTAATTTGTTAAATTATCTATCTATCTATCTATCTATCTATCTATCTATCTATCTATCTATCTATCTATCTATTTAAGTTATTGCCACTAAATTATTATTAAATAAGTTTGGAGTTAAAATTCTAACATCTGTTTGCATTAAAATGTTTGAGAAACATAAATTAGATAAAAATGGATACAGATTGATAGATTTCTTCATGAAGTTTTGAGATGAGAAACCCAAATAAATAAAGAAATAAGCACATTTTTACGTATAATTTTTCCTCGCAAAAAACTGATAGCTACATGCTGGAAATTACACATAGTTGTGGTGTCAAAATTTCCCAAATATTTACTCAAGAAATTATATGCAAAATGAAATTCAATGATTGACTTTCACTTGTTCCTCATGTATTAAATTTAAGTTAGAATGTCTTGTATTCGTGAGTATATAGAAAAGCAGCTTGGTAATTTATCACTTTTAGAGAAACTAAATGTGTCACATAAAGAAAGGTGAATGTATTTTATTTTAAGAGCACTTAAATCACACACACACACACACACACACAAAATCACATCTTTTTAATATTTCTTTTTGTGTTTTGCTTTTGATTTCTTTAGTTTCACTTTTGTTACTTTAACATTTTTTATTCTAATTTTTATTCTAATTTCTTATTTCAGCTAAAACTGTTGAATATTGTAATATTGAGTCGTAAAAATGATGTGAGTTACTGTGTAAAAAAAGTCATTGCTCTGTGGCTTTGTTATAATAAAAACTAAAAATGAGATAAGTTCTTATTTAGCTTCTGCTTCAGCTTCTTCTTGTATGTTTTTGTTAAATTTTACAGAAATAAAAAGAGTAGACTAGAGTAAAAGTCAAACAACAGATGAATAATAATTAAAACAGGAGAAATTTGATTTTTACCTGCTTAGCTTGTTCTTTAGTTTTAGAAAACAAATCCAAAACAACACATTTTAATGCATTCAACAAACAGAACTTAGATGTGAAGTTGCTAAGACATATCACATGTCATAGTTTCACTGTCTTCTTTACTTCAGAATTAAACAATTATCAAACTGAAAGTAGAACAAAATAAGATAACTTCTTGATTTTTTGTTCATTAATTCTTCAGTTCAGTTTCACATAATTCACCAAATATTTGGTGATAAGGACGTGAAAGATTGAAATAACAAAAACAAAATTGAATGTAACTGTACTTTATTGCTCGTTAAATATTTTTCAGTTACTTTCAGATAGAAATGTCATTAAAAATATATAAACGCTTATGCAAAGTCAGCTTTTACACACCTACACACAAGAAAGACAATCGTTCAGCCCAAAAACAATTTTTCACTCGTTTCATCTCCTACCAATGAACTCCCTCTTCCACCTTAGCTTATCAAAAATGCTTTCTCTCTATGATATATTTTCAAATAAGTTATATATATCTACTTAACTTTCACATGCACTTTAGAATTTATTTCAACTTAATCTTCATTTCATGTAGTTTTAGTAGGCACTTTAATTTGTTTATTTGTATCATGGCTACTATTATTTTTTCTTAGATTTTACCTGTTGATAAATAATGAGGAATTAACATAAAATTTAATTGCATTAACATTTTTAACGCTTAAAATTAAATTTAAAACTTTATTTGGATTGGTTTAACTAAACAGAATGAAAATGTATTTCTAAGTTCTATTAATAAGAGATTTACTTAGTTATAATAGAAGTAAATTTACTCTTTCAGAGAAGGAAAGTCCAATATGAGGCTAAAACTGGACAAAATATTGAAATTATACTCTGTAATTGTGTATAAATTACTCAAAAATTTAAAATGTATAAACTTCTCTCCCCCTACATTATATATATATATATATATATATATATATATAAAATAAAGAATAAATAGGAAACGTTTATCAATGTAGCATGTTTTACTTTTATCAAAGATTCATCAGAGAATAAAATTAATAAAAATGAACCATGTTAAATTGATAAACATTTTCTACTTGTTCTTTATCTTATTCTCTTTGATTCCAATTCCAAATTTCTATCTATCTATCTATCTATCTATCTATCTATCTATCTATCTATCTATCTATCTATCTATATAAAATATATCAAAATAACTCTCTATTTATCTATCATGAATTTTATGTATACTTGGAGTACAAAAACATTAGAGTAGTAAATTCTGAATGTGACAGAAACCACAAAAAAGTCTAATGCTTAGGTATGGATTATGATGAGATATTGATATTTAAAGGTAATCTAATAAAACAGACACAGATTTTACTATTACATTTGGTTAGTTTAGATCTTAAATAAATCTCACTGTAGATACACTGGTCTCTAACTAAAATCAACTATTCTTTGTGTTCCTTCTGCATTTTACATCACCTGCAGTAGATAAACAGGAAGTTAAAATCATAGAAAGTGACTCAGATTACAATTACAGTGAGGGGAAACTGGTTTAACACTTTTATTGTTATTTGTCTGCATCCCTTTGTTTGGTTTTAAGTAGATTATTCTGTATATTTAGAATAATTGTGTAGTTTTATTTATTAATCCTAATTTCTCTTTTCTTTCTGTTTGATTATTTAGAAAATTATGCTGGCATATTTTTTAACATTGACATGTCCACTTTTGTAAAATATAAAATCGAAATAGATTAATAAAGATTATCTCTTGTTTTATGCTAAATAGTTACTGTACTGTGGACTAATAACAATAATCAAATATTGCAAAAGATTTAAATAGCAGGCAAGATATTCAGTAAATATCTATGGATACCTTAGGTAAGGATGAAAAAAAATGGAAAAAAGAGGTAAATCTGTTGAAAAAAACATTTTTCCTTTTAAAATAATGTGGCTTGTGGTTCAGAAAGCTCATATATGAAAATCGTTATGATCACTGAATCAATATTAAATTATCAGATTTTCCCATTTTGAACTCAAAGCAAGAGGATAGTAAACATTTTTTTCTATCACTGTCTAAGGCTCTAAGCATTTCCTAAACTATGGGTCACAACACACTGGTGGGTTGAAAGCAAAATGTTAGTGGGTTGTAAAAAGTTATACTAGAATTACACATTAGTTTCAATTAAATGATATCTGTTGAGATAGTTTAAGATTCGGGCTTTCATTACCAGGCTGTTGTATCAAGTATTATGTTGCTTTGACAAGCTTAATGAATCAGGGTTAGTCATGCTCTCAATCATTTGTCATCTTAAAAAAGAAATCAATTTTCACCTATTCGTATAGATAATATTTTTATATTCTTTTATATATTTTTGCCCAGTAAATTTGAGTAGCTTGCCATAAGCTGTGGTCATGAATAGCGGGTCGTGATTCTAAAAAGTTTGGGAACCACTGCTCTAAAGTATTATCTACTATTTTTACTCTAAATAAAGTACAACTGGAAATCTACTTATTTTAACCCTGTTCTTGACATATGCCAACATTCACTTCCACTTTTTGATACAGATCAACCATTATTAATCCAGACACTTGTAATCTGAAAATATTTTCACTTTTTGTAATTTGTAATTTTTCATTTAATATCATCACCTTTTGGTATAAACATAAAGCTATTTATATTTATTTATTTTAAATTTTTATTATGATAATCTCATTTAGTTTTTACCATGATTTCAAACTAGAATAAGTATTTTTTATAGTGTCAAATACAAAAGTACATTTCACTTCGATTCATTTAATGCTTGTTTTTCCTTTATTTTTGTATTGATTTACATATTTTATAACAGGTAAAATGAAGTTGTTATCTATTATAAATGTTTATTTAAATAAACGACCAGTAATCAATCCTGTTAATCCAGCATCCAAGAACTTTCAGTGGTACGAAATTTGTGAGGATCAGTTTACAGAAAGAAATTTATTTATACAAACTTAAAATAGCCGGTTTTTAATATTAGAAGCATATATATATATATATATATAGAGAGAGAGAGAGAGAGAGAGAGAATATGTTTTTTTATTTATTAGGCAATATGTTGTTTTAAAAAAACTCACCAAACTAATACCAAACTGACATACTGACTCTTTGTCGTTAATCCAGAATATTAAGCTGTTTTATTTGTTACAGACAAAAAGCCTCATTATGAAGATCTCATGATAATTTGTTTGTGTTGCAACCATTAAGCTAACAATTACTTAAAGTTTGGAAACCCACAGTTTTTGTTTGAACACTGAATTATTAAGAAACTTCATTTATTATCATCTAGCAGCTTTTTTTATGATCTTGGCTATGTCTTGAGTTTAAAGTCATGGTTCTCATTATTAACCAATTAACAAGAAGTTTTAATCATAACCCCCAGATTACTGTTAGCCTTAGATTTTAAATTAAATTATTTGTTTATTGATGTAGTGTGATTTACAAGCAGCTACAATTAAAAATGAAATTTCGTCATTATAATTTTATAATTTTAAATTAAAAGATATCTTTACTAAACCATAATTAGTTTTACTTATTTAGCAACAGGGACATTAAGCAATAGGTTTTGCAGTAATTGGTTTAATGTTTTATTATATTAAATTTTTTTTCTTCCACCTTTTTAGATGCTAAACTTACGATTTTTTCCTGAAAGCCTGAGTTAAATATTGGTTTATTTTGTTATCATAAGATGGCATTAGAAGCATTTTGTTTTAATTTAATTCAAAAAGATCACTTTTGATTGTGTTGTGAAAGCTGTCATACCACTATTCATTTAAAAAGAATTGTTGAAACTGGTATCGATTTGCTTATTGAAGAAATTACATGAAAATAATCAATTTTAAATGAAATAGGAGTTACCCAATATATTCATAATATACAAATCAACTGTTAAAAACAATTTGCCCTAACTTGGGTATGTTAGTTACATTGATGTGCAGCTTCCTTCTAAGATCATCAAAAACCTGCTAAACTGAAAATTTTGTTTTTTAATAAACTGTGAGAGGTGATTAAAGGTTGATTATTTTACAACAATATGGATGGAATGCAAAAGACCAGGAAGCAAGCAAAATCAATCACTATTAATCATATCAAAGACTAGTCTTCATATAAAGTTGAAAAAAGCTGGGAATTGGAAAAGAGTGCTCTACTATAAACTCCTTTTGGAGAATCAAACCATTTTAGCAAGCACTGCTGCATATCAAATCATTGAAAATGAAAATCATCTGAATCTTTTTTTAATGGATCTTTTATTAAAAATAATTTCCCTCCAAGCAAGGCAATAAAGTCACTAAGGTACAAGCAGTTCATGAGTCAAAAAATGAGAAAAAGAAAAACTGTTAAAGAGAGAGAACAATAAAACAACTAGATTTAAAAAAAAAAAAAAGACAAGATAATGATTGAAATAGCATATAAATGATTAAATATCAAAGTTGGCTGCAAAGTAAGAGGTCAGAAGAGTTTCACAGATGGGAAGTGTGAGAGAAGAAACTATTAGCATAGAAGTTGTGGTTACATTTCAAGATTAAAATAAGGAGACCTAACTGCCAATGTAGTAATGCATTTAAATTCATAAAATCAAGGCAGTAAAGAACAAACCAACTCATCAGAACAGTTACCATGAAAGTATTTATAGAAAAAGTACAGAAAAGCTATATTGCAGCAGTTGGAAAGTGACTGATGCTGAAATGCCAGATCAAGACAGATAACTTTGCAGATTCAGGAACATGTTAATATGAGAAGGCATAATGTCACTTTTCTGGAGATTAACAGCGGCCATAAAAGGAAGGCAAAATTCTTATGGAAACTGATAAAAGCATAATTTTTCAAAACCCAAAGTATCAAATGATGGAAACCAAGCAAGTGGTCACCAAAAATCCAATTACCATAAATTAAATAACATCATCTACTGAATTATTTTTAAATTAAAAGAAATGTTCATAAGATGGGGATTTGGCTAGAAGGAAAGACAGAAATAAGTGTTTAATGTCTCCGCTAATACCTCATAAATAATGGATGATTCTGTTTTGATTGTATGGAAAGAGGGAGAAAAGGCACTACTTGATTTCAGTGGGAAAATAGAAGGGAAGATAGAAATGTGAAATTGAAAAAGTTGTCAATTTCAAATCTTTTCATTTGTACCCACTTTTTAAAATGACAACCAGCATTCATATTTATGATTGTTATTGCAATATTTTATTGAAGTTGTTAAGCTCAAATATTTAAGAATGTTATAAGGGAATTTCTACAAATATTTTATTGTTGTAGAACTTGCCATGAGCTTATTCAGTCATTAACTTAGAGTTAAGAATCAAGATTCATCAGAAAATTTAAATAGGAAAACTGTAAAATTATCATGGGTCTTTCTAGTAATTTATTAATTTGCTTTTACTAATCTAAATCTAATCTAAATCTAAATCTAAATCTAAACTTATTTATAAATGGAACTGTGTGTGTGTGTGTGTGTGTGTGTGTGTGTGTGTGTGTGTGTTCGTTACCTATAGACTCTGAAACAGCTGAACTGATTTTCTTGAAAATTTTACACAGTTGTACTATAAGCGTCTGCGAGTGTTCTTAGCTAGGTTTTGTGTCAAGGTACCCCCAATAAATATCAAAAATCGATAATCGAAAACAGGTTATAGAAGGAGTGGTCTGATTTTAATCAAATTTGATACACTCATAGACATAAGAAACAATATTCAGAAGTTTCAAGGTTGCAGTTCTTACAATAGTGCAGAAAACTGATAATATATATATATATATATATATATATATATATATATATATATATATAAAAGGCAATATGTTTGTGTGTGTGTCTGTTTATCTGCCTGTATGTCTGTATTTTTTCAGCCCTTTTATTTTAGTTTTTGCTTCAGGTTTGGCTCTAAGTAGGTATAATTATAGTTCTTAGTCTCAGCCATGATACCATTTACTCAGAGGACTTATTTAGCCTTCAAAATTCAGTTTACAATGAAAAAACTTATTTGATATCGATACCAGGAAATCAAAATTTGACTTACATCCATTCATTTTTCTTTCAGTCTATGGTTTTGCTTCAACTGGAAGCAACTATTGCTTTTTAGTCTTTCATGCCAACATCCAAAGAGTCTGAGCTCCAGGACCATGGATTAGTTTTAAAGCTTTCATTACACCCGAGCAATGCCTGGCTATACTGCTAGTTTATATATAATCAGAAAATCCTGAAAATCATTCTTTGCTTTTGTTCAATGATTTTAGCTTTTATTTAAAAACATATACTGAAGAGGGTAAGATATAACCATTCTGATTATATTTAATGGTAAATTTTCAAATACATAGCCTAACGCAGAACACTATGATAATAACATAAAAAATTTAAATTGATGTAGGTTTATCTATACATATACATTTACACACAAGTTTTTGGTAAATATTTATCTCCATACTTATGCAAGCAGTTATCTTCTCATATTTAATGGGATTATGGACACTTTTTCCATATACAATGATTGAAAATTTAATATCCTATAAGATATGGAAATGTGTGTATACAGAAAAAAATAAGTAGTCTGGTATATGCAAATATACCTAGAGATATTTATTGGATTAACTTTCTTTTGGTACAAGGTCACATTCATACATGCGTAATATTGGTATGTAGTGATATAGGAAGTAAGATAAGTAGCATAAGTTAGTAGATATGTATCCTATTAATATGAGTATATTTTTTGTATTTACAAAGCACACGGGTATATTTCTTGTATTTATGTACAGAAAACATATTCATTTCATTAAGTTTATGGAAGCCAATTCTTTTAGAGAAATAAAAATATTTTTGTTCTCTTTTTTTTCTTGTTCTCTGATGCAAATCAACTTGAAAAGGATGAATAAAATCTTGAAAAAATACACAAAAGAAAAGTTGAATTGTTGGCAGTTATATTTTTCCACAAAATGTTTGACTAATGTTATAAATGAAATATAACATCTTTTGAAAATTTAAAGGATTAAAAATGGAGAAAACATAAAGAAAAGTTAGATAAAGAATCAATAATTGATTTCCATTGATCATCAAAGATGATCACAAAGACATGAATATGGCAATAAAGAAGAATTGCCCCATTGAAGAAAGCAAGGATGTCATTAAAACTGTCCAGCTATAAAGAACTCATGGAGACAAGTTCTAATTTGGCTGATATGAAATTTTAATTCCACTGCCAATACAAAAAAGCAATGGAGTAATTACACAACCTATTATAATATTAATGTCAGTTTTGGACATCTGCTGAAATATTCTGAATTCAAGAATCTCATAGGTGAATCATTATAAAACTTGTTTTCTTCCAAAATCCAATAAATGCCAATGCTTGTTTTACTAACCAATAGACAAGTTCAAAGTCAAATTGTATCTCCTGAAATTCAGATGTTTTGTTGTTTTGAGCAGATCTTATCTTCTCTCACAAAGCTGCCTTATTTTCAATGTAACTTGGAAACTCAGAATTTCCAGATTCTTGGACAGGTGTCTCCAAATAGGAATTTCATTATTTTTCTGGCAAGAACACTGAAAATTCCAACCTTCTATATTAAGTATTGAAATTATTTGAAAATGATTTAAGATTTTTTTAGTCCTTTTTTGGTTTATAATTTCTATCTTTTGGCCTCAATCCTTGGTAGTGCTTTTCTTCATGTATGCAAGTCCATAAAAGCTTCTACAGAAGTTGTAGAACTGCAAAGCATATTTTATAGAACCTGATAATTGATTCCTGTTTGTTTATAGCTCTTTATTTCTAGACAAAATCTTCCACAATAATTTGAATGATTATTGAATTCTGCTTGTGATGAATATGACATATTGAGTGCTCTGAAATAGCTTTGGGATTTGTGGATTGTAACTATTTATGCCCTATTTTTGTTATAAGCAATGAGAAGTAAGATGTAGCACCACAAATTATGTATAATTCCCCAACTGATGTGGAGTAAGTAAATGATAAAATAGCAAATTTTTACACAAAATGCTAAGTCTCCTTTTTGCTTTCATTTTCTTTCAAATTTTATCATTGCTCACATTTTTAAGTCCATGGTATTTTAAGCATCCTTCTGTAGAACCACATTTCTGTTAGCCTCTTTTAGTCTCTTCTTCATCTATGAGATTTCTAGCATTCACTGCCATATAGGATGACTGATATTAAATAACTGTTCAGAAATCTGTTTCTAATGAAAATTTCCTGTTTCTTAAGACTTTGCTTAGCTTTTGGAAGGCATTTTCACTATTCAAGCCCACCTTCTGATTTTAGTGTTGCATTTTATGTCCTCTGTTAAAACATTTTCTAGATATTTAAATTTTTGTACTTACTTGATTTTTGTGTCTCCACTTTGTACTTTGCATCCTTGGTTGTTCCTTTTGCTAAAATCAAACATTCTCTCTTCTAACAACTGATGGTTAGTCCTTTCTTCCCACTTTGCTTTACTATCTTCTGCAGGAGTTCCTGTATTTCTCTTTCTGTGTTTGCTGTCAATACTGTGTTATCTGCATATCTTATATTGTTGAGACTGTGGTCACTAATAATTAAATAATTTAATTCTCTCAGGATTGCCTCTTGTAAAGGTTGAATAAATCCAGTGAGAAGACACATCCTTATCTTATAATCCTTTCTATTTTCTTATATTTGCTGAATTAATTTTCTGTCCATTGCAAGTGGCTTTGTGCCAGAAGAGATTCTGAATCATTCTAATATCTTTACCAAATAAATCAAGCTTACCTAAAAGTTCTAACAATTCATTGTTACATACCTTATCAAATGCATTTGCATTGTCTCTGAAAGATAAGTTTACATCCTTTTGAATTTGTATTGCTCTTTCTAATATCATTCTGAGTATAAATATAGCATTCCTTGTTACAGTATCTTTAATAAACACACACTGTTCTTGTCCTATTTCTGGTGTAATTCTGCTATATGCTCTACCCATCAGAATTCAGGGGATAAGTTGTTATGTGGTTCATTTAGCTGATTATTTAGTGAATTTCACATTTATTTGCATATGGCTTCTTAGACAGCTCTATAAAAATTCATCTACTGAGATCATCTGATATATCACCAGTGTCAAATATATTAATTATTATTTCTATAATTTTGTTAATGTCAAAGTTATGTGAAGCTGCTTGCATTTTCATTACAATTCCATTTGGTTCTGATGTTTTCTTCTTGTTCAGTTTAGTAGGGTACTGATTTCACTTCATACTTTAATATATTTAGTCTTTCTATATTTTTGTGTTGCAGGTTTTTCTGAAAAAGAAAAACTTGCAACACAAAAATATAGAAAGACTAAATATATTAAAGTATGAAGTGAAATCAGTACCCTACTAAATTGAACAAGAAGAAAACATCCCGCATCCTGTTAACCAACATGACTTTTGTCTTGTTATTTCTCTTATTCATTTATATGTGTGCTTCCAAAGAAACATGATACCTAAAGTTTGAAATGAATTTTTAGAAATGAAAAATAATTCTTGAAGCTTTTATTTTAGTTTTGATTTCAAGCTAATAGATTAAAATTAATATTTCCAATAAGGAAAATAATTGGCTTTATTTCAAAACTAATTTAAATTGACTGGAGAGATAGTTTTTTTAATTGTTAAAAATTGTTGATTTTTGTCAAGGTGTTAAGAAAAAATTATTAAAAATCTCTTGAAAATAAAATATACTTTTTTGAAAGTTTATTGGAGAAATATTAGCTGAGTTAAAGTTTAATTAATCTGATTTGAAACAGATATTATGTACTTTTAATTGAAGCTATTTCAGAAATGCATTTTTTAACATGGAGGGAAGTGTTTAAGATGTTGACAGCTTGTCCAACAGCTGGAAGTTTCTCATTTTTTTCTTTGGGAGACATATCTGTAAAAATTATTTGAGGAGTATAATGTGATATATTGTAATTTTGTGATTACAATGATTTATAAAAGCATTATATCACTACACAAAAATGTTCATGTTTCAGAACAATATTGTCTTCCAGTGATATTTATAAATGGTGAAATGATTTATTTAGAAAATATAAGATGAATTCATGGTTATTAAGAAAATGAAGGAGTGGTAGTTAGAGGAAATTAAACAATATGCTTGTAGGTGTATCAAAGGGAACAGAGTAGCCTAATGTTAAAGCATGACTCTTTAATTTTGTCTAGGCAAGAAAGATACTGGGACCATACATTATTTAAATGGACAGACAATTTTTACAGCAGGTTGGATTTTAGGGTTTTTTTAAATTTGATTTTGTACTACCTCATCAGTTAAAGGGGCTAGATTGTTTAGGTCAAAATTAGAATTAAGTAATTGTGGTATACTAAGGTATATTGGAGTTAAGAAAACCAAATAAGTGGGTCATTTATTTTAGTAAAATAATTTTTAAGTAATATTAGAGCATAAGTTATAAATGAACAATTGTAATTAATTAAATTTTAGAGAAAAATATTTTCAATGCTTACATAAAACTATTCAGCAGCACTTTATTACTAGGGAACCTTAAAATCTGCAGGTTTTCATTCAGGCACAAAGGATAGACCTGAATTGCATATTTGAATTAAATAAGATATGCAGTATGCATCAAACGAGTAAATTTATAAAAGCACGATTTTTTTTTCATTTTCTAATCCTTTGATTAAAAAAATATATAAAGATAATTTTGGATAAAGTTAAATTCTATTCATCAGTTAGATTGTTTGGATATCTTGACATAAAGGTTAGCAAGCTTGTCTTGCTAGAATCATTACGATTGAGTAGTAGTGAGTTCGATCCTAACTGAGTGCCCCATACTTTCGTCCTTGTACCACATCTAAGTTGCACTTAGAAAATCAGCATCTGTTAAATTGTTAAAATAAATATCACAAAGAAATCATATTGTTTCACTGTATTATGATGTTTGTAACTTTCACTTTCTATTTGATTACTTCAAACTTATGGTTAATGTCAGAAAGATAATATATGAAAAGTCAGAGTAAAACCTAAAAATCATAGGAAATCATTTATGACAACAAGCAAAAGAAGTATGTAAAGTTAAAGAGAATGTTTTGGTCAGTAAATGATATTTAATAACATCTCTATATTTCATAATGAAAGATTTAGAGAAGCTTCATTTGCCATTGATTTTTATCTTGTGAATGAGTAGAACAGGGGCAAATAATGATGTGTAATAATGAGAAAGAGACACAATTGGAAGGAACGAGTAGGAGAGAAAGAGACACAATTGAAGTGAAAGAGAGTAAAGACATAAAGGGAAATGGTCAGGTAAGGATAAATGATAAAATCAATGTTCTCTTGAATGAATAATACAATGACTCATATCATTAGCAGATGAAAGTTTCAGAGACTACAGTGACTTACATAGCCACTGTACTTTGATTATGAAAATTATTTGTGAGTATTATTTATTAACTAATTCTAATATACCATCTCTAATATGCTTATAGCTGACAATTGGAGTAGATAGACTAAACTATCGCCCGGTTCACACTCCACCCACATCTATTGAACAGGTGAAGAGGCTCATCCCTTGTTTCCTGTTTAGGATGCGGTTTCCGGTTTTCTCTTTTCTAATCTTCTCACTCTTATGTAGCCCCCTGCACATCAGTGGTGTTACCACCTTGCTTGGGGTGATATGATTAAAAAAAAAATGTGAATAAATAATACACAGGTATACACTAGAAGTAGTTTTCATGTAATCCTATGTGTGTGTGTGTATACATGCAATGATATTTTTGTATGATTCAGTGTATCTATATTTTTCATGTTTCTATTTTTATTAATATACATGCATCAACAGACATGCCTGCAAATTTACCTAGAGACATACACTTGTAAAAAGTGTGTGTGCATTTACAATCAAACATTCACTTTTTTATGCAACAATGATTGATCATAATAAATTTTTCTTTTTAAATATTTTTATATATAATGCACACATATGTAATCATAGAACTTTGTCTTTGTGATGATGATATTTTAAATCAGGCTCATTACTAACACAAGATACACATTTGTATAATAATATAGACGTACAAATTTTTAGGGCAATTGTTTATGCATACGGATCCTTATCGAGTAATTGACTCATGCACTGCTTGAATTTGTATGACTCACTTATAGTTAAAAAAAACTATTGAAGAAAATGTAAGAATTGGCAAATCAAAAGAAAATCAACAGTAAAAATGAAAAGCACAACTTAAACTGTTAGCACAAAAACACTTAGGTAAAAATAATAAAATTTGGTTAAATACAAAGTCTGAATTGTGGATCACATAAAATGAATTGAAATCAGTTGTAGAGTAGGAAGCTCACATGGAGTTAATATTTTAAGTTACCTAAATTTGGAAATAAAAAGTTAAAATTCTAGCTTTATAAGACCAGGGGTATAAATTGTTAGATGTATGGCAATTTCAATGTTTTTAGTTCAGTTAGAGATTAGCAATCACTGCGTAAAGATGTTACCATGCCTAAAGCAAGCAAACTTACCAAACTTGAGCGTTCTCGAATTCTAGAATTCCATAAGCAAGATTTGTCACAGCGGGTGATCACAGCTACGGTAAATCGCAGTAGAACTGTGATTTGCAACTTTCTAAAGAAGAGTGAGAATTATGGAAAAGCAAAATCCTCTGGTAGGCCCCAAAAAATTTCTCCTGCATTGAGTAGGAGAATAAGACGTGTTGTTATGAAAGGCGGGGGACTTCCTTCTAGTCAAATTAAGGCAGTCACAGATGCTGATTGCAGTCCCGTAACCATCAGATGACACTTAAGACAAAAAGGCATGGTAAATAAAAAGCGTAAACAAATTCCTCAGCTGCTTCCACGTCACAAGTTGGACCGCTTAAAGTTTGGTCATGAGTACCAAACATGGGACGTTGAGAAGTGGAAGAAATTCCTGTTTTCTGATATGAAAAAATTCAATCTTGATGGTCCTGATGGCTTCCAACGATATTGGTATAACAAAAACATGCCTCCTGAAATTTTCTCCGCATGTCATAGTGGTGGAGGGTCCCTAATGGGTGCCTTTTCTTACAGAGAGACGATGGAGCTCCAGGTGATGCAGGGTCATCAGAGAGTGGTTGGTTGTGTTAACATGCTACAAAAAGCATCTTTGATGATGGAGGGCCATCGTTTGTGTGGGGATGGATGGTTATTCCAACAGGATAATGCTGCAATCCATGCTGCAAGATGGACCTTGACCTTTCCACAAGAAAATGGGGTCCATCTCTTGGGACATCCTGCATGCTCACCGGACTTGAACCCAATTGAAAATGTTTGGGGATGGATTGTTGTATACCAATAAACA